>JAECWI010000089.1:2105000-2595000 GCA_018150345.1 Drosophila equinoxialis | reverse complement strand
TATGAAACTTAGTTTAATATGTTAGTCTCCCTGTCTCTCTCTCTGTCTCTCTCCTCTCTCTCTATCATTTGTCATCTCTTGATCTTTATAGCTCTTTCTCTTTTATCAAATATTATTAACTATTATATATATATATATATGTATAGAAGATGCAACTTATCCCTTTTAGAGATTGACCGACCCAGCAGATACAAAATACAACAACAACAACAACAGATATACAAAATTTGCTCAAAGCTATTCGAAGAACCACTTTGTAGTAGAGTTGCCCGTTACACTTAGATAAAAATCATAATAACAAACGATATATATATATATATATGTATGTATATATATATTTAAATGAACAACAATTATTTGAACTAATCAAGTTAGCTGCAAGTAGTTGGAACAAACAATATCATTATATTGAACACACATATAAATGTTTCTCTCAGTGTATTTGCTCACAACATTTTTACAACAATAAGTAAGAAATAAAACAAACAAAAAACACAACAACAAACAAACAAAAAGTATGAAAAACAAGCATTTAAGGCACTTTTGACATATTGATGGATTGACGAATGGACGAATGGAATGAATGACAGAAAGGATGGCCAAAAAGGCAAGAAAGAAAAGACAAAAAAAAAAAAAAAAAAAACAAACAAAAACAAAAATCGTAGACAAAAAAAAACAACAAACATATTTATATACATATATAAAAAAGGCAAAAACAAAAGAAAAGGAAACTAAATTTTAAGGTATTTTAGATATTCTTATTTAATATCCAAAAGAGACAAAAAACAAAAAAAAAAGGAAACAACAACAAAAAAGAAAGCAAATTAAATTAAAAGGGCAAAAAATTTGAATTGCAAAAGCGAAAAACGATACGAAATTAAAAATAAAATGTTTTAATTTAGGCAAAACAAAAAAATAATAATAATAATTACACTAAAAAACAAAAAAAAGGCATTCAATCACAATATATTGGTGTTAGAAATTGTTAAGCAAAACACAATAAAATAAAAACTAAAAGAAAAATAAACTCTGCGCATAGGCAAAGGCGAAAAGGGAAAAGCGACAAGGAAACCCGCATGAAAATGGCCACAAAGGAAAAGCAAAGTGAAGAAAATGACAAAAGCAAATATTGGACAGATATGCATATTTTCATTTATTCTGATTGTTCTGTTTATGGAGCCGGCTTCCTTCCTCCCATACAGGGAGTGGGGAGGGGAGGGAGAGGTAGCTGACTCACAAGACTCACACGAAAATCCGCCAACAATAAAAAGGATATAAATCTACGTGTATTCCAATTCATCAAAGCAATTGAAAAAGCAGCTAAAAAAACAAAATAGACATGGCTAGGCTAATGGAAACTAGCCAAAGGTTTCTCAGACATATATATATATATATATATACATACATATACATACATACATACATGCATATATATATACATATATATGGAAAGGCCAGAAAACAACACAAAATATTATTCACTAAATAAATGATTAAACTAAAAACTAAACTAAAAAACACAAAGAGAAAACACAAAGAAAAATCACATTCCGTTTTAGAAATCATTCGATATTTGCTTGGGCCAATAAACTAATAAACTGCTATAGACAACTAAAAGGAGTTACAAAATTTTTAAATACTTACATATCTATCTACCTACATGCAGTCCCTTGCCATATTATTAAACTCGTGTTTGAAACTTAAGTTTCTTAAGACATTAACAAAACTATTGCATGATGAAACATCAGAATTCAAGACAACTTTATCGATGTTAGCAATCGATTACCAACATGATCAGTGTTGCCCAAAACGATTAAAGTGTCCGCGATATTCTACCAACATATCTACAAAAGGATCATATTAACAACAAGAAGTGTAAAGTAACTGTAGATTTGCAGCATGAATCTAATAATATAGCAAGGGACTTGACTGTACATATCGATATCATAAAATTATTCTTTCAGTTTCGAAAAGACTTTTGCCGACTCACAAATTTAATTTCAAATTTAAGAAACTTGCTGGAACTGGCTGGAGATTTCTAAATTTGGCTTACTGAAGATGAAATTAAAGAATCTTCACGATTGATCCACCCACAATTCCTATTCAATATTCATTTTCCAACTCTAGAACAATGAATCTAGAGTGATCGTTTTCGATGATTCACCTACAATTACTCTTCAATATTCATTTTCCAACACTGGAACAACTTAATGATCGTTTTCGATGATTCACCTACAATTACTCTTCAATATTCGTTTTCCAACACTATAACAACTTGATGATCGATGATCCACTTACAATTCTTATTCAATATTCATTTTCCAACACTGGAACAACTTAATGATCGTTTTCGATGATCCACCTACAATTACTCTTCAATATTCATTTTCCATTTTCTTTTCAATATTCATTTCCCAACACTGAACAACTTGATGATCGTTTTCGATGAGTCGCATTGTATTTTCCTTCATGTTTTCCTACATCGAAGCTACATACATCTAATACTTTTGGGTCTAGCAAATATTTGAATGCATTTTCAAAACAGAATGTTGCAATCTAAAGAAACATTCATTACACAGACAATAGTTATAGAGATTGGCATGGCTAAGGCGAGAAATTGGCGCATTACACTAAAACAAAAAAGGAATACAAAACCAAACAAAATATCAAGATAAAATCTCTGTTCAACATATTGTATATGTGTGTGTTTGTATATGTGTAATTAATGAAATTATTAACTACAAATGGATAAACTAATTGTAAGACTCTCTCTATACATGTGTATGTGTGTACACATACATATGTATATAACTCGATGTATATATATATGTGTGTGTATATGTACATCTATCTTTATGGATGAACAACTCTCTCTGAACACTTGAATCTATATATCATCATGAAGATAATGGATATTGCAGCATTAAATTGATAAAACTGAACAATTGGGATCAACTTATATTTAAAATATAAGATTAAATTAAATAAAACTAAACAAAAAACAAAAAAAACATAACTCTTAATTAAGATGAAAGGAAAGAATGGAATATCAGCAGCCCAAGCAAAATGTTTGTAGTTAAACCAAAAGCAACAAAACAAACAAAAATTGTGCCAAAAGATAAAAAACGAAAAAAAGAAAACATAATAACAATAATAATAATAATAATAATAGGCAAATGATCAGTAAAGAGCAAAAGCAGAAGAAGTATAAGAGAAAAACACTGGCCAAAAAGCAAAACCAACAAATATATATAAAAAATATAAAGTAAAACAAAAGCAGCAGATAAAAGCGAAGCACAAGCACACAATGGAAATGTTTTTTCGTTTTTTGCTCTTTATTCCTTCGGGGGGAACAACACATAGGAATTATACGAATTTCAATGGAATTTCATTTTTCTGAAATAAATAAAACTAACTAATACAAAAAAAAAAAGACAAAAAACACAAAAAAAAAAAAAAACCAAAACACAATTATTCAAAGCTACAACAACAAGTTCAGCACTTTAAAGAGCTTATTTAAACAAAACAAAGAAACAACAAACAGAGCTAAGAAAAGCTTCAAATACAAAAACCAATATTAAGACATAAACTAAACAAAAAATTGCTAAAAAACCGACAACAGTAACAAGTGAAATGTAAGAAAAGAGTGCCAAAAAAAAAACTAAACAAAACTAAACAACAAATATGTGAAGGATATCTACAGGAAAACGGCAAACAAGCAAAAAACAAAAACAAAAACCACAAAGGTTGCAAATGAAATGAAATGCATAATATGGGTTCAATATATAAGTATATATTTACCTACGTATATATACATTCATGTGTGTGTATTGTCTAAGAGAATCCTGAAAACAGCAAAAACTGAAATTGCATTGCATGCATCTGGGGGGCATGCGCCTAAAAGATGCCACACATTTTTGTTTGCATCGACTGTTTTTGGTTTCATTCTTTGTTCGCTCTCAAGCGCATTTTTCACTCGAATTTCACTCGATTCTCCACGTTTTTCCCCGTTATGTTTTCGTTTTTCTTCTTCTTCTTCATATTTTGCACAACTGATTCTACACAAATGCAAATAATATATAAATATAACAACTTAAACATATATTTACAAGTTGCATAGAAAAACAAACAAACACTCTAACACACACACACAAACAACAACAACAACACATATAAAAAGAAAGACAAAAACCAAAAAAAAGGAAACAAAACAAAACAAAAATAAAAACTGCAAGGCAATCATATAACTAGAGCTTCAATAAATAAAATGAACAGAGAATATGTTAAAATGATAAATGGAATATAATATAACATGAAAAGAAACAAAGAATGAAAATGGGAAAATCGCAAGAAAGAAAATGCCTAATGTATGTAGCAAACTGTTTTTTTTTGGACAAATATATGTATATGTATTTGCGTTGGAACAAAGTAAAACAAAAACAAAGATGAAAAAAACAAAAACAAAAACAAAAGTTAGTGCCAATTTTTTAGTGCAAATTTTTGTTTGCCTAATTGTTTTTTGTTTTTGTATCCTTTATCATTTGTCAAAATTTTCTTTGTTAAAGACAAAAACCAAATTAATGAAGTAATTAAGAAAAAACCAAGATATTGAAAAAAAAAACAATATATATATATATATATGTGTATATATGAAAAACAGTTGGTTTCAAGACCACCAATTTTTGGGAAATTTTCAAGAAGAAACAAAAACAAAACGTAAAAACAGAGAAATGCTTAGCACAGTGTGTAGTCTAGTGTAGAAAGATACAAAACACGATACAGCTAAATTACACTGAGAAAAACTTAGTTGTAACTTGTTTTTTTTGCACACTTACACACACAATCACACACAGTGACACATCAAGGACTCTAAACAGAAATGAAGCACTGATCATATAAAACAAAACCAAAAACTAAGAAAACTTTTAGCAACTAAAACAAAAACATACTAAGAAAATCTCTCACACACATATACACACACACACACACACACACACACACAGACAGACAAAAGGGTATTAAGTGTGGCTAGCAAAAAATAAAGATAAAACATAAAAAACAAAAATTAAATAAGAAACCAAAAAAGTGACAAAATACAAAAAAAGAAAAACCTATACCATAGGTGAAATTAATCTTGTTTATCTGTGTACAACAATAATATTTAAAACAAAAACAAAAAAAAAGCAAAACTAATTCTTAAATGTGTATTACAATTCTATACGAAAACAAAAACGAAATAAAACAGAAAATGAATAGCAAAAGGAAAACGACACGACATCAACTTATCATCTTTTACACTCGAAAACCAAAACACAAACTCAAACACAAAAGGATCTCGATATCGTGAAGCCTCTCGTTAGTCTGTCTGTCATAATCCAACTAATTTGAAGATCCATAAGGATCAGAGACTTGATAAATAAAGTTTAAAAGTCTTCCAATTTCAACAAATGGATCAACTAGAGAAAACAATCACAGAAACTTGATCTGTCCCCTTCCTCTTGACCATGTCCTTTTATTATCTTTATGGCTATCTTATCTATGGAAAAACTCTCTGCAGATATCTGCCCAGTAACTCTAAAACATATCTCAAGAAGGTCAAAAATATCGAATATTATATTCGTCAGAACTCACCGATGTCATATCTTTGGCATTCTTGCTCCGATGCTAACTAAAAAGACAAAAAGAAAAAAATGTTAAATCTTCAATGAATTTTATTAACAATACAGAGAGAGAGAGAGAGAGAGAGAGAGAAGAGAGAAAGAGAGAGAGAGAGAAAGAGAGAGAGAGAGAGAGAGCGAGAGAATCTCAATATGTTCATAATTATCGCCAAGATTTCATTCAGCCCTTTTTTTGTTTTGTCTTGACAATCGACTGACTAACCGAGTGTGTTTTCAGACTAGATCTTACTAATTCAGTGTAAAAATGAGAAATAAGTAGAAGGCCAAGGGAAAGTTTAATTGAATTGATGATGAAATTCTATCTCAAATAGATCAAGGCTTGAACAGACACACATACACATACACAGACTCATACATACATACAACATAATTGCATTACAATAAGTATTAAAATAAAAAAAAAAAACAGAAAAATATTCGCAAAATGTACAAGCAAATGGTAAAACGTTGAAATAAAACAAAGCAAAACAAAAAAAAAAAGTATAATAAACATTATTTACAAAACAAAAAACAAAAAAAAAAAAAAAAACAACATATTTACAATTCTATATAAATTATATTAAAACAAAAACAAAAAAAAGTATTTACATATATATGAAAAAGGACAAAAAAGGAAAACAAAAAATCAATGTGTATGCAGTAACAGGATGACAAGCAAGCAAAGGAGATGAATTTGAACCACAAACTCACACACACACACACACACCCACACAGACACACATATATACATACATATACACACACACCCCCACACACATACAGACACACATACATACGCATCGTAAAATATGTTAAATGAAGAAAGTTAAGTGCATTATAATTGAATTTATAGATTTAAACAAAATAAATTAAACTGATTATAATTATTATTATTATTATTATTACTGATTATTACTGATTATAATTATCACCAATGCATAAACTCATATATGTACATATATACATATATATATATAAATATAGTATATATATATATACCTATCACAAGCATATACCGCTAAAACAAACACATGAACAATTGAGGATAAAGAAATTGAGAGAAAAGAGATCACTATATCAAATTGTGTTAGTTAATGTTCTCAGTTCTCATAAGGATCATAATAATATATATATATATAACCATCATATCACCAACAAATCAAGACACAACAACTACAACAAGCGATTGATCCATAGATCTACATATATGTATTTGTAGGCACAGAGAATACACAACTACATACACATACACACACATGCGTTACATATACATACATACATATATTGTACAATGATGTGTTGCGTTGTTTCTCTCTTTACTACATAAATGTTTTTTGAGTCAACTTTTTACTTCAACAACAATTC
This sequence comes from Drosophila equinoxialis, assembly GCA_018150345.1. NCBI lineage: Eukaryota > Metazoa > Arthropoda > Insecta > Diptera > Drosophilidae > Drosophila > Drosophila equinoxialis. The sequence goes on along the minus strand of JAECWI010000089.1, from coordinate 2,587,978 downwards.
AGAAAACAACAAACAAAAAAAAGCGAAAATATAAAATATTAAGAGTCGAAAACACGAAAAATCAAATCGTCAAAAGATCTAATAGAAATGCAATGACGATGGAAAACAAAAACACAGAGTCAGACAAAATCTATATAATTACCAAAAATAGATGACAGAGCCCAGAACACTCACAGCAAAAGATTAAAAACTCTGTCAAAAGTGGATAATTTCTTCAACAATGCCGCAAAAAGAACAAATGAAATATATTGAGAAATTTGCAAAACAACAAAAATGTACCACAAAATCAAGGGGAGAGAACAAAAAAAAGAAAATAAAAACAAAAAACAAAGAAGAAAAATGATAAAGATAACAAAAAAAAAAAATAAAAAAAGGGAAATTAAAATGAAAAAATGAACGAGAAACATAACAAGAAGAAAAAAAAAAAGAAAAAAAAGAATTTAACACAATTTTTGAATTCATTAAATAAAGGTATGTGTTTAGATATATTCAAAACAAAACAAGTTCACAAACGTGATGACTTTTCTTTTAATCTAATGAAATGTGGTAAGTAAAATGGCTTAAACAGTGGTTAATTTCCCCTCCTAGGCCTTTTGCCTCGCATCATTTAGCCATCCATAACGTATACGCACAGTGTGTCAATGATGATTATGGTTGATTGTTGTTTGAAGTTTTATAATACAATTCCATATAAGATAGCACATACCTCTCTCTTTACGACTCCTACAAAACCATGCACCCCGACCAACTATGATGAATCAAGACGAATCCGCGATGTAGACCCGCCCTCATTAAAAGTCGCATTGACAACACACAAATCCCATAACCCTATGAGGTACATTGTGACCCATTTTAATCGACACTATCCACTTGTTTCATTAATGACTCCCTATAGAGTAAGCACTTTAACTTCCTATCATATAGGATAAGCACTTTTCTATTCACCTTTATAGCCGACCCGTTTCTGCTGACTTCACCAGAAGAGCGACGTACTCTCAACATCGGTCACAGTTCGATCAATGGACGTTGATCAGACCTCTTGAGGTATATTAAAGGCTCCGATCTCTGAAAGACCTCAGTCTGGCCTCAAAACCAGAAGTACATTCAAGTGATTAATAAACGAATTATAACGTTAAATCAAAGCTTCTGTGCAATTAGTGTCATGGTAAACTAGTGGTTAAAGAAAGAGTCCTGTGTGTCATCGTATCAAAATACTGAAATCAATTTAATCTCAAACCCAATCGGTGCTGTCCACTCATTAACTTCTTTATTTAAGGAAGCTGCACCTTCTTTGGGTGTTGTCTTCGGTTGGTTGATGATTATCCGTTCCATAGCTCGAGCATCTCTCTATCTCGATCCGAAACACGCGGCCAAAATTGTAAGGAAATGGCTCGAAAATCAAAATTTTCTGATGATGCAGTGGAAGGCTCGAAGCCCAGATCTAAATCCGATCGAAAACTTATGGGCTCTGCTAAAGAAGCAACTGTCGCACTACGATACTCCGGCAAGGACAATGGACGAGCTTTAAAGTCGACTCCAAGCGGAATGGAGCACTCTATTGCGCGGATTGATAGAAAAATTGATGGAGAGTATGCTTAGACCGTTGATAGCCTGATTAAAGCCAAATGCCTTTGGACTAAGTATTGAAAAGAATCATTTATCTATAAGTTTTGTTACAAGAGCAAAAGTGGATACTTGCTCATTTTTAAGTTTTTTCTGGATTATTCGAGCTAAGGAGAAAATTATGAATAAAATGTTTTGTTTTTCCATTCATATATTATTAATGGATTTTAGGTAAAAATTTGGAATTGATTAATGCATTTTTCTGGGTTTTACAGCCACTCAAAGTCACAGTATCGAAACATGTATCCGGATGTGCTCGCCACTGTATAAAAAGAGAAATTCCGTTCCGCGATCCATAAGAAAAATATTAATATCTACTAATTCAAGTCAACTAAATTCTATAATGTTTTCACAAATTCGTTTTCCATTAGTAAACGAATGAAATTATTTTGTCTTGTTAAAATTTTCTAGTCATAGATCGATCATTAGATTGTCTCGTGATCGTAAACATAAAAGGCACCAAATGCATGTGCCAAAAACGTGATTTGCCCTGCTCCATAATGAATTTGAAACAATGTGTTTTATATTTTGGTTTTATGCTTTTACCAAATCAAAAATAATATAGTTGGCTGGCCTATTGCCAAAAAGCCAAACGAAGAACGTCACCAGAATTATCATACATAGGTGGGTTACTTTAATAGTTTTCGTTAACAAACTGAATTCCATTCATTAAGATCAAACAATTTCTAGAGTAACCCTCGCATCTCGTCATTATGATGAAACGACTTTAATGTATTCCAAACACAGTTGAACATAACTTACTAACTAATACTTTAGTTGTGTCCAGTTAAAAGTTTTGACATTTTAATTGGTTCCAGTTTTCAGTTTTCGACGTGTTCAATTGAACCAATAAAAATAAAAAGGGAACTTCAAAACCTGTCCAAAAAATTGTGAGAAATGAATGATTGAAATTAAGTGCAATTTATATTTATTACAAATAGTAGCAGGTTTCCGCTTGTTAATGTACATGAATATAATTAATGTGTTTAATGAATTGTTTAAAAACGTAAACAAAATTTAACCTTAATTTTGTTTTTGTTTTCTTTTTTTGGCTTTTCGATGTCATCACCCTGTCTGATCGCCCCCTACCCTCAATTGTAATAACGGTAATGGGAAAAATAATCAAATTCCCTTTATGTAATGGAAATTCTTGATCACCATCAATAACCGATTCGAACTGGCCAAGTCTCTAACTTTAGACATTTGAATTTGTTTCTACGCCTGATTCCGCCCCTGTAAATCTATTTGCTACTATAAAGATTTGCACTCATATATGCAATTTCATTAGCTGTCATTCTCACAACTTTCATCAAAATCGGTTGAAAACAACCAAAGTTATACATTGAACCAAGTTGGCCAACAAATGTACTTGCTGCATGGTATACCAAAATCGTTGCCATAAATGGATTATGTTTTCATATTTTTGTTGTTTATTTTGTTTTTTTGTCATTTGTTTTGATTTTTGTTATTTTTTTTGTTGGTTACTAAAAGGTTATGAATGAATAGAGGTTTTTTTGTCATATATAACACTTGTCCAACGTGTCGTATACTCTATATTGCTGTCACATATGTACATATGTTCGTCCCATTGTCATTTTGTTGATTTGTTGTTTATCGTCATTGGCCTTCAGATCTCAATAATACTATTTTGCTTTGCTCGTATACAAAACAAAATTTATTTCAAGCTATTGTTACGTTTAAAACACAGACAAAAAAAACAGGTTAATTGCCTCAGAGAGTTTGCTTTAATAAGATGCGAAATATTTGCAAATTTCCATAGAAAGTGAAATGCGAAAATAAAGCAAAATAAACAAGATATTTTGTACTATATAATTTAGATATAACAATCAGGTTTCAAGATCGTTACCGTTTCAAGCACGAGCTGAAGTTAGTTGTGGAAATTATGCTTTTTGGAAATTGCTTTTACATTTTTTCTGCTATAAAAACACACTCTTAAATGTAATAAATAAAATAAATAATAGGCACTTGAAAGTTTTTCTATACTAAAGTAAATACTCAAAGTCACGTCGTCATTCCATTCATTAAGTGTTGAGTTATGTATATTGAAAACCGAAGATTGCCAGATCGATCCAATAATCATGAACAGATATCGTTAAATTCTTTAATCTAGAGCAAGGGTGGGCACGAAAATTTAACTTGGGAGCCAGAGCATCAGCAGCAGAGGCTGGGCAGAGAAAAAGGTCATTTTTTGGTCTCGACGCACACAAAAACTCGTCGAACTTGTAGACAGAGGGACGGCCAAATCCCGAATTTTGCGGGGGAAAGGCAAAAAAGGGTCGCGATCGCGAGCTCGCAGCTTGTGGACAGAGGGAGTGAGGGACGGGTAAGAAAATAAGGGTTGTTTTTGTCCAGTTCTTGAGATCGCGACCTTTTTCCCCCTCTCCGCAAAATTCGGGACTTGTCCGTCCCTCTGCCTACAAGCTGCGAGCTCGCGATCGCGACCTTTTTCCCCCTCTCCTCAAAATTCGGGACTTGTCCGTCCCTCTGTCTACAAGCTGCGAGCTCGCGATCGCGACCTTTTTCCCCTCTCCCGCAAAATTCGGGACTTGTCCGTCCCTCTGTCCACAAGTTCGACGAGTTTTTGTGGGCGTCGAGACCAAAAAATGACCTTTTTCTCTGCCCAGCCTCTGCCGGTAAAGAGCCACGGGAGCCAAAAAGAGCCACTACGTGCCCATCCTTGATCTAGAGTCTAGAGTTATGCCTATATTTAATTCTTATATGGCTAGTCAACTGCAACCATTTCGAAAGAGAAATAAACGAATATTAATCACAATATAATAACACACAGTTTATATATAGCTCAATTTTACGATTATTTCTGGGCACTACCATTCTACCATAGCTGGTCCAAACGAAATAAAAAGCATTTACAGTCCCAATCAAAATCAAGTTGAGACATAATCATACTAAAGAAAGAGTTATGCTTAGACTTAGTCATACCCTGTAGCCAGTTTAATGGAAACTTTGTAGTTTCTTTGGAGAATTAAGAAGTACTTGAATATACTTCATGGCTAATTCACATTTGTTTGATGTTTGTTGACAAAATTTGCAGAAATTTACAGGCCAGATATACCCAGTTAAGCTGTTAAGGGTGAGAGTAGAGGGTATGAAAAATTCCTATAGGCGCGCTGCTTATCATGGCTGATAGGGGACTAATGTGTTGTCCTCATCCTCACCACCCGTTACCCGTCATCAACCCCAAGTTGTTCTCCTCATTATTCACACACTCAAGCACATACACACACACACACACACACACACATATTCATTCATGGGGTCGTCGGTGGGGCTGCCGCTGCTGCCGGTGGGCGAACGTCAACGGATCGGAGAGATCGTGTGAAACGTGTACACAGTTGGTCAAGTGATTTTGTGTGGTACACAACGCGTAACTTGTTCGGTGGTTTTTGGGGTGTAAAAATAAATTCTATATATGTATGTAAAAAATAAAACAAAAAATACAACAAAAATACGACATAAGAGTTTCAAAGAAATCGCAATACTTGGGCGAAAATAAACTTTCTGTTTTAGTTTTCTTTTTTTGAATGTGCAATTAGATGAAGTTGTGAATGATTGAAGCTAATGGTTTAAAGTAGAAAAAAGAAGAAGAAATCGTTAACAATGACAGCAAACGAAACTTCATCGGCGTCGCCGCCAACCAGCACCACCCCCACCACAATGGAAGTGCCATCGGTAGTGGAAAAAGAGGACGTCACTTTAGATAGCATCTTAAAATATATTGGACAATTCGGACGATTCCAGTTGATGATATTCGTATTGATCTGTTTACCAATGATGTTTCATGCCATGTTCTCGGTGACTTATGTCTTCACAGCTGGCACAGTGATGCACAGGTAAAGACTAAGATAAAGACTGACTTTCTTGCGATCCTAGGGGGTTAGTTACTTTGTTTCTGTTCATCATCAACAGATGTAACATTACAGAATGCGATTCACCGGCAAGTCAATACTATGAAGATTGGACAGATTTCAGTATACCACATAATGGCAAAGAGTTGGATAAATGTAATCGTTATGTGAATGAGAATGCATCCTCTTCTACTTGTGATCCTGATTATTATCAAAAACAAGAGGTTCAGTCATGTCCCGACAATAATTTCATATTTCGCGATAATGAACTAACAATTTCCAATGACGTGAGTATCAAAGTGCGAGTTATCAGAGAGAGACCGGACCGACCACAATACAGACGACAACCGACCGACCATCATATTCACACTCCAGACTTTCGTATGCGTGTGTGTGGGTGAATTGCTCTATGTGGACTTTGATAATAAGTCAGCCGATTTCAAGCACATGCTGTCTCTTGTTCTGGACCAACGTGGCCAGGCCAACTCAAGTATTTCACTTTGGCGGGTGGCGGTGTTAAAAACCTTTCTAATCAGCAGACTAATCTAACAAGTTGAGTTCAATGACTAGGCATTAGGAGGAGGAATTATGCCAAATCGGGTAAATAAATAAAGCAATCAAAATGTTTACTCTATCGGGGCCCAAGTGTGGTGTAATTGAATTCAAGATATGAAGAAAATCATAAAATATATACGAGGGATAATTCCTAGGGAAAATTCAATTACTAATAAAATTTTTAAACTTACTTATTTATGGCTACCATTTACCAACTAGAAATTAGTCAACTTCAAGAACAAAAACGGCGAACTGACTTTACATAAGTAAGAGATAGAGATACGGCAGACAATTGTTTAAATAATACACAATTGTTGTAAAATGTTTCCTATAAACTTATCTAACTAAACAACACACACAGAGACAGTTGTTTTGGTTCCATAACAATTGAAATTTCTTGGTTTAAAATTCAAATTCTACAAAATGAAACTTTCTGAAATAAAATGAAATAAAATTCTGATTGCATCTTTACTCTACTCATTGATAGTGGTCAAGAACCAATAATATTCCACGTCCGGGGGGTTAGCACTCTCTTTTTCCCTCTGAGATTATAAAAACCTCTTCTGATTTATCAATAGTTTCAAGTTCACTGTGAATCAGCGAATCTCTAGAGACCTTTATTATGGCCTTCCGTCGAATTAAATATATATGTACATATGTTCGTTATCATAATCAGAGTTGAGGTAAATATTTATGTCGTTTAACATAAGTAGCTAGTCGAAATTGCTCAAGTGGTGCTTTATCATATAATTGGGCAAACTAAACTGACAGAGAGACAAGTCAGTTGATGATGATGATGATCATTAAGATGATGATATGAAAAGATAACCATCCAATGAGAAAAAACAGGTGAGGTGAGGGCCAAGCAGTTGGCAGAGTGGCAGAACTGTGTGTAAACAAGACTTAATGTAAGAGACGACTGTGAAATTTCAATCTATTGTTGACCAGACAAACCGAAAAAATAAAACTTTTCCATACTTAAGTTTAAATCTTCTAATTTTCCTTTCTTTCTCCTTTCCTATGTGTGTGTGTGTGTGTGTGCCCGCGTAGTTTGGAATTTATTGCGACGATGAATGGAAATTATCGCTAGTTGGCACAATAAATAATCTGGGACAATTCTTTGGCATACCAATTGGTGGATTTGTGGCAGATCGGTAATATATATATTCAAATTTATGCGGTTATGTTGTTGTGTTGGGTCGCTGATGAGAGACTAAATGATCAGTAAATTTGATCGCAGTCTCACTTGTTCATTTACTTTTTTAACTATTGTTCATTTTATTATTTGAGTTACTGAGTTACTTATTTATTTACTACTTGTTTTGTTCATTCACACACTTACTCGTTCACCTACTAATTTGTCATTTACTCATTTGTTCACTCACTCTCTGTTTCACGACTCATTCGTTCACTTACATCTATTCACTCACTCACTTTTGAAACTCACTCTTACTCATTGGTTCACTCACTCATTAGTTCACTCACTCTATGTTTCATGACTCATTCGTTCACTTACACCTGTTCACTGACTCACTTTTGAAACTCTCACTCTTACTCATTGGTTCACTCACTCATTTGTTTATTCGCTCATTTGTTCACTCACTCATTTGTTCACTCACTCTCTGTTTCATGACTCATTCGTTCACTTACACCTGTTCACTCACTCACTAAATGGCTTTTAAAACTCTCACGATCTGTCCGCTGTATGCGTATATATGAAATATGTGGTAATAGATCAGAAAGCAAGTGAGTGATCAAATGATTTGTTTGTTTGATTTATTGATCATTGTGACGCAACACTTAAACTTGATATAAAATATTACTCTAATAAAAGTGTTTTTGTTTTTTGGGTTTTCGTGTGTTTAGATATGGACGCAGTTTTTCCATTGCCCTGGGCGGCATTTTGGGCGCCTTGCTGGGCATTGTTCGTTCGTATTCGCCAAATTATATTTGGTTCTTGGTCTTTGAGTTCTTGGACAATGCAACGAGTAGCACATTGTATTCCACTTGCTTTGTGATTGGCATCGAATTGGTAGGACCGCGAAGACGTGTCCTTGCATGCAGTGTCATCACAATATTCTATGCTGTGGGTGAAGTTGGATTGGCCATGTTTGCCAAAGCCTTTCCAGATTGGCGTATTCTTCTGCGAATCACATATATGCCATCGCTAATATTGTTAGCCTATTTCTGGATTCTGCCGGAGAGTGTACGCTGGTTACTCAGTCAGGGCAAGGAGGAGAGGGCCAAGGGTATTCTGAGGCGGGCAGCCAAGGTCAATAAGCGAAAACTGTCCGAGAGTTCGCTGGACAAACTGATCATGGCGAATCGAGATAAGTTAAAGGAATCACAAGAGAGTAAATTTCCCATACGAGAAGCCTTCAAGAATTTCAAATGGCGCATTGCCAATTGTTCCTTGTGCTGGATTGTTCATGTCCTGGTCTATTATGGCTTGAGTTTGAATGTGGTCCTTTTGGATGGTGATAAGTATAATAATTTTGCATATATTGCCCTGGTGGAGATTCCTGGCTTCTTTATGCCTCTCCTCATAATGGATCGTTTTGGTCGTCGTTATTCCCTTTGCGGTCTCATGTTGTTCAGTGGCCTGTGCTGCATTGGAACCATCTTCACGGGAGGAGATCAATATGTCCTCCAATTGGTATTATTCCTGGTGGGCAAATTAACCATTACGGCCAGTTTTCAAGTGCTTTACTTTTTCGCATCGGAAATTTTTCCAACAAATTTGCGCAACAGTTTGCTCAGTTTTTGTTCCATGATGGGTCGATTTGGTTCAATGTTAGCCCCTCAGACGCCCCTGTTGGTAAGTACTCAACCTAGATTTGTAGCAAAGAATTATCATCAATATTATTGTTATCCTATCTCGTTTAGGCCAAGTATTATGCCAATGCACCGGCCATACTTTTTTGCTGTTGCAGCCATTTTTAGTGGCTGCCTCACTCTATTCTTTCCGGAGACGACAAATGTGATATTGCCCACCACGGTGCAGGAAGCCGATGCCATTGGTGGCAAAAAGAAACCCTCAAAGGCCAAGGATTTAAATCTAACGGCTGCATAATGTAGTATCTAATTTAATCTAAGATTTAGTTTTTAAGGAACCGAATCAAAGACATTTGTAAGACAAAATAAGCTTATATATACGAGGTAAGAAATATATATACATTTACATGTACCAATTTAAAATCAATGTATTTTCTTTTCAACATTCATCCTAAAACTAGGCAATAGAAAAAAAAGTGGTAATACTTTAATTGTAGCATCATTTAAGGCCGGGTTTAGTTTAATTAATCTGACTAAAGAACTGGGCGATGGTTCGATTCCCCTTTGAAGACGCACTTGCACTTGGGAGGGTGGCATTTAGTTTATTTGACGACTGTTTCTTGACTGCTCCTGGTGAGGTCGTCGGTCGATTGGCTTGCATATCCTGTTGATTGAGTTCACGCTGCAACTTCTTGGCCATGTGATAGTCCAAGTGTTCCGGCATATCCACACATTTGATATATGTTTTACATTCGTCACATTGCTGCATGGGAAACTCACTGTTGGCAGGTGGCGGTGGAGGAGCAGCATTAGCTGGCGCCAGGAACTTGGTTATCGAAGCATTTCCATTCACAACTGCTGCGGCTGTGGCTTTTTTGGCCTTTTGTTTGGGCGGTGGAGTAGGTGCAGTTGGTGACTGCTTGGCCTTGGGCCGATTCTTTTCCCTCTCCTCACGCTGTTCAGCTCTCAATTGACGACTCAATTCTTGGGCATAGTGATGATCTCGATGGGATTGCAGTGTCGTCGGATCATTGGGCAATTGTGCTCCACAATCGTCACATTTAATCAGAGGTATAATGAGATCTGTCCTCAATTCGGGTGTCGCATACTCAGCATAACTTTCCTTATAGTTATTACTCGCCTCCAGTTGCTCAAACTTCCGCTTCGTCGATGTGGATGGCTGTAACTGCTCTTCGGTTAACGGTGGCTCTGGCTCTGGTTGGCTGCTGGCCTCAATTGCATCAAGCTCATCGGCCAAACCTTGCATTTCTGTTGAATCATCCATCTTTTCTGATTTCTCTTTAGACTTTTCTTCCTTCTGTTGTTTTAGGAACGAGGCAAAGAAACTTTCCTTCATCTCTGGCGGCGTAGATGTCAATGATGGCATTGAGGAATCTGCTGCTGCACCCTCCTTCGCTGCATTAAGGGCTTTTAATTTCTGTTTGTAACCCTCAATGAAGCTTGTCTTCTCCACCATCACCACCTTGTCCGTCGGTTCATCCACTTGGTCTTTCGGCTTCACATCCATTGCCACCTTCTGGTCATATGCTTTTGGCTTTTGCAAATAATTGGCAAAGAAACTCTTCATTTTTGTTTCTTCTGTTTCTTTCGGTTTCACGCTCACATCTTTTTCTTTCTCCATCTCCTTCTCTTTGGTCTGGGCCTGCTTCTGCTCCTCTTCTTCGCTAATACGTCGCTTTTTAGCCATTTGATTGGCAAACATTTCTTGTAATTTGTTTTGATTATTTGTAATCGTTTCAAATTTTCCCACACTTATGCCCAGAAATTTAATGGAATTATTTAGAGCTGCATCGCTGCCGGCACGTAGAAATGTCTTGGTATTGGCTTTAATCAAATCTAGTGATATATTTGCCAATGTCTCCTTATCATAGTGATTGGGCAGGGCATTAGACCGTGAACTGGCCACCTCTTCTCCATCATGATCTTGTACATATTGCACAACCATTTGCTTGGCCCGTCGATTATTCTCAATGGCATCCTTTTCCAAACGTTCCGTAATTTCGGTGGCCAGTTCACTCAGCCAGTGTTGGAGTGTCTTTAGACCGGTAATGTTATTACGTCCGGGAAAATTCTTGCAGCAACCAATGCTCTTTGAGTAGAAACGCGGTGTGACACACTCCAGATCAATGCCACGGCATATGTTGGCCAACCAAGTGCTATAAGATAAAAAGAAAACGTCTTTATCTGTCCAAGTTGTTGGATTCATCGGCCTACCCATTCTTCTCATCGAATTTTCGTTGTAATTCACCTTCGGAAAATTTCAAGAGTTCACCGAGAAATTTAATGCTCAATGTTTCGCAAACAATTTCACCAAATTTGCCACCTAAACCCTTTATCTTGCCCACGGGCAATGTCTCAAATAGACCAGGAATCTCGTCCAGCGGTAGAATGGTCTGTTTATTGGGTTTATTAAGGCCAGCGGCAAGTTTGGCCAATATCTTGTTGTGTGCTATACCCGCGGAGCATTCATAGCCCGTTTCCTTCTTTACAGCGGCTCGAACCTCTCCGGCTATGCAGGCTCCAATCAGGAGACGTATATCACTCTGCCTCACAGAGGGCAAATCGTTATGATCGTACACCAATTGAAAGCGTTCATCATCCATATAGGGATTGGAGAATCTTTTGGTTATTTTATTGACATATTCGCCCATATTGTCATAGCCCACGGCAAAGGTGTTGACCAGCTCCTGCGGTTGCAGTGTAAAAGCACCCTAACATGGGGAGCAAGAGGATAACGATTAGAGGACTCAGAGAAGGTGCTGCTGATTCTTACAGTTTGTAGCTCCTTCTGGCGTTGATTAACCGTCTCGGTGATATCCAAATAGGCTTCATCCACCGAGGCACGTTCCAGCTGCTTTGTAAACTTTTGCAGGACATTGGCCACTTCCTTGCCAGCATCGCGATATTTGGTGGTATCCGCTTTATCCCTTATATTGGGCACTTTGACCAATACAATCTCCGGTAGCAGGTCCTTGGCCTCGTCGGCCCGCATATGCCGGGTTATGCCCTTGGCCCTGGCAGCGTAGTTTACGGCAATTATGCCGCCGTTTTTGCTCCAGTTACTAAATTGGACCACTGCCAGAGGTTTGTTTCGATAGATCGGTTGTTCCTTCTCCTCCACCTGGCAGAAGAAGCAATCCATATCGACCAGCAGAATAACCCGATCATATTTATTCTGCGGACTGACAAAATTCCGAGACGATGTCATTGTTTGAATTTCGAGTTTCTGAATTGCCGCTTAATTTTGCGCCTTTTAATTTCGCAACAAGTTTTTAGTGTGGCCAGATCATGTTAAAAATAAAAAATATGAATTCAGAGGGAAACTCAATTATATCTTTTGTCCTTGTTTTCCTTTTGTTTCCTTTAAGATTTATATATTTTTGTTATGGACTTTTAATTAACTTTTTGTATTTATACAATTCAATTTACCAAGTTGGCAGGAATACCACAAATGTGCGTATCAGCGTTGCCAGATCTGCGCAAGACCAGGAACAGCTGTTGGGCCCGCATAAAATATTTTACTGTTAGCCGCTCTGTGGCCACACTTAATTTTTTCTTAATTTTAATTCATTGAAACAAAAAAAAAAACACAAACTATCGTAGAAACATAAACAAAAAAAAAAAAATATTTTAAATAAAATCAAAAATGTGCGGGTATTTAAAATGAAAACTTAAGAACTAATGAAAAGTTCAATTTAGGAATGTGAGTGTTTAATTTTGAAATGAAAATAAACTACAAAATATATTTTGATAATTTTTGTTATTGAATTTTTTCAAAAAAAATGTTTATTAATTAATTAATCAAGTTTCAGTAACAAACAAAAAAAAAACTGAACGACCACAATAGTGCCAATTTTATTATATAAAAATTATTTTGGCAAACGAAAAATTTATTGATTTTTTGTGTCGAGTTGTTGTTGTTGCCAAAAATGCAACCTCCTCTCCCGTTTGTCGCCCCCATCCAACACCCGCTCCCTACTCCAATGCAAGCGTCTGATTTGGGTTAATGAACGCATTATTTATGTTTGAATTGATTATTATTGATTTGCCGCCTCCGGTCGCGGTCTATCGCTCCCTTCCTCGGCTGTCGGTTATTGGTCACTGGTCAAAAATATATACATACATATATGTATATGTATATATTTTGTTCTATTTCCGGTTCCCCTTTCGACCCTTTGTTTTTGTATTCTTTTGTTTTGTGGGCGGTGGTATTACACTTGGCCGGCTTGTGACGTCATTTGCATTTTAGGTGCTGATTGATGTATGAGAGTGTGTTGCCTTGCGTTTATATGACTTAATTACCCAAAAGCACGTCAGGAGTAACCTAACCCAATCCAACCTAATGTAACCGAAACCCCCCAAAAAAAGAAAACCAAACCCAAGTCAAGCCAAGGCAATCAATTCAGGAACACGATGGGGCGGTTGCAGCATGGGGAGGGGTCCAACAGGTGAACAAGGGAAGAGATCCGGGCTTAAGTTGATATTTATTGTGAGGGCGTGTTGTGACCTAATTTCCTCTTTTTTTCTATTTACATTATGATGGACAACAACTAGAGTTTCAGCAGGGCTGACTAAAATTCGAATACTTTTTGGCTTATGATAAGTTTTTGTTTTGTATGTCTTTTTCAACTAAGAGAATCAGTTTAATTTTGGGATACGAATTTATTTTGTTTAAAATTTGTAGTTTATAACGATTTGATTGATTGGTTCATATTATTTATAGGTAACAAGTTGTAGAAAACATGTCAAGAAACTCTATAAAGTTCCTTTAAAGATATGTGCAGTTAAAATTGAAATGATTAGCTCAGATGAAGTGCCATTAAAATTAATTGCTTTTAATTTAACAATAAAGTTACAAGCAGATTTAGTTTTTAATTGTGAAGATCGACTTGAAAGATACCCTTTTGTTAACTTTCTCGCTGCACGACTATAAGACCAACTTCATCTCGTGTCATTTCAAATAGAATTTTAAACATTACTGTTGCATACTTTAAGTTGTCAATGCACGGTATTAAAATTAACTAGTGCCAGACTAGTGTTAGCCCTGACCTCTGGCTTTGCCTTAACACTTTTCTGCTTTCTTTTTGCCTCCGTCAGTTGCGCACTCCCTTTCCCATTTTCTCTTCCTCTTTCTCTAGCATAAAAGGCACAACAATTATGCTAATGGTTGACATGCCCATACAACAACCACTTGACTGAGTGCCTCACACACCCACACGCACACACACACACTTACAAGTCTAGCTCACCCACTACCATTTTCAGAATATCTTCCTCACTGAGACTCACTGACTACTGACTGATTCAGCAGCAGACAGTCTGAGTACGCCCGGCGATGAAGTCACCACGACGCTTCTTTGTGGGGCGTTGTATTTGAAATTTGTGAGTGAAAAATAAAATAAGAGTTGTCTCCCTTTCTTGGCCATCTTATAGTGATTCCACGACATCATGGTAAAGATACTGCAGGCCTACAACTTTGCCAGGCAACAGACCTATGCCCTGAATGGCGAGATATTGGCGGCAACATTGATAGGCAACAATCGGATTGCCATTAGCAGTGCTGAGCAGTTTATTGAGATATATGATCTAGCTGGAAAGCAGCAGCCTCATCTGGACAAGGATGCAGAGGACCAGCATCAGCATGGGGAGCCAATTACAATTGATGGCGATCCTAATGGAATTGGTGGTGGTGGTAGTGTTGGAAATGATGAAAGAATGCCCGTTAGGCATACCTTGGCCACAGTGGGTGAGGTAGTTCAATTGATCTACTGTGAGGCAGGTAGGAGAATCAATAGAGATTATATCCGGAGATCCAAACTGAGTGTTTTAACTTTTTATCTTTTGCTCCAGGTAAATATCTTCTCACATTGGAAAAGGAACAGGCTGGAAGTCCAGTGCATTCATCATCGACAATTAGCTGCACTTCAAGCAGCAATAGCAATACAGTTTGCTCCGAGGATGACACTAAAATGTTTGTACGAATCTATGCAAATTTCTGGAAATTCCCCGATAGTCGTCTCAATGAGCTGCCCATTACCATAAGGATAGCGTCAATGACAACACCAAAGACACCGCTAATCGAGAGCATCGATGTGATTGAGTTGCCATTGCGAAGTCCCCCAGAATTGGTCCAATGTTGTCAGACATCGGGCAATATCATAGTGAGCAGCAGGGATAGAATATTTTTGTATGAATATACCCAATGTGTCCATGAGAATACCCAACCGAGATTCGCTTTCATCGATTTTCTGCCTTTTAAATTCTTTGTCCAATTGAATTTCGTGCCCATACGTCTGTGTTTGGCGGAGAATGTGATAGCCTGTCTGAGTCATCGTTATTGTGTGGCCTTTAAGGTGATAGATGCCCTGGCCTCCAAAATGAGAGATGACAGCTGCTTGGACAATGATTATGTTGGAGGTGGTGGTCCAGGTGATGAACCCCTCTCGGAATCTTTGAGTTTGGCCAGCAAGGCAAGTGGACCCACAAGTGGGGGTCCCCTTGGAGCTGGCGGTGGTGGCGGCATATTGAGCTCTACTCATAGTCAACAGAGTTGTGACAGTGATTCCCTGCAATCGAGCACTCCTAAGTCACTAAATGGTGTCGGCGGAGGGGCTTTGGCTGGACGATCCCCGTTGGATTTCAATGTGGCCAAGCTGGTTAACAGTGCCTATGGTCGAGAATTCGAACCGGATTTGCGTTCTCAGTGGGATCAGAGTGAGAATAAATCGAGTGACGATAATCAAGATATCATCATTAGCCCTCAGAGAGCTGGTGAAATTAAAATCAAGCTAGTCAACGAGGCTAAGGCCATGAATGTGCGTGGCATAGCCGGATCCAATCATCTGGAAGATGCCTCTGTGCAATACGATATCCGAAAACTGCTACAAATATGCATGAAAACATCGGAGCCACAATCTCGCGTCCTGGACATATTACGCTGCATGGATCTAAGGGCAATTTATCAGAGATCAAGTCAGTCAGAGGATCAAGAGGAGGATGAATATGATATGGGTAATCAGCAGATTCCAAGTGCTGTGACCACATTCAAGCATGTGAATCGACGAACTTTGAAATCGTCGCAACATCAACGTTGTATTGGCCATTGCTTGCTCCTGGCCAGTAGTGTGGATGGTTATCTGTATCAGTTTTCGGCCCAAGGCAAATGGTATAGTGAGAACGAGAAGCCCATTGCCAGTTATAGCTTTACAGCACCTGTCCTCCAGGTGCACATTAATGACTATGTGATCTATGCTGTGACCTCGGAATCGGTTGAAACTCATACCTCTCGATTGGGTCATAAGCTGTTTCACAATCGTTTCGAATATCCATCGATTGGTGGCATTTTCCCGGAGGAATCTGCTCCAGAGATTAGTTCACCCATTGCAGTCATTGGGCTGGCTGCTTTTATGCATGTTCAATTTGTCTGTGTGAATCGAGAGCAATTAGTTCTAATTACAAATGCAGCTCTGGATCTGCACAAGCGTCGGAGTATGGGTGAAATGGCATCCTCGGCATCAACAACGACCGTGGCTACGACGACAAAAAAGAATATAGCCGCACGACTTTTGGCTGAAGCTAAGGCAAAGCATAGCAGTCTGCTGAGAAGTTCAAGTGCTGCCCAATCCTCGAATGTCGTAAACGAATGGACTTTGTATAATCTAGAAGTGCCGCGAGTGGAGCATATAATAGAAGATCTCGAAGGTATAGCTGAATCCTATCGTAGTGCGAGTAGTTTAAATTTCTATGATCTCATGGAGGAGGCCCATGTCATGCTGCGATTAAGCTTGACCCTACAATGCGAAAGATTGGGTATGGAAAGGGAGCAGGAGCTACGTAAGATGTTTATGGCCAATTGCCGCAAATTAGCCGATTTCTCCATACGGTAAGATGAACATATATAAAAACCGCTTCATGGACGAAATCGATTAATTTTCGTTTTTTATTTTTCTTTGGCAGTTCTACCAAACAGGATGTTTATCTGCAGGCCACAGGATTCTATAAAATGTGCCAGCTTCAATTGGTGGATATCTATAAGAATTATATTGATCAGTTTATGATCGATAAAGTGGAGGAGGATAAAGAGGATAAAGAATCTACTGTGCTAACTGGCCTCATCTATACAGTAAAACTATTTCTACTTGGCCTGGGCACAGATCGCTTGAAATCATCGTTTCTTCATCAGACAGTTCAACCGTTTTTCACACCAGCTCGTGTCCTGCAGCAGGGCTACAAGCAGGTTCCACTTTCACTCGAATTCCTCAATATGTTCATTAAACATGCGCCCGGAGATATTCCACAGATAATGTTAAGCTCTCCCGTTGTGGCTGATGCAATGAGTGGCGAATTGATTAACTATTTGAAATACCTCAACAAGTTGTAAGTCCTCAAACTTTTTGTTTTTCCCGTCTCAAATTAATGATTGCCCTCTTTGCCTCTTTCCCATTCCTAGATCGCCGGATGAGTCACTTTTATTGGCTGTTACAGCCTGTCGCATGTCCAACTATTTGCTGGCCCAAGAAGTGATAGGCAAATCGACGCGTCGTACTCTAGCCACAGCTTTGATACGGCACAAGAATGTCCTCTTCGACGACAGCACTGTGATTTATCAGAAACGTCAGCAGGAAGCCGCAAGGACTACAGGAGGTGGCAGCATTGGTAGTCAACGAGGTGGAGTCGGTGGGAAACGAACTCATCGAAGAAATCATCAATCTAAAACTAAACCATCGACTCCGACAAACTCTTCTTCTGCGAGTGCCATTGTTTCCTTTTCCGATTTCTGTGAGACAATCCTGCTGGCCAATGAGCAACCCGCTCTAATTGAGGCCATAAGCGATGCTTTCATTCATGCCCTGTGCATTGAGCACACTCTGCGTCTGGATGTTATACTTCAGCTGTTCCTAAACTATATAGCCTCGCATATTGGACAAAAGGGGTATCAGACCTCCCAAAAGGTGTTTGTGAACATCCTGCAAGTCTATTATTATGATCTCTTCGATGTTAGTGCCTCCCAGCAGACGCATGACATTCGGTCACAGACACCACCACAATTGGATGATGATTACGATGAGGAATGCAGCAGCTCGAGAGCTCCATCGCTGCACAGTGAAGCAGATAATCATTCGTTGTCCAGTTCGTGCGAGGATCGATCTTTAAGTCTATCACTGAATGGTAGCAGACATCAGCAGAGAATTGTCTATGATCAATTGCAGGAGCATCAATCGCTATCGCCATTCCAGAAACGTAATTCAAATGCCTCGCTAACGCATCCACAAACCGATGACGATCAGATGGCAATCAATCTCAAGGGTTTAAAGATTCTTTTTCGCATGTATATGGGACGACTGAAATGTCTGTCTGATCTTATTACTGATCTACAATCCGCGGATATCGAACAACAGTCGAGTCGGGAGGAATTTCTTAACTTGCGCATGGAATGCATATCCTATATGGTGGGAATGGCTCCTAACTACTGCCCCAAGCCGAATCATATGAGGTTGAATGATCCCATGTCAATGAGTAAGCTAATCTATGTGCCCTATATACCTGATTACAAGTTAACTGATGATGGCGACGAATACGATACACATATTAAATTGTACATCAGACCCATTCCATGCCTTTTGGAGCGCCCGCAGTACTTGAATCGTTTGCCACCGTTTGAGCGGGCTGATTTTAGTTATCCAAACAAGGATGAGGGTGAATTTGAAGTACGTTTTGTTAGTTGGCACAACGAGCTACTCACATTGACGTTAAAGATTCAATCCCTCTTGGCATCGAGTAAAGTGGATCGGGAAATTATATCCGAATTCTTGGCTTTCATACAAAAGACACCAAATCTAATGGGCATTGATAGTTTCTTGGTTATCATTTTACCCAAAAATCTGGCCATTAACTATATGATGAGCTTTTGTCCAGCCTATCTATGGCAATATGGAAAGGTAGAGAAAATCATTAAAAATTTATTTTTTTTTTTATCTTAATTAAGTTTGCTCTTATCTTTTTAGTCCTGTGGATTTACACCCAAACATTGGGAGAGTTTGCTAAGGAAGATCCTCAGCAAGCAAGAAACACTAACGAATTGGAAGGCCCATTTGACTGGTAAGGAATATCAGCCATCTTATCTTTTTGGAAATAACTTTTAAAACTTTTTTCATTGTTGTTGTAGAAATTCTTAATCATTTGGTTGCGGAATTAAGTTTTGAAGAACTTTTACAATGTTTCCCCAGTGAAGTGATCACAAATCGTAACACAGCGCAATATTTTGCCAAGGAATTTGCTGAAACTTGTGTCCTTTATGAGCATGAAGAGTTGGTATTCAAGGGTCCCAACAAAGAGGGAGGGGAAAGACAACATTTACCCATGGATAATATTGACGAAGAGAATGTATTTGAATTGACGCTACGCAAGGCTGTGGCCAAGCAGCGAAGTATCGCACTAAGATCAATGATCGAGTCAACTGGCACTCAGTTATTCGATGCAACTAGTAATCCCATGTATAATCTCTAATCTCTAACCCACACCCACACACGTACAGATCTAGACAAAAACTAAATTATCACGTATTGCAATTTGATAAGATTGATTCCATATATATATTTTAGAGTTGTTTGTAAACCTTTATATATATAATATGAATATATATAAATATATATCTATAGCTAAGACTAGATACACAAAACGCAACAGTTTAGAACATGATTTATTTAGGTTGTAATCTAAGAGTAAAAATCATTCTCTCCCGCTCTTTTTCGTGGAGGCGTGGCACTGGCACTTTAAAGCAGTTTATGCCCAGTTTTAAACCAGTTATTACCCATTACAAAGAACAAGTGATTGGAAAAATACACAAAAACACCAAAAACAACAAAAAATAAAGTAGGTTCTAACGTAATAATTAACAGAAAACAAACAAATTTGGTCTGAGCAACAACGACTATTGCAGTTCTCTGTCTGTTTCGTCTGTATTCACAATCTACTTTGAATTAAGCTTTAGTATTCTTAGACATATTTGTACTCGATTTATATACATACATACCTACATATATACACACACACATATACCAACACATTCTATGTTTTCTTTTGTCTTTAAATAAAGTGATATTTTTTCCCATTCAACAATAAACAAAAAGAAATCATAATTATCATATTATAAAAATAATAAGGGGGAGGCGAGACATTGATCAAGTTTATTCACCTGCAGCAAACATTATGCTAGATACACCCCGCTTCAGTTGAATAGACACACCTATCTAATGAAGATTGGTCGAAAAAAAGACTTTGTCAGATTATATCCCAGAATTTGAAAAAGTCTTATTAAAATGAAGAAATATTTTGACAAACTAAACTTGCTGACATTTTTGTATTCGTTTTTTCTTTGTACATTCGAGTAGGATCTATTCAAGTGACGAGAAGTGCAGGTATCTATCTCAATTTCAATTACTTAATCCAAACCTTTTAAATTGGCCAGATGGAGAGGCGGCGTTGCTGTCGCCACTTTTGCTCTCGGTGCTCTCGTGCAATGTTTGAGGAACATCTAGCGAAACATCTTCAGTCATTGTTCAGTCAGTCCAGTCGGTTGTTAGTCAATTAAGAAGCGCGCTTAGTTTAGCATCATGAAATTGGAGAAGATCCCTGTTGAGAAAACACCGACACCAACAACAACAACAACCACAGAGGATACACATTTGGATGATATTATCATACGAATTGGACAATTTGGTCGCTATCAGATATGCCTATATATTTTGCTGTGTCTACCAATCGTTTGCAATGCTTTTTATTCCATTTCCTATATATTTACGGCCAGCAGTGTTGAGCACAGGTGAGAAACAGGATGAGAATCAATCTTTCTCTCTCTCACTCCTCTCTGTTTATCCAATATATCCCTTGCTCTTTCTGCAGATGCAACATCAGTCAGTGTGATAACCTGGAGAGCACTTACTCCACGTCCGCATCCTTTTTGAATTTCACAATTCCTCAAGAGAAGGGAATGGGAACAGCTACTGCATGGGATCAGTGTGCGCATTTTGCTTTTGCACCGCCAATTATTTCATTACAAAATGAATCTCAATGTTTGGCTTCAAACTTCAATCGTAGCCATCGATTACCCTGTGAAGAGGGTTATAAAGTTAGCCAAGATGAACGAACCATTGCCAGTGAGGTTAGTTAGGGGAGAGAAAATTAGTCAAACTGGTGAATTTGGGACTAAATGCATCATTTTATTCTTTAGTTTGGCATATTTTGCTCGGATCGTTGGCAACTCTCGATGGTAGGCACGGTTAATAATATTGGACAGTTTGTGGGTATTCCTCTGGGTGGTTACCTGGCTGATAGGTGAGCTACTGTTATATAGTTTCCTATAACATACAATTGTTCCGTTTTAACTAATTCTTTTTTGTTTTAGATATGGCCGTAAGACCATTCTAGTTGTGGCTGGAGTCCTTAGCGCATTTGCTGGCCTGGCTCGCTCTCATGCCCCAAATTATTATAGCTTTCTGTGTTTGGAGTTTTTAGATATGGCCGTGGGTAGCACTCTATTTCCCACTGCCTTTCTAATGGCCATTGAGCTGGTGGGTCCAAAACATCGTGTTGTGGCTGCCACAGTCATAAGTCTTACCTATGGCTTAGCTGAGGCCGGATTGGGTTATCTGGCGTCATATATACGAGATTGGCGGGTTTTACTTCGTGTCTTATATACTCCTGCTTTGCTGCACTTGCTCTTTATTTGCCTACTGCCGGAAAGTGTTCGTTGGCTTCTGAGTCAATCGCAGGAAACGGATGCCAAAAATACTTTACGTAAAGCGGCTCGTGTGAATCGTAAATCTTTGCCAGAACAACATTTAAGGGACTTGATGAGATCGAATCGTCAGCTGGTTGCCCAATCGGCTGCATCTGGTGGCCACTATACGGTGCAGCAAATTGTTCACGCTCTCGGCTGGAGAATATCTCAATGCTGTTTCGTTTGGTTCATTCACACGCTATTGGCCTTGGGTCTTAGTTTGAATTCGAATAGCTTGAGTGGTGGCAATAAATTTGAAAATTTTAGCATAACTGGATTCATGCAAATACCTGGAATCATCTTTGGAACAATCCTAATGCATCGACTTGGGAGAAGATGGGCTTTAACCTCATTAATGTCCAGTTGTGGGGTCTTTTTACTTATGGTGATGGCATTCGAAGAGGGTGAGAGAGAACTAGGATTATTCTTTGAATCCATCAATTAAAGGTTGTTCTTTTTGTGTGTTTTTTTTTCTAGATTACCCACTGATTGCGTCTTGTTTATATTTTCTGGCGAAAATGAATTCCACTGGCAGTTTTATGGTCTTGTATTTCTTTACTTCGGAAATATTTCCCACAAATTGTCGAAATAGTTTACTTTCATTTTGTTCAATGGTCGGACGCTTTGGCTCTATGTTGGCTCCACAAACGCCTCTCTTGGTTAGTATCCCATCTCTCTCTCTCTTTTTCTCTCTCTCTCTCTCTCTCTCTCTCTCTCTCTCTCTCTCTCTCTCTTTCTCTCTCTCTCTCTCTCTTCTCCTTTCAAGGAATAATAATTATTAATTGTCTTTGTCTTTATAGCTTATTTATTATAGATATGGACCACATTTGGTATTTGCCATATTTGCATTCATCTGTTCGAGCTTAACTTTACTTTTTCCCGAGACCGCAAATAAAATATTGCCAACCACATTGGCCGAGGCTCGTGAATTAGATAGAAGAAGTGTGTCCAACAACAACAACAATGAAAGCAATAAAAGCAATAAACACACAATCACGGAAAAGCAAACAAAAAGTGTCGTCTAATTAAATATCGTCAGTAAAATCATTATCGAATTGTAAATATTATTAGTAATCGCCCGCCACAGTGGCTGAGAGAGAGAGAGCTTGTATTAAGTGATAAGCTTACACTTATATTGTATGTACTATGGACACATGAACAATCAAATTAAAATGTTTATATATATACATAAGTTATTCTCTATCAATTTGTCAATTGAACACACAAAATGATTCAATATATGTGTGAACATTGTACATTCTACTACTATGGCAAGAAGGTGGCTTAAGTGGCTCACTCAATCATCAAATTACATTGGTCTTTTTGTGCTAATTAAGCTAAATAAAGCTTCGTATATTTCCATCAACAGAACATTTTGAAATTCTACTCGTTCACTCAAAAATATCGTAGGACAAGTATCAGTTTTGTATTGTAACAAATACCTGGGAGTTCATAAAGTTCAACAAACAAATATTTTTACCTTTTTTGTCAGCCTTAGTTCTTTGAGTAACGAATCCAAGGATAGATTTGGAGAATTGGTTCTTGACATCATCCGGGGGTCTGGACGCCTGCAAATTATCGGTCTCTCAAATAATTTTTAACTGTTCCCATCTGTCCTTTAGCCCAACCAGCAAGTCGTTCAAGTGATCGTGGAATTTTGATAAACCATCACACTGACAAAATGCCAACAACTGAAATTACAAAATTTTTTAAGCACAAATATTATTGATTTTATTTTTACAAGTTTAAGAGGTAAAATATTGTTCGTGGAGAAATACAACACATTCTCAGTGGGGAATCCTCCATTAAACCATTTAAATTGAAAACTAAAACTGGGAAATTCGTTTTTCTTCAACACGTTCTTGTTACAGCAAATGTTGAAACTTAGTGCCAGACTTAAAATTTTACAAAAGATAAGAAGCATTAGGTTTTAGTTTGTTATCAGTTTGGTTTTTTTTTTTTGATTTTGCTTTTCAAAGTTCTTTGGCATAGTAACACAATTTATGAATGACTTTTGGTTTTTGATTAAGAACAATTTCTGATTTACACTTGAAACGTAGATTTATTATCATTATCAACACTGTTTAGTTCGCTTTAATATTGTAAAGAAAAGAGTTCAAAGAAATTACTTTTCAACTGAGACAATTCTATATACATCTGTATAAACAAATTTATATAGAAACTGTTGAATTTTTAAAAACAATTTCAAGAGTTTAGAAAGAAATTACATATACATATGTATGTACATATAGATATTATACATAGACTAGTTGAAAACAGACAATCGGTTTTATTGAAATTTGCCTTTATTCGAAAATCTAAAGATGAAATAAAACTGAATATCCATAATCTATTAAGTTTACTTTAAACAAAAGTATATGCTTTCTCTTTATCTTTGATTTTGTAATTTCTTTTGGTTTTTTTCTCATTTTTTTTTTTTTTTTGTTAAATGTTTTCCTTAAATAAAGTTTTACTCACAATTGGGACACACACAGAGTTGGTAAAGATTAGAATTAAGTATATAGGTTAGGTTAGTCTCATCTGTTCTTATCGATTCATATTGATTATATCAACAGAAATGTATTTATTATTAGTTTTAGCATTTAGAATTGCCAATGATTTATGTTATTTCAATTACTACTAAACGCGTCACTATTTTATTTCTAAAAGGTAAGTAATTTATGAATTCATTCAGCATTTTCATTTGTTTTCATGACAAATCATTGATTAATTGACCTCACAAAACCCAATTGCAGCCCCTGTCCCCCCTTTTATTTACCCTTTATAATGGTAAATCGAATGAAATTTTTGTCTTTTTTGTTTCAGTTTTTTCTCACATAATTTATTCAACTTAATCTTGAAAATTGTAATGTAAACTTCAAGTGGAGCCAAAGTCAATGACATTGTGCAAATAGTGTAAGAGATAAGGAAAGAATAAAGAAGGGAGAGGGTAGAGGGGCGAACTCACAAACACACACTCAGTAATCAGACAGTAGACAAACAGAGCGACAAGAGAAACAGCTCTTTTTGGGCTACTTATGTATCGAATTGACAAACATAATTTACCCTTCATCTATCCAATCCATCAACCATCCGAATTTGATACCTAATCAATATACGTGTATTGCCAAGTCATTCAATAAGCTAATACTACAAGCTAATAAAATAAAAAACAAAAATAAAACCAGTTGGTGAAACGTAAAAAGATTAAAACCCCAAAAAAAATTGTTACTTGGCTTTCAACTACGTATGCATGTATATAGTAAGTGATGATAAGGGCACTATAGAGAGACTATCTGGCTATATCAGACACTGATTATGGGAGACAAGGAGAAGGAGGAGCAGCAGTCGGAAGAGCAGAGCGAAGCAGATAGACTAAATATAGTCGAGTCGGCTGGTGTTTTCAGTCAGTCAATGGGCTGCCTTTCCCATAACGAGACGACGACGACGACGAAGTGCCGTGCCGTGCCGTTTCGTTTCGTTCCAGCAGTAGCAACGACGCCACCGCCGTTTGGCCCATAATAAAAATAACTTAAAGAACATTTTGTATACCCTTGCAAAAGGGGTATATTCATTTTGATCAAAAGACAGCATCTCTGACTATATAAAGGTGTATACATTTTTGATCAGCATCTCTGTCCGTTCGTCCGTTAGTCTGGATCAACGCAAACTTCTCGTCGACTTTTAAACATCAAGCGTGAAATTTAACATGTAGGCTTGTATATACTGCACGATTTGTATATCTCGGACTCAGTCGGATCGGACCCCTATACCATATAGATCCCATACAAATGGCAAAGTCACGAAACGTGACAATCGATCGAAAACAGTGACTTTTATTAATAGTTCGATTACCAAACAAAATATTGCAAGTGTATACAAACTTCGACACGGCCGAAGTTAGCCCAGGCCTCTGGTTTTTTTTTTTTTTTCAAAACGAAAACGAAAACACACAAATAATTTATAAATTTAGTATAACGTGAATCGGCGGCGTGAGCGTGAGCGTGAGAAAAAATACGTGTTTTGCTTTCGCTCCACTCAGTTAACCCACCGAACGTAACACAAAATAATAAAAAAGTGCATTCAAACACGTGCTCGAGAAAAATTGAAATATTGAAAATGACCAACAGCAAAGCGGCAACGACGACAGGGCAAAATCATACGCCCTCAAATGGTCATCATATGAGACAGACAGACGAGCAACAGGCCGATGATCGTCAACTTGATGACGATGATGAGAACTCTCTGGATGCCATTCTTGTGCGTATTGGCCAATTTGGACGATATCAGATCATTAACTATATCTTATTGTGTATTCCCATGGTTTTCAATGCTTTCTTTTCAATTTCTTATGTATTTACGGCTAGTACAGTGGTACAAAGGTGAGTGGGGCGTCTAATGAAATCTCATTGTGAAAAACCCACTTCGAATTTCCACTTTCATTTGAATTTAGATGCAATATAACACAATGTGATAGTCCAAGTAGTTTGTATGAGGCACCATGGCTTAATTTCACTATACCGTATCAGAATTCTGCATGGGATTCATGTCATCAATATGTCGAAAATATAACTGAAACATCGGGCGAATTTTTGTTCGGCAGAATATTTCAATAGAAATGCAACACAAAGTTGTAGCAATGGTTACAAATTTCGTGATGAAGAGCGCACTATATCGACAGAGGTAAAGATTTATGTAATAGTAGACTAATTTATTAGCTAATTTTTGTTTCTCTCTTTCTCTCTGGTTAGTTTGACATCTTTTGCAAAGATGAATGGATGCTTTCGATGGTTGGAACCATCAACAATGTGGGACAATTTGTTGGCATACCAATCGGTGGTTATTTTGCCGATAGGTTAGTATAACATCGAATTGGATTTCATGTGAGAGTGTGGCTCATTGTTTTCGGTATCGTTTTTAGATACGGACGACGCACCATGTTGGCCATTGGAGGAGCTTTAAGTGCTTTAATGGGTGTCATACGATCCCTTTCGACCAATTATTACATGTTCTTATCCTTTGAATTTCTTGACATGGCCGTGGGTAGCACTTTATTTCCAACCGCTTTTTTGTTGGCCATTGAGCTGGTGGGTCCGAAACGTCGTGTGGCTGCTGCAACAATCATCACCATTTTCTATTCGTTGGGTGAGGCATTTTTGGGTTTCTTGGCGTCACAGTTGCAACATTGGCGTTGGCTTCTGAGGGCATTGTATGCACCGGCGATCTTGCAGTTATTATTCCTATGGATTCTACCGGAAAGTGTGCGTTGGCTTCTCAGCCAGGGAGCTGAACAAAAAGCAGCTGCTGTCTTGAGACGTGCCGCCCGTTGCAATAAACGTTCCCTGCCCGAAGAGCAATTGGATGAGCTGTTGGCCAATAATCGTCAGAAATTGCGTCAAGCGAATGAGAGTCAATATCCCATTATGAAGGCCATTCGGTTCTTTTTGCTACGCATTGCCAATTGTTGCCTTTGCTGGTTCACTCACACTCTAATTGCACTCGGTTTGAGTTTGAATTCAGTTAATTTGGGTGGAAATAAGTATACGAATTTCATGTTGAATGGTTTCATTCAGATACCGGGTTTACTTTTGCCCCTCATCATTATGGATCGTTTCGGGCGAAGATATTCCCTTTGTGCCTCCATGTTGGTTTGTGCCGTCTGCATGGGAGCATCAGCGGCAATTGATCCAGGTAAGAGAAGGAGACAAAGAGAGAGAGAGAGAGATATTAAGTAAAATCCAATCTATTTTTTTTTTCAGATAACTATGCTGGATCTTTGACACTATTTCTAATTGGCAAATTGGCCATTACATGTAGTTTTCAAATTTTATACTTTTTCACTTCGGAAATTTTTCCAACCAATGTGCGCAATAGTTTATTGTCCATGTGCTCGATGGTGGGACGAATTGGTTCCATGTTGGCACCACAAACTCCTTTATTGGCCAAATATTATATTTATGCGCCACAAATTCTATTTGCCACATTTGCATTGATAAGTGGTTTCTTTACATTGGGATTTCCCGAGACGGCTGACAAAGTTCTGCCCACCACAATGGAAGAGGCACGCGATTTGAATCGTAAAAGGCACACAAGAGGAGGAGGAGGCGGAGACGGAGCGGGTGATGAGGAGCAGCAGGCCCAAGACGAGGGCCCCAGAAAACTATATTAGAAAGAAGATTGTTTTTATTAGCATTTAAGTACGAAACCTACGCATTTTGTTGATTTTATTTTTATAGATTTTAAAATGTAAATTTTGTCCTTTTTTTAATTTCTCATTTGTTTCGTAATAAGTTAGTTTATTAATGTCCATTCTATTTAATATATTAAAAATGTCTTTAAGCTAGTGTGTACGACTTTGAAATCTTTAAATTGGCACCAAAACGATAATGGTGAAATGTTATCGTTATCTAATGTAGACATATCGTACTGCTGCCTAAATGTATGCTATAAAAAATCGTTTTTGCTTTCTTGGCTATACACATATATAGATATTTAATTAAACGACCCAGTGTGGTTAAGTGGTTTTGGTAGTAATCAACTATAATTAAAAGCTAACTTCCGAGAAAACAGAAAAGTATATGTATATATATATAACATATAGACATATATTTATATGCACCACTTCAAAATGTGCCATTTAACAACGTTGGCCTAGCACTTGACGAAAGAGACAGACATAGACATATTAATTTATCGTATGACATTTTCTTTGATACTTTAATTGCAATTGATATAGAATTGTCGATGAGTTGACTTGTTGACATGCTTGTCAACTTACGCACTGGCACAATGTTTTCTTTTTGTATTTGGTTTTGTCTTTTCTTTTTGATATCGTCGCAGTTGAAGGAAGTTCAAGCACAAGGCTTGTTATCTACGGAACCACCAATACAGCAATTGGCAAACAATCGGCTAAGTGCCTGGCCGGGCTTGCTATTAAATTTATTTAGTTGTAAATAAATTTTACTTCTTGACAGACATGAGCGGCGGTGTCGGCGGTGTCAGTGGTGACTATGAAAGTGATTATAATCAACGCAATCGGTTGGTATTCAACCCAAAAATTACTAAAAACACCAACCAAAAAAAAAAAAAGAAATTAAATTATGGGATTAATATTATTTTTAGAAAATTGCGCATGTGGAATCTATTTGTCGATCCGCCGGAAAAAATCGCAGCGGAAGCGATGCCGATTGGAAAAAATTGCAGTTTTGTCTTAAATTGTTCAAAGTCTTTGTTTATCTCTTGGTATTTGCCATCGTACTGATAGCAAGTGTATTAGCCAAGTTGCTTTATCTCTATATGATTGGGAATACGGCCTCCACGAACAGCGTTAGCCAAAAGGTGCAAGTGTGCAGCAAATATTGTAAGTTGAAGGTTACAGATAACACACAACATACATGCTTTAGTTTAATAAATCTCTTTTGGCCATATGCAAGTATTACTTAATGGCGATTTGACCGCGATTAGCAGTAAACAGGAACAAATTGCCTGGGTATGGGCCTTGATCTTTGCCTTTGCTGCACCAGAAGTCTTAACATTCCTGCGCTCGTTGCGCATCTGCATTTTCAAGCGAGAGCAACGACCCACTGGTCTCGAAATGACGCTGGTAAGGAGAAAGAAAAGAGATTGATGAGCCCAAAGCCTGTGCAGGTCCCTTATACTTCCCTCTATATTCGCAATCGTTCTTCTCTTGGTCTGCTTGTTGCTCTTGTGTAGGTCACACTCTTTGAACTGTTTCATGTTGCCGGTCTGGCCCTGCTAACCTTTATTGTTTTGCCTCAATTGGATATGACGCGCGGTGCAATGCTTGGCTGCTGTGTATCCTTTATACCCGCTATACTCAGTGAGTACACAACAACCACGAGAACATTCTAGCCATAGCCATCCTCCATCTTATCTGACAGCAATTAAATTGATTGCCATTTCACACTCACCCAACACACACACACATACACACACACAGATTTGCTGACAGGAACACGTCTGCAATGGAAATCAATGGATATGCTCGGCTATGGCATCTCAATTTTGGCCATGGTCTCACAGGGAAGTGTCTTTCTAATCTGGCCATCAATGTCTGAGAAATTGGAGTTGCAATTATTAGTCATTCCATTGCTTCTTGTATCGTTTCGCTGGTGGGAGAATTATGCCAATACACATGATGCAATCGGTGAGTCATTCTTCGATTTGATATCAACTGTCACTTCTTACTGTATAGTTAAATATATCTTTTTTAGCCTATATTATACGTACCATTCGTTGCACTCGTTCTCGTTATCAATTATATCTATATTTGTCACCTCTAAAAATTGTGTTTTTTGCCTTGATGGCATTTCTTTTAAATGGTCAGAGATTTACTGAGTACTTTAGTCTATTTCTCGATGCCTGGCAAACGCATTCAATAACCATAGTGGTAAGTAGATAGTGACATTTTAATTGAGACTTTTACACCTTTAATGCGGTTGTCGTTTCGGTTTTTTTTTTTTTTTGGTTCTTTAGGAAACCAATACCCAGCACGATATAGCCGCAAATGGAAGCAGCAATGTCTTTGTCAGCAAAGTGTCACAACATACGATTCAATCCAATCCGAATGCCATTATCTATGCTCTACTCCTGCAGATTGGCTCCGCTTATTTGTGTCATATATTTTGTAAATTCGCTTGCAAAATTAAGATACAAGAGTTCAGCTACGCCCTGCCTTTAACGCTCTCAATGCCAATAACTGTGGCTTTGGCCACATTTTTGGCCCAACTTCGTGCTGCGGATGCCTGCGCATTGCATCGTATAATGCCCGACTATCTCACATTGCGACCTTTGGCTGAGAATTTCGATGAATTGGGTGCACGTTGCCTTCAATATGCTCTGTGGATATGGCCATTGTGGTGGCTATCACAGATTTGGATTTGCCTGCACATTTGGCTACCGAAAAATGATAGAAATGCCAAAACTGAAAAATTATTTGTATGCCCATGGTATTGTGGTTTACTTGTGGATCAGTGTGCCATCATGAATCGACGTATTGTCGATTGGAGTGATGAGTATTTAACCATAAAGGTGAGTAAATTATTCATCCTTCACTTTCAACCTCATTATGCAGAGATTGTGGAGAAGTTTGTGTTAATGAATTATTGTAATCAGGCGTTAACATCAATCATAGCGACAAGTTTCGTTGCGTCGACGACTCTGCCATTTGGCCTACTCCTCCTAGTTCTCCTCCTCCTCCTCCTTCGTCCTCGTCCTCGTTCTCTATCTCAATTACGAAAGGAACTTTTTGACTATTTTCGGTACATTCTGCCTGGCTGGATGATGTGCGTTTGCGTTGCTTCAAATGTCAGGGCAGCAATGTAATTAAGTTAAATGACGGGGAAACTGCAAAGTTCAGGAAATGTTTGCGTTTCTCTTCGTATGCGTATGCGTATGAGTATGTGTCAGTGCGTGTATGTGTGTGTGTGTGTGTGTCTATTTACGTGGGTGTAAACTTAATTAAAAGTGGGTACAGTTGTATACATATGTATATAAGGCCCAAAAGGGCCAACATAAAGACATTAAAGTAATTAAAATTTAGGTTGATTTTTAAAAGAATAAATTAGAATGGCATTGGCATTGCTTTACGAGCATTGACAAAGGTCCTAATGTAATTTGAACAAAAAGCCAACCCCCCTTCACCATTTACACAACAACATAAACATACTTACATATGTACTTACCTCCTTATCCCCCTCTTTCTTCCTAATAACATAAATTGACAGACATGTTGATTTAAAAAGAAAATAAAGAAAACCCAAAAACATTTATTTGATCAGTGAATCAAGATTGGATAATGACGATTCTTAGACGTTTATGTTAGATCTCATTTTCACGCTCTTGCTCCATTTTCTTTTTCTGAAATGTTCGTTGCTTAGCGATGACGTCAGCGCCATCCTCTCAAGACGCATATTCTCTCTCAGCATTTTAGTTTTTTGCTGATGATAAAACTTAAAAATTAATGGGCAGCCGACAAAAAATTGAAGGAGAAGAAAACCATTCAGTTATGGTTCTTCCCTCTTCTTCTTCTCAAGTTTGGCTGTGCATTTTGGTTTGAATTATCACATATTATGTTTTTTAGCTTTTGCCTAGCGCTTACCTTTTTTTCTCATACAGTTGATGCTGTTTCGTTCTCTCACACAAACACATACACATTTCTGCTGACATTAGCTTTCACTTTTTGCCTCTTCCTTTTTCATGCGCGACTGCGCTACAACATTTACTCACCAAAAAAAAAAAAAAAAAAAAAAACACCATTTATTTGAGGCTTGCTTTCACTTTTTCACTTTTCTTACACCTCCTTTACATTTCAATATTCAGTTAAAACGGTTAATTTTTCTGCTTCTACTGATTTTTGATGACTGATTTTTATTAATTCACGATATTAGTTAATTGTTAAATTCACAGACGCACTCGCACTCGCACTCGCACATGCGCTTTTTAAGAAGGAAAATGTTAAACATGTTGCGCAAGCGAAACTGGAGAGAGTAATGTTATGTAATGTTAATTAACATTTTATTAGGAGCCATTTTATTCATGAGCGGAAATGTAATGTTAATTAACAGTGGCCATTTTTTTTTTGTCTAATTCGCGGAAATCCGCTGTTAGCTAAGAGGGAGAATAGGAGAACTGTTTATGTTAATGGTGAGCCGGTAATGTGAGAGAATCTCTCTCCTTTTATCTATGTACTTCTACTTCTTTTCATTCATTTTCATGTGTTGTTTCTCTCTGCCATTGTGCGAGGATGACAACACGCTTTTAAAATAAAATCAAGCACCTAATATTTATTAAAATCTTATTACCTTCTGGTCTTTATACATTTATATGTGAGAGCTGTCAATGTTAGTGGTAAGTGCAAGAGACGAAATACCTGTACAGAGAGCAGCTCAGTTTATTTAATCTTCGTTTTGTTAACTTTGGCTGCTGCTTCAGTTCTCTGCCCTTCCTCACTTTTATAATCCATCTTTTGCTCTCGCTTTGGCACACACACATACATTTATACATGATATTGGTTAAGAAATAGAGAGAGAAAACCGATTTAAAATCAACAAGTGCATTAAATTCTTATGTGTTTTTTTGTTGTTTGTGTGAAAGAGTTTGTTTTATTCAAAATTTCGTCATATTTTGTTCTATACACAGAGCGACCTAACCACTCCCCGTGATCCAGTGTTGGCCTTGGCCAGCGACATAAACGCCAGCCGAGATATACAGGAGGAGGATAAAATTCCACAATTGATTGTCTGTGCCACAATGTGGCATGAAACCGAAGAGGAAATGATGGAATTCCTCAAATCAATTATACGCTTGGATGAGGACCAATGCGCACGTCGAATGGCAAAAACGCATCTAAATGGCGGCAAAGCGGATGATGAATACTATGAATTGGAAAGTATGTCAAGTGCCACCAGCACTACCAGCAGCATCAAGTCTGTTGGAGTATTTTACAATATTTTTGCTTTACTTTTATAATTTGCATAAAGTTTGCTTCTTTTATTTATTTATTTATTTTTTGCATACATTTCACCACCAACAGCAGCAGCCAGCAGACAAATATTTCGCATTTTGCATACCTAAGAATATTTCACATAGAGCAGTTTTCTTGTTTTTGACCAAAGTTTTCTTTTTATTGGCTTGGAATACATTTCGAGCCAAAAAAACTATTAAATGGTCAGTTAGTCAAGGTACATTTATTTATTTAACATCAAAAACAACTAAAGGAGAGATTTTATACACTTCTTCAAAGTAATTTGCAGTCAGAAGAGCTCAAAAAACTTCTCCCAAGCCAAACAAAAACATAAGGAAAAGAGGTTTATATTCTTCTATTATTTTTGTTTACTACAAACTGGTTTGAAATCAATCCAAATATGTATTTTAGCTACAAGCAAAAACAAATGCTAAGAGTATTTAATTGATTTCTTATGCATATAGAATATACGTTATTTAGATTTCATTTTACTCGAATGTAATGAAGAAAAAAGTGTCAGATTTCAAATTTATGCAACTGGGATTGTGGGATTTTTTTCTTTTTGTGACTTTATCGTATGCCAAAATGGCGTTAGGCCAAAAAATCTGTAGCAAGTTTACGACTTGAATACGTATTAATGTGGCATTTTTTCTCTTGGTTTTTTCTTTTGCGCAGCCAACATATTCTTTGATGACGCTTTTGTGCTGGATGAACGCTATTGCCAGAATAAACGAAATCCTCCAGTTAACGAGTATGTAAAGACCCTAATCAAGACCCTAGATAAGGCGGCATTTGAGGTGTACGGTGTGAATATTAGAATTAAACCGCCATTGAAAATTGAAACTCCGTATGGTGGTCGCTTGGTTTGGACCCTGCCGGGACGTACAAAAATGGTTGCCCATCTGAAGAATAAGGATAAAATACGTCACAAGAAACGCTGGTCGCAAGTCATGTATATGTATTATCTACTTGGCTATCGCATTATGGAAACGGAACATTTCTCACCACGCCGTAAGGCAGTGATTGCCGAGAATACATTCCTTTTGGCACTGGACGGAGATATTGATTTTCAGCCACGTGCCGTACATTTGCTTATTGATCGGATGAAGGCTGTCGATGAATTAGGTGCAGCCTGCGGACGTATACATCCTGTTGGCCGTGGTCCTATGGTGTGGTATCAACGTTTCGAATATGCCATCGGTCATTGGTTGCAAAAGGCCACCGAACATGTTATCGGCTGTGTTCTCTGCAGTCCCGGTTGTTTTAGTCTCTTTCGGGCTAGTGCCCTAATGGAGAATAGTGTAATGAAACGTTATACGCTTGTGAGTGCCGAACCTATGAAAATGGTTCAATATGATCAGGGTGAAGATCGTTGGCTATGCACCCTATTGCTAAAGCAGGGCTCTCGTGTTGAGTATTGTGCTGCCTCCGATGCTTATACCCATTCGCCGGAGTACTTTAATGAGTTCTATAATCAACGTCGTCGTTGGGTACCATCGACTATAGCAAATATTTTCGATATTTTGGAGAATGCTGATAAGGTGGTAAAGAGAAATAATTCCATATCCACTTTATATATGTGGTATCAAAGTATGCTTATGGTTGGCACTGTTCTGGGTCCTGGCACCATATTTCTAATGATGGTTGGAGCTCTTGTGGCAGTTTTTACCATTGATATATGGACGGCATTTCTATGGAATTTCTTTCCCCTATTACTCTTCATTTTGAGTTGCGTTTATTTGAAACAAAAATATCAATTACTCTTGGCATTTATTATAAGTGCCATTTATTGTTTAGTTATGATGGCGGTATTGATAGGTATTATAGTCCAGATGTTGGAAGATGGACCCTTAGCTCCAGCCTCATTATTCTTTCTACTGGTTGCCGTACAGATCACCATAGCTGGTGAGTTTTTAATGAGTTTAAGTGACCGAAAACCCGATTTAACTGTTGTCTTATTGCAGGTCTTGTGCATCCGCAAGAGTTTTGGGCCTTACTTTGTGGTGTTATCTATTATATAACCATACCCTCAATGTATATGCTGCTTATGTTCTATTCCGTTTTCAATATGAACGATGTTAGCTGGGGCACCAGAGAAGCGCCCGTTGTTAAAGATGATAATGCTGGTGGAGATGGCAGAAGAACAGAAGATTCGGAACTTTATCAACCAGGCTGGTTAAATGATCCACTACTAATTAATTCCGAATTGGGTGAAATATCGTTAATTGAGCAAAGATTTTGGCGTGATTTAATCAAAGAGTATTTAAAACCACTCGAATTGAGTAAAGAACAAAAACAAGCCATGGCCGATGGTCTAAAAGATTTACGTAATCTAATCGCCTTTGCATTTCTTATGATCAATGCCATATTTGTTTTAATTGTATTCCTTTTGCAATTGAAAAAGAATTCTTACATCTGGAATGGCCCATAGATCCTACAGATTTTGTTACATTCGATCGTGATAATTTGCAAGTTGGTATCTATCGTCAATATAAGGAATTGGATCCGATTGGTTTACTGTTTGTCATATTTTTTGGCTTTATATTGATTATACAATTTGTGGCAATGTTTTTCCATCGGTTTGCCACCATGTCACAGTTATTGGCAACAACACAAGTCGATTGGTTCCGTTCGAGTGGAAAATTCAGTGACGAAGATGCCGTACTCGAGCTAAAAGGTAGTGCTGTGAATATAGCACGACGTTTGCAACGACCCAGAAGACTCGACGATGAGGACGATGAGCCAAACTATTCTGAAATCCTAATGGATAGTGATCATCATCATCAGCAAGATGATGGTGAACATCGTGAGAGTTTAGTTCGACGACAGACTATTTATCGTTTGCATGCAGCACGAAATCGACAACAAACCGATTATAGTAATTTGGTTATGAATTTCGAGAGGCGTTTCTTTGGCGAAGATGAACTAAATCTTAAGAATTTGGCATTGAATCGAAAGTCTATGAAACTCTTTCAAATGCGTCGTTCAGAGGCAAAAATGAATGCAGCAGCCATGCCGGGTGGTACACCAACACCGAAAACAGGAAAACGTCCACCAATGATGATGACACCGACGCCGACGTCGACAACGGCGAAAAAAGTTAGTTTCAATAATCGTCCAAATTTGGAAATCTATGATAATAATGGTTATGAACACACAGAGTTCTAAGAACAAGAAAAGGAAGACACAGAAACAAATATGTACATTACTTTTAACTCGATTACTCGATGAATCTTTTGTTATCCACTTTGTTAACTATATAAATCATGATCATAAAGCTAGTTCGAAATCCTGTATCTGGATCATGGATAACATATTGATGTATGAAATATGTTTATTACTATACATTTTTAATCTATATTACTAACTATTATATGTACCTACTATCTATCTATCCATATTGTATTAATTAACTCTGTAAAGGGCTTAGTGGCTAAAAAATATAATTAATTGCATTTAACTCAAGTGGCAAAAGCAGCCAAGTTTATTTCCTTCTTCTTTCTTCCCTTCACTGAAGACATCTCATTAGCATAATTACAAGCGGACTGCTGAATGGTGGGGAATGGGGCGGACTTCATTCATCAATGTCTAGGCAACGCTTAGAGTTAAGTGCTCTCTCTCACTCTCTTCCCCTTTCTCCATCCATTTATCCCTCTCTCTCCCTTTCTCTCTCTCTCTCTGCTTTCTCTGCATTTGGAGATGCGCTTTTTGCTTGAAAAGTTCACTCCTCTTGGTTACAAAATGCAAATCAAAGTGTGATTAGCTTGGATTTGATGAAGTTTCTGCTGCAATGCACAAGTTTCTTTGCGGCTATATCTGTGTGTGTGTGTGTGTGTGTGTGGGCGTGGCTAGGTGTCGGCGTAAGTGTTTTGTAAGTGAATTTTTTACTGCCCTAGCTAGAGCGCTAGAGGGTGTTGAGGGTAACAAAAAGGAAAAACTAACTGACAGGCTAAAAGTATAGTAGAACCGCATACGAAGGACACACAACATGCAGCAGGACTTACTTTGGCAATGCGCATATATTAAAAACGAAGAAACTCAACCCATAGTAGAAACTTATGGCCACAACTTGTGGTTTTGTCCTTTTCAAATGCTTTAAAACCAAATGCAATCTGTGTAAGGTGTAAAAAATAAAACACGAACTGCAAATGAGTGTAAGAAAGGGGGACTTAAGCAAAGTAATTCTAAGGACAAATTACTTTGATTTCAAGGTAGGTGGACAAACAAATCCTTAAATATACCACCATTCATACATATGTATGAAAGGAAAAATACACAACAAATAGGAAACTCAAAGAACTTGGTATTTTAAAGATTTGAAAAATAAAACTTTAAGCATTTTCGTTTCAGGAGGTTCATTATCAAAGCCAATCCAAGACTGCTTAATACTGCTTTTAAATCCGATTTCAATGATTTGCAAATGAAGTTAGTTTTATCATGTGAAAGGATACAAAATCGATGAGCAGCAAACTGGCCCCGACTAGTGAAATTGCCAAAGTGTGTAAGTAAAATCAAACTTTATTATTTGAAAGTTCAATAGTTCGTAAGCAACTTTTAACCACAGAGACAGAGCGACTTGGTAATAGAACTGCAAATAAGTCAAATATTCTATTTGCGATGGATTTGATTTTATTTTTAATTGAAAATAAAAATAACCGACACTTGGCCAAACTCTAAACTGAAACAAATTAGGTTCTTGAATATTTTCAATTGAAATTTATGCGAAAATTTATCTGTATATCCATTTAGTTTAAAGTCAGCATGAGACCGAGCAGTTGATTTCCTTTATTTTACACTTCAACACTTTTGTGTTGAACTCATTTCTACTAGAACTACCGAACCAATGCAAAACCAAAACCATTGCCAATCTAGGGTAATATTTTTTTCCTTTGGTTTTTGTCTTGCCTTCAATTCAATCAATTAATTCATCGGCACTCCTTTGATCAGAGTATCCTTTTTCCTTTCTGTATTTTTTTTTGGTTTCTTGTTTTTTTGTTTTTCACCCATGGAAATGCCCATTCAGGCATTTATAACAAAAACCCAAAAATTTGCATACGCAAAATGCAAACAATTTCAGACTTGAATGCGTTTTTGCCCCTTTGTGTCTATTGTGGGTATTTGTGAGTGTATTTGTCTGTGTTTCTGTGCATGTGTGCGTATGTGGCCTGCTTGTATGTGTTTTCAAAATGCAACGAAAATTCACACAAGAGCCACAAATGTATCCAAGTTTTCTACATATAAAATTTATGGCCAGTTTCAATTACAAGTGTCCTTCTTCTTTGTCTTCTTCACATTTTTTTTGTGGGCAGCCAAAAGACAAAACCAAGGCACCAGAGTTGACAACTATTTCTTGTATTTCTCCTCTTTTTTGGCATAATAAATTCATATTCATATGAAAAAGCATTCCTTGCTGGCTCAAACGCAAATGCAATGGCCCAACATTTGTGCAAACGATTGTGACAACAAAACATAAACAACGAAATTCGATTGAAAAACTTGTGGCCTGGTTTTCTTTTTTGTTTTTGGTTTTGTCCGCCGCTACAGGCAAAGGCCTGGGTACATAATTCTGCACTTATCTGACCCCAGGCAGTCAATGTGGTCGACCAGCCCTTTGGCCATTTTGCTATTGTATTTTATGGCTTTTCTATGCAATGCAATTGCAATCAAGAGACCAGAACAAGACCAACCATGGACTATGGGCAACATTATTATTATTATTAGTATACAAATATGGGCCAAAATGTATAAGTATATTTTACACTTGTTTCCATTGTAGTGCCCAGTTTTTTTTTTTTCGCTTTTATATTTTGTTTCTGTTGTTGTAGATGTAATTTAATTATGAAACATAATTTCATGTCCGGGTGTCAGTTCAGTGGCCTGGCAACAGCTTTTTGTCATGCCTCTTGTTCTGTTCTGTTCTGTTTTGGTCTGGTTGCCAGCAAACACAACATTAAACCGGAATAGGGGATATCAAAGGGTAGTCTATAAGTTTGTAAATTCTTTTTTTATTCACACTATATATATAAAACCATAAATTGACAAATCTAAGACAGAGTAGAAAACATTTAGTGCTAGTTTAATTTATGAAAGAAAAAAGTTTGTGAAATAATCAAATGTAGGTAAAGAAATTCATTGGAAATACAGCATATCTTTAAGGAACAAAGACAGTTAATCGTGCATAAGACAAGATAATGCATTCACCGATTGATACAGAACAGTATCAAGTTTCTTTAGGGGGAAAAGGGTTAAAATATAATATATAATTCAATCTTTCATAGGAATAGACGTGCTTACTCCTTGATATGATTGACTGGGCATTTGCTAGTCGTCTATATCAGTTTTTCTTTTGCGTTGTCAGCCATTTCCCAGAGCTTGTTTATCGTTTGCTGCTTGTGAAAATAATTAAATGAAAAGCTGCAGGATATTTTGCACACAATATGCACTGATTATCAACCGTATCCCTAGTATCCTGTATCCTTTCAGTTTGCCTTATGCCAATGGCTACATCAAACCATTCCATATGTCTTTAGTATTGTCACTTGCAACTTTTCAAATGAACTCGCTTGCATTTTTTGTCAGTTAATTAAAATTTCTTATTGCTAGCAATTATTTCATTTCATTTTTTTTTTTGTTATTTTCTATATTTGCTTTTAAATAATTTGTTTTATAATCATATTATTTTATTGTATTCCCCTCTTTATCTCCTTTTGTCCCGCCAGGTGAGTGGTTGGAATTGGTTTTAAGTTTAACAAGAGGAGGCAAAAACAAAAAAAAAAAAAATAAAAAATTAAATTTGAAGTGTTAAATGCTTCAGTATTATTAAAAGCAGAAAACAAAAAAACAATAACAAAATTATTATTATTTGTTTTAATGGAAAGACGAAAAAAAAAATATATTAATTCAAATAAAATAAATTTATCAAGGCTATAGAATTTCATAAATTGAATGTTAAAAAAGAAAATAAATATTAAGCTAACAGATTTTTGAGATTTATTGAAAATGATACACAATTTGTATAAGTAAATTGAACTGGCAGCTTTCATGTTTAATATCAATCATATTTCACGACAATTTGGTACTTTTCATTTTATTTCGTAAAGTTGAGAGAATATTAGAAACACCAAATTTTTTCATAGCCTACTTTTTGGGGGTTGCTAATGCTAAAGTTTTCTGCATTCTTATTTTGGATTTCATTTTATAGTTTTAAGTATATTTTCTTTGTAAATTGAATTATATAAATTTCAAAAAGATCTATAAATTATATTTGAGTGCAGAAAGTGCAACATTTACAACCAGAGCAAGAACAACAACAACAACAACAATTAAAGTGATGGCTAAGCAAACACACTGTACCGTTAGATAAGCCCGCCTGCACAGTGTTCTCCCTCGTGCCCCACTTGATAAGGCCGAACAGAACAATATAATAGGCGCTACCCGCAACCCTCACACCCCCAACCACCAAAGTGCCTCATGGCCCATTACTACGACTATCAACATGCTCGTCTATCGCTTGCTCACTCCCTCTCTAAGTCGCAATCGTTCTCTCTCTTTCTCTTTCTCTCGCTGTCCCTGTCAGTAGTCTATCTATCTGTCTGTCTGTCTGACTGTCTGTAAATGTTTGCCATAATCTCAATGCAGAGCATTGGCTGATGTTGGTGTTGGTGCCAAAATTTACTTGGTGTTAGTGTTTGTGATTGATAACATTCCTAATTGAATCACAACAAGCGAGCAGAGAGAGGGGGGAGAGTCATATACATACATATAGAGAAAGAGAGACAGAGAGAGAATGAGTAGGGGCTAGGAGTTTGCCATACAAAATTTTAATCGCAATCGCAATGAGAACACTTACAATTACACATGTTTGCGCTTCCCATTATCAGTTATAGCCTCAGACTCACACTCTTCATGTGTGTGTGTGTGTGTGTAAGAGTACACGCAAGAGTCGGGGAGCTGTTTAGCTTCACGACAACCAACCAACAAACGAACAAGTCCATCAGTTGGTCGTCTATATTTCTATATTCAGTAGAACTCGTTGGGTTTTACGGTGCGGTTCAACACAAAAAAAAAAAAAAAAAAAATCTCTTCCTTTTATTCGTTTTTTTGTTTTTTTTTTGTTTGGTTTTCCAAGTGTCACCGAAATAGATCCAGGATCTCTCTCAATCTAGATGATGCTGCGCAATAGCCTTAACTTGGCCAATGGATTACGCAACGGTTTCGCCAGCAATGCCTGGCGAGCTGTTAGCTCTCATGGTCCCAGACAGCCCGTGAGTGAAAGATTCCAATTCGTTTTCCACACTTACTTTTTTTCTGGTTTTTGACATAAGTGATTATTTTTTTCGTTTTGTTTGAAGAGAAGAAAATACATCTAGTGACAAAATCAAACGAATACAATTCAAAAATCCTCATCATTATCATTTTTTTGGGGTGTATTAATCTTCA
Source organism: Drosophila equinoxialis (assembly GCA_018150345.1). Taxonomy (NCBI): domain Eukaryota; kingdom Metazoa; phylum Arthropoda; class Insecta; order Diptera; family Drosophilidae; genus Drosophila; species Drosophila equinoxialis. The sequence continues at coordinate 2,546,415 of JAECWI010000089.1, read as the reverse complement.
TTATGTTTGCGCTTCTCCCGTTTGTTGAACCTTGTGATTTATGATTAACAATCTGGGTGGCTAATCTGCACTTTGCACATGACGGGGGAGAAAAGTAAGAGAGGCAGAGAGAGCCACTTCTAACCGGTTCAATGTGCCAGGGTTCTTTTAGAACAAAAAAGAATTCTAGCTTTTAACTCAATGTACAAAAATTACAATCAATATCTGATATTCATTGGCATTATCAGTTCCTATTAATACTGCCCATTCATATAGATTAAATGTCTAGAAATTATAAAGTCCAGCTTATATGAATTTTAACTTTGCTGGACTTTGATTTCAACTCAGATGCCGAAAATAATTGACCAGACAAGACTAGTAGTCACACACACACACACACACACAAACATACTCCATATTTGCATTGACCGATAAGAATAGATTACATATATATACACCTATGTATATATATTTAAACAAAAGAACCCATGAGTATGTATATATTTGAATTGTTGGGAAAATAACCGGCATGACGTTTGAGCGTGAAACTCAGCTGATTTTTTTGCGTTTTTTTTTCGATGACCACACTCAATCTAGGCAAGGGACTGAAATTGGTTCAATTTCAGACCATTGAAGTGGGGTATACCTACTTAGCTCTCTCTTTCCCTCTCTCAATAGATTAGTTACGAAATTTTCCTTGGCACTAAAATTTAATCAGCTTCGAATAGTCCCCTTCCACCTCTTCAACACTATACACTCAATCAAAACAACACAAGCAATTCCATTTCCAAGTTGTTATATAGTTCAAGATTTCCTTTTTATTTTATGAGTAACGATAATGGAGGCAAGCACACAACCCCTTTTTGGTCTGTGTGTGTGTGTGTGTGAGCAGACGGCAACAGCTTGGGCTTTTAGAGACCCCAAAACCATAAAGTAAACAGAAATGGGACATCAAAAATGGGTCTATGTATTTGGGGTTTAAAGCTAATTGAAGGGGATCTCACATTTGCCATATAAAACTGTCAAACATGAAAAACGTTTGCCCTTTGAGTCTTGATCAAAAATCAATCAAATTGAAAGTTATCCAATTTGTGCTTTTATTCCCTATTAATATAAAAATAGAAATACTGAGAAAATTCTTTAATTTAAATTTATTAAGGTATGTATATATTTTCTTAAAATTTCTAATCTAACGAGCTTAAGAGCAAGAATTTTCAGTTATTACATCTAATTGAATAAGGGTTAAATGAAAAACAAGTTAGTCTACCACAAAACTGAGAAAAGGTCAGTGAGTTTCTCCCAAACAGTTTAAATTTCAATCAAAGATGGAGACTTAATTGTTAATTGTTGCTTAGTACCTTATAAAAAACTTTTGTTTTTGATTAGATATGGTTTCTGTTTTATCAAAGAACATAGAATTGAAAGTTCATATATATCTATTAAAATCAGTCAGATTTTAATCGATATGCATACATGTTCTTTGATAAAACAGGATTCATTATTTTGTTGCCTGGTGTATTAGGAAAAGGATAGAAAGGGAGGGAAGCTTGTAAATCATTTGCAGCTCTCGACGTTTGATGTTACTCAACATGCAAAACAGAGGCAGGCAAAAGACAAAAGAGATTTGTTCGAAACAAGGAAAAAAATAATAATAACAAAACAAAACAAAAAAACGATAGAAAGAAATAGAAAAGCAAACACTATTCCTACTACTATCCCTGACAAGAGCTGATAAAATGTTGTCACAGCATGACAGCTGGCGCCTGGCAGGCAAATGGAAAAAACGTGTTAAAACAAATTCCACTGGAGTGAGGGGAGAGAGAGAGAGGAATAGCAAGAGAAAGTTAGGGGACTAAAAAAAATTAGAAGACCAAAAGATGAGAAAATGGTGTAAATATTCTATTCAATGGGAACTTGAGGAACACTCTAACGTTTCTCCCCCCTTTTGGCCTACCCTGATTTATATAGTATATGCATCAACATTTTTGCCTGCCTCAGGCCAGGCCACTCTCTCCAACAATTTGCATATGTCCGACATTCAATGGCCTGGCCTGCCTTTGACACTCAAAACGATTTGGCTAGGTCAGGGTCGAGGCGAGGGCTAACCTCGTTGCCTACACTCGTTCAGTGCACTATACACAACGCCATATACACACACAAACACACACATACACACACACACACACACACACACACATAGATATATACTTATATACTCTCTTCAAGCCTTGGCAACCCTTGGTCCGTTTTCATTTTGACACGTGTTGGCAGTTATGGCGCCTTCGGTCTTGACTCTTTTCGGTGGAGCTTCACTGTGCGTGTATAAGGCACATCATAAAAATGTAGAGAGAATAAGAGAAACAGAGTAAGAGAAACAGAGAGACAAACACACACACACGGAGTGAAAAGTACAAACAACAAGCGGCAAAAAAAAACAAAAAACAAAAAAAAAAAAAAAAAAAAAAAAAAAACAAAAACTGTTGTAATTTTTATACAACGCCATACAATGGATCAACAGCTGGCCGTAAAATATTTCCTATTTTAATACTCTTTCCAAAAAGGTTTTATTCATTCATTATGCTTCAGTTTTAGTTTGAGTGTGTTGTTTTTACTAATCGTTGGAGTATTAATAAACATTCTAAAATAAGAATTTCTTAATGCATTTCTCTTGAATTTTTGTACTTTTAACGATTTGAAATTAAAGCCAAGTAACAAACACAACTTCTATGTTTGCAAAATCTTTTACCTTGATGTTTTGTCTGATTTGATTTCCTTTACTTGGCAAGAGATAGAAACAATTGCCCTTAACAAAGAGTATATAAAATTCGGCTTAAATTCTTAAAGAACGCCTTGTATGGGCATAGGGACATAAATTAGGCACATTTTCATAAAGAGCTTTTGAAAATTAGACAACATAATTTAGTCTCTAGCATCTTAGGGTGAGTCCCATATAACTTAACTGTCTATTACTGCCAATTATTTGGCTGTATAGTTTCAGTCCTAACAAAAATGAATGGCCAAATAAAGATATAGGTAAACATTGGCTTGGCAGACAGGAAGGGAAAATTCTTTAGTTTCCAGTAGAAATTGTAAAATATATCAACAGATGATTAAAATAAAATTTACTGCCCTTTTATTTTATAATAATGATCATTTTTCTTTGTTTGTTAGATAATCATTACTCTTGTCTATTATTTAGATACTAATTTTAACCCCTCAAACTGACCAAACAATTATTGACACTTGTGAGTGACTGTCAAGTTATACGATAAGAGCAAAAAAAGAGGTTACATCCTTGACCTTAACACTAATTGCTCTGTGGGGGCGAACTTAATGTATATCACTCATACGACATGTGTCACAGACAGACAATAAGACCAAAATCGCGTCATCAAAAAACAAAAAAACTTACTTATTTTGATTGCACTCGCTTTTGTATTGTGATAACAAATAAACCGTCTTTTAGTGATAATAACAATCAACAAACGAACAGCAATGACAATGACAACAACAAAAATATCAACAACAACAGAATAAATAGCCAAGTAACTGTTAAGTAAAACGACAAAAATAAGCAAATAAACATTTTGTACATTTTATTGAGCTATTGCCAGTTTGCCCCATCAAAATTTGACAGAGGGGAAAAATAATATTTACGTCTCAATTCAATTTACTGAGCAATTTAATTGTGCATTTGTTATAAACTTAATAATCAAACACTCTGCCGAATACCAATCAAAATCGGTGACTATATGAAAAATTATACAATTACGATAGAACATTTTCCGCCTCTTCATCAAAATTGGTCCCAGTTGTAGCGTAATGGGGTAAATAGACATTTCCTTGTGAAATTTTCCCCCACTGACGTGCTATTTGTATAAAGAACTATACAAAAAATATATTAAAATTTGAAACTCATAATATTTCAAAATTTCATTTCGTATATTCATATTTAAAGTTTCAATCACAGAAAACAGAAACAGTTCAAAAACCCATTTAAATGGATTTATCTTAAACTGTATTCTAAAGTACTTTTTGCTTTTATATTTTTTCCTTTTGATAGTTTTTTTTTTTTAAGTGTCAATCTTTGCACCATTTTGCCGTTAAGTTTTCTCATACAGTTTGGTTAATATTTCCGGACTGTAGCACAAGGTAAATACGTTTCTTCCGTTACCCGGAAACGTCCTCTGCTGCTACACTTGAATTCATGTATACGTAGAGTAGTATAAGTAAATATATATTTATATATATGCATCGAAAAATATCTAAATCTATGTGTAAATATATATTTATCAATTTATGTTACAAAGTGTAAAATTCAATTAGCCATAATTTCTAATTAATTATGCAGCTCGCACCGTTGGCTAAAAAACCAATTATCCCCACACAGAATCATAATAATTATTTGAGAATTATGGCATTAGTTGTTTTAGTTGTTGTTGTTATTATTGTTGGTTTTATACGCTCTTGTCTGTTTATAATGCACATATTTACAATCAGACTTGGCCGTCAATTTAGTGATTATGATTTACACACGGAACACAAACTGATTAAGTTCGCTGAGTGAGCGTCAAAAAAAAGGCGTGGGTATGCCAATGTGTCGTGGGGTGGTGGAGGGGCGGGGGTTATTGAGTTGGATTGGTCTATTTAATTAATTGGCTTTCGATTTGTTTTTATGAAATTTGTGTTGTGCTTTTCTGTTGTCGTAATTTACGACCTCGCATGTTTGCCGATTGTCATTGATAAGCCATTTAAATGTCGGAGTTTCTTTTTTCGTTTCGTCTGGTTGTGTTTCCAATGAGTTTATGTGTTTTGGCTAACTGTTTTCTTGTTGTTTTGTTTGTTTTTGCTGCAGCTGGTGTCGCCTGAGAAACGCCTGGAAAGATCTCATCCCACATTTACGGAACGTAGTCAGTTAAAATATGCTCGACGTTTGGTGGTGAAACTGGGAAGTGCTGTGATAACACGTGAGGATAATCATGGATTGGCTCTGGGACGTTTGGCATCCATTGTGGAGCAGGTAATTGTGGATGAGTCTATCTTTAACTAGGATTGAACATCTTGACCTACCTCTACATAAGCTCAAATAGGTTTTATTTGATTATCTCAATTTTCATAAGAGTACCTAGTCTTAACCTCTTCTTCTTCACATCTACCAAAACATTTATTATTTGATCTTAATACGAACTCAATCTTATATCAATTTTACTTAACCTTACCCAAGACGTATTTAACTTGACTTATTCTTAATTAACGGTTAACTTTATCTTGAACATATTTTAATTCATAGCTCAAGTTTACCACAATGTTATTCCAATCTTATCTTATACTATTTACAATCCTATCCCTATCATTAACTTAAGCTTGCTTCAACTGTTCTTAACCTTAACTAAGTTGTGCTTAACCTTACTTATTTACTTACTTACTAACATATCCTTAGCCTAAACCCATCTTTGTTTAATTTCACCTAACCTTTCATAATACAAAATCTTCCAGATAGCTAACCTAATCTTCTCACATTTCGTTTTTGTTGCTATTGTTATCCATCAGGTAGCCGAATGTCATTTAGAGGGACGCGAAGTTATGATGGTCACCAGCGGTGCTGTAGCATTTGGCAAACAGAAACTGGCACAGGAGCTGCTCATGTCCCTTTCCATGCGTGAGACTCTTAATCCCAAGGACAGCAAAGAGGTTACCTTCGCGCAATTGCACATCATACAATTTCAATTCAACATTTCTTCCTTTCCCCCCCTTTATGTCTCTCTCTCTCGCACTTTCTCTCTCTGCCTCTCGTCCTGTTACTCGCTTTGTATCTGTACGCAATGCTTATTAGTTCGATGGCGCCACCCTGGAACCACGTGCGGCTGCTGCGGTGGGTCAGTCGGGTCTTATGTCTCTCTATGATGCTATGTTTGCCCAATATGGCGTCAAGATTGCACAGGTTAGTAATAGGGACATAGGACGCATAACAACATGCGTTAGTCTAATTAAAACAGAGTGAGTTGTCTGTACTTGGATTGTGTGTGTATGTGTGTATATATTTTAGGTGCTGGTTACCAAACCGGATTTCTACAATGAGGAAACACGCAACAATCTCTTCTGCACGCTCTCCGAATTAATTAGCCTAAATATTGTGCCAATCATAAATACGAACGATGCCGTTTCGCCACCAATGTTTATACGTGACGATGAGCCAGCCGGTGGTGCGAGAAGGGTAAGTACATGAAGGTGTTCTTATCTATGCCATAGACACGTGACTGGAGACAACTATTTCCTCTGCATCTCTCTCTCTCTGTCTCTCTTTGTCTTAGGGTATACCCATTAAGGACAACGACAGTTTGTCGGCCATGTTGGCCGCTGAAGTACAAGCGGATTTACTAATCCTTATGTCGGATGTCGATGGCATTTACAATAAGCCACCATGGGAAGATGGAGCCAAGCTCATGCACACCTACACAAGCGACGATAGCAACAGCATTGAATTTGGAAAAAATCAAAGGTAAGGATAGCAATTAGGTAGGTAACCACCTAGTAAATAAACTCCATCTCTCTTGAACTCTGTTTTTTCTTATTTTTTCTCGTTTCAACAAGAAGATGAAATTGTGTTGACACTCTTCCTATCTATTCCTATTTCCCATTCTTCTGTTTCATCTTCTGCTCCTCTAGGTGGGCACTGGCGGCATGGACTCCAAAGTGAAAGCAGCCACTTGGGCATTAGATCGTGGTGTTAGCGTTGTAATTTGCAATGGTATGCAGGAGAAGGCCATTAAGACAATAATTGGCGGTAGAAAGGTTGGAACATTCTTTACCGAGGCAACGGAAAGTGCCAATTCAGTGCCCGTCGAAGTGATGGCAGAGAACGGTGAGTCTTAAGAAGAAGAAAAAAAAAAAAAAAACTAATTAAAATGAGTAAAAATGCAACTGTGGAAATCTCTAACAATGGCCAGGAACAAAGACAATAGATTAGCTAGAAACTTCTTGCTAGTATGATAACAAAGGGAACAATTTCTTAGAGTTATAATCTAAAGAAATGCAGAAAAAATTATTATCTTAGAAACCATTTCCAAAGCAATTAAAATTTCAGGTATTTTAAGCTGTTGGATATTATAAGATTACCCCTAATAAAGGCTAAGATCATAAGAGAAATGAAGAAGTGTTTAATGTTAAATCTTAAATCAATCATAGGCCACATTGTCTAAAGAACGAATTAAAATCATAGGACATCGAAATTAATTTGGATTGATAGTTCTGAATGTTTCAAGAAATATGTTTTGGTTCCAGAAAGGACTTACGTGCTTGTGTGAGATATTCTAGTCTTCAACTTAATTTGTGCTAGTTATTTAGTTACATTGTGTGGTCCTGGGTAAGTTGCCACCAAAGAGCGAGCTTGTAGTAGATTCTCAGCTTACGTCATTCTAACAGCGAATGACAAGTGGTTTTGGACTAACCTAATGGCCATTAAAGTTTCACACTCACACACACACACACACACACACAGAGTCAGGCTAAACAAGAGAGGGAGGAAGATGCAGGAGATGATGTCAAAGTGGGTCACGATGCTCTGCTGTGTTCTTGTTCCGGTTTGCCATGTTTTGTGCAGGTTTTTTTTTCATTTAAAGTGACTGAGGAGTCCTTTTGGGAGGTCCTCTTCGTCTACTCCTCAGTGCTAAGTGGCTTCATCACCCAGGGCGGCAGCAAGTTTAAGTGGCTAACCAGTCTAAACTGTGAAGTTGGCTATGGCAATGTTGTGGCTAAAATTTAATTTAATTGTTATTAGAGACAACTGCCACTGCCACAGTTGCTCTTCTGGTGGCAGGTGGTAAAAATTGCCACTTAATTGAAAAGATGCACAACTTGTATAACGTTCCGCCGAGTTTTCTATTCTTATTCCCTTATTCGTTTTTCATTTATTTTTTTTTTTCAGCTCGCACTGGGAGCCGTCAAATGCAGGCACTGACTGCTGGCCAGCGTGCCAGCGCTGTTAACACATTGGCCGATCTTTTGGTTAGCCGTGAGAAATTCATACTCGATGCCAATGCCAAGGATTTGGCTGAGGCAAAGAAAAATGGTCTGGCCAAGCCGTTGCTATCGCGTTTGTCATTAACTTCAGCGAAATTGAAGAACTTGTCCATTGGCCTGAAGCAAATTGCCGAGGATAGTCACAAGGTAAGGGAAATTAATGTTACAAAAAATGAAAAAGCCTTCATAGTGAGTAGCAGCTAAAAGGATGAGAAAAGTTTGGCCATTCAACTTGTGAGAAAATTGCATTTGGTATTTAATTTTTTTGTTTGAAAAATGAAAATCGTTTTCTTTTTTTGTTGTTGTTATTTCTTCTTAGAAAAATTGAGTTAGCTTCTCTGTGCACTTGTCTTGGGGAATTGTTGTTTAGCGAGAATTGATCATTTTATGAGCCATATGCAGTTGCTCTTTTGCTCTTTAGGAAAAGCTTTAACAACATTATGAAATCTCCAAGCAATTTTACACTTCAACAAAAATTGACACCCTCTCAACTAACACACACACAACCCGTCACACTCCCTTCTACTGTCTTTCTCTTATATTCGTTTTTCACATCCCAGAGGGTCAGAGAGGGTAATAAGGGCAAAGTATGAGCTAGTAAGGATAATGCACTTGCTGAATTGTAGACTAGGGAATGCCTCGTAAAAAAAACTAAAAAAAAGGCACACACACACACCTACACACAATTTATGCAATTTTGTAAAGTTTTAGTTTTGAAAATTGGAAAAGTTATGGCAAGTATAATGTCGAGTCGGTATTCTATATTCTTTTCATAGAAAAATTTGAAAATCTGTAGACAATATCTATTTAACTGATATTTTATTATATGTATCTAAGCTTGCATTTTGTTTTGAATTCTTCGAGTGATAAAAAGTCTGCAAATCCTTTAGACTTTAAATTGAAATCTTTTACCAAACATTTTTGTTTATTTTGTGGTTGAAAATTGATCAAATGATTGAAAATTTAAAGACCTAAATGTGACAGTTTGCTTGATTCCATTTCTCTTACGAACTAATACTAAACGAATTTGTTTAGCTTATATTTTGAATAGTATTTTATCGAATTGAACATTCCCCTTTTTATGTAACTAAACCCTAATGGGTAGAAAAGTCTAAGCATGTGGAAGATAAAAGACAGTTTCCCTTCCCCCTTTCCCACCACTCCATATCACTCCACCATGTATGGCATCTTGGCAATGACATTAACCAGCCACACAGACCCAAGACCCTAGAAACCCAGAGTCAGAGAGACCCAGACAGAGAGTTGATGGAATATTGAGATGGTGTCGGGGTCTGAAGAAGGATTTAGGAAGCAGCAGAGCAGTTGAAGGTTAGACTACTACTACTGAATGTACTCCAATGGGTCGAGATGGGAGCGGCGGGGGTACATGGTGTGGTGGGACCTTTCAACCAGCCGTTTTATTGGATGTGATTGTGCGGAAACGCAAAACTTTTTTTTTCCACCAGTATGTGTGTGTTGTCGTTTTTCCTTTCAATTTTTTTTTTTCAGTTGTGTTGTTTTTTTTTGTGGCAAGAAAAGTTTTTCCATAGCGCGTCCAGGACATGGAGTTTATTGTAAAAATGGCAGCGAAATTGTGACACAAAATGGCGTCAGCGTAAAAAATCATAAAATATATATACTTGTATTTGAATGTGTGCCGGTGTGTGTGTCAGTGTGTGTGTATGTCAGTATGTGTGTGAGCAAATAAACAAGAAAGTGCCATAACGCACTCAATAAATGTTAAATTCCACGAATCACAAAACGAAAGCAAGAAAAGGATACAAAAAAGAAAATGAGATGAAAATCCGGCTGACCAAAACAGAAATTTATCTATGTTAATATCTACAAGGCTTGCGAAAATTTCAATTATTTTTACCGAAATAGACACTTTTCCATTTAACAGACTTGTTTACTACAGACACTTACTTAAACCCTTTCATTATCAAATGAGCTTAATCTACACTTAACAACCAAATCAACAGAGCATTAAGAAAAAAACTGACTTAACTAACTAACTAAGAAAGAAAACATCTGAAGAAACGAATTCAGACTTCAAAAAGGATCGCCTAAACTAATAAATAAGAAATTATTTGAGAAAGAGTTAGAAAAAAAACAGAAATGGGGAAATTAAATGAGGATAATATAAGTACTTATTCGTTATACAAGTTGATTTAGCTAATCCTAAAAATGTTTTGTACACAAAAACTTGAACGTTTTATATTGAAAGAAAGTTAAAAATGGCATAAGATTAAAATCAAAATAAGCAGTAAAATTTATATGTACACATGTGAGTAATACATATATATAAGAAAAATAATAATGTTAACATCATCAAGCGGAAGTTTCTTTATTAATTTTTCTTGTTGCTAAACTTTAACTTCTAATTTCCTTTTCACTTTCTCATCATTGTGTAGGCAAGAGAAAGTTATTACTCTTGCATATTTTACAGAGACATAATAAACTAAATTTTCATGTTCTGTATCGCCAAGCCAAAGCCTTGGCACTCTTTCTCACTCTCTCACTCTTTTTAGCCATGACTTATCCAATTGTCCTCAGTAAATATAATTTAAAGTTTTTTACTTCCCTACACAATGCCAAAGTCAATAATAATGACCATATAACCAAATTTACTCAGAGCACAAGTTGAGTTGAGTTTAGATTTTCCTTTTCTGTTGTTATACCATACACCCATAGGGTGAAATGGTATATTAAAGTCGCCAAATGTATGTAACAGGCAGAAGGAAGCTTCTCCGACCCCATAAAGTATATATATTCTTGATCAGCATCAACAGCCGAGTCGATCTAGCCATGTCCGTCTGTCCGTCCGTCTGTCCGTCTGTCCGTCTGTCCGTCTGTCCGTCCGTCCGTCCGTCCGTCTGTCCGTATGAACACCTAGATCTCGGAGACTATAAAAGCTAGAGCCACCAAATTTGGTATGTAGGCTCATGTAGTATGTAGAGTGATCAAGTTTATTTCAAATTTTTGCCACGCCCCTTTCCGCCCCCGCAATTCAAAAAAAACGTTTATCTCAAAAACTATTGTAGCTAGATACACCATATTTGGTATGTATATTTGCTTAGTAAATGCGCTCATGTTGCATGTATAAAGATTTTGCCACGCCCCTTTCCGCCCCCGAAATTTGAAAAACTCGAATATCTCGCGTAATTTTTTACCTTGTGCAATCAAATTTGGCACACTTAAATTTGATACTAATACCCAGCAAAATACCAAATTTGATGAAAATCGGACAAAAAATAGCTGAGTTATGCATATAAACGTTTTTGCATAAGGCCGGAGATGGCCGTTGGCGGGTGGGGGCGCTAGGGTGCTTATATGCATAAGTGCGCGAGATACTGAAATATGCTTGTAAAAAGCATGTGAACAGAATTTCTTAAAATAGGCAAATGCATTAGTTATTACAAATTTGAAATATTTGTTTTACTGGTGTATGGTATACCCAAGTCGGCGAGACGACTTACTTACTTCATTTTTTTTTTTTCTTCTTTTTTTTTGTCCTGCTGCCCTTTAGTAAAAAATAAAATGGAGAAGATATGCGAGCTGGAGGGATTGGGGTTTGGCAACATTGGGTTATGGTTATGGGAAGTAGATTCCATTCTATGCAAACGAGGGCAGGCAACTGCTGTCAGCAGCCCAGCCGCAATCTTCTTCGTGTTATCTGCAGCCAATTTTCAGCTGGAACGGGGGTTTGGGCGGGAAAAGAAAGCAAAGGCGAAAGCGAAGGCGTTCGGACAGCAGCCCATTAAAAATAAATAAAGATTACGATGAAGATGAGCAACTTGATTTATGTAAAACTGCGCCAGCAAATGCCTCTAAAAATGGACGCTTGGGATTTTATATGGCTGTGGGCGGGGTCGGGGGTTCCATCGTTGTTGGCATTACGAGGGAGCGGGAAAATTGTCGCATAAATATTGAGTTATTTTATGGTCCTGGACCCACATGGCATATAATGCATGTAATGTGATTTGTGTATTGCTGACTTGTCAATTGGCTTTTATTTTTGCAGAATGTGGGACGTGTCCTACGTCGCACACGTTTGGCCGAGAATTTGGAACTGAAACAGGTTACAGTGCCAATTGGTGTGCTATTGGTCATTTTTGAATCCCGTCCAGATTCATTGCCCCAAGTGGCTGCCTTAGCCATGGCCTCGGCGAATGGTCTACTACTCAAAGGGGGCAAAGAGGCTGCCTACAGTAATAAAGCACTCATGGAATTGGTTAAGGAGGCATTGGCCAGCGTTGGTGCCGAACATGCAGTATCCTTAGTGAGTGAACAACAAATATCCCATTTGATTTGATCATTTATGGTTGGTTTAACATTCTTTTTCTTAGGTTTCAACTCGCGAGGAAATCAGCGATCTGCTGTCCATGGAAAATCACATTGATCTAATCATACCACGCGGCTCATCGGAATTAGTACGTAGCATTCAACAGCAATCATTGCATATACCTGTATTAGGTCATGCGGAAGGTGTGTGCCATGTCTATATCGATAAAGATGCCGATTTGAAGAAGGCTTTGCGTATTGCACGTGATGCAAAGTGCGATTATCCAGCAGGTAAACCCTAGTGATAAGCAAATTTTTTGTCAATTTTGTACCAATTTATAGAAATTAACGTTAGCAAACTTTAACAATGGAAAATCGTTGCAGTAGAGGACCTTAAAAACACATTTTAAGAATCTTTTTCAAATTCGTGTTGTCTACAAGGATAAGTCATTGAGTCAGTTGAGGAGTAGATCTTAATATGTAGTTTACTTACTTCCGTGCCGAAGATGCTTTCTTAGTGTAGTTATAGCCAAATTAGCTAAAGCCGCTAGATTGTTTTTGGAATAAACGAGAACAAAGGTATGCATAGCTATCGAAAAGCATTTAAATAAGCTATTTAAAGCAGTAATGGCTTCCGTATCATTTCCAACCGTTTCAATCAATCTTAGTGACTAAGTCACTGAATTTCAGGATTTCCAATCCAAAATTATCCATAAAAGTATATGGTAAATCTAGCGTACTTCATATTGGACTGTGAAATACATGAGAATGATGAAGAATCATAAAGTCAATTGACTCTACACACGATTATATAACATTTCAATTGCCTAGACTAGAAGTTTATATTACTGTTGGGGGTGTAGGTTTGGGTTTGGTTGGAAGTGCACACACACATTTTTTAATTGCAAAATTTTCCACCTAAATGCTTATTGTATTTTCAGTTTTTTTTTTATTTTTGGTTTTGATGCTGAACAAAAATTAATTGCATTTTGTGTGTGTTTTGTTTGTTCCTCTCTTTTCAATTTATCGTTGTCGGTGGTGTTCGGTACTTGTGCACATTTTGGTGGCACCTGTCACAGCCTGCAATGCAATGGAAACATTACTCATCCACGAGGATCTAATGAGCGGGGACATTTTCACTGATGTCTGCAACATGCTTAAACGCGAGGGTGTTAAAATCTATGCTGGACCAAGATTAAATCAGCAACTAACCTTCGGACCACCGGCGGCAAAGAGTCTAAAGCATGAATATGGTGCCCTAGAGTGTTGCATTGAGATTGTACCCAGTTTGGAGGATGCCATTAATCACATACATACATATGGCAGCGGGCATACCGATGTCATTGTTACCGAAAATGGTAAGCCAGAGAGAGAGTTTTTGCGATTGTTCAATTGAAAATTAATTTTGCAATTGCTTGCAACTGAAGCGGAAAGAAGTGCAAAAAGGGCAAGGATGCAACTAATGAGCATTCACAATGTGCGGGCTATAAATTTTCGTGTGCCCCTATATATGTACATATTTTATCCAAAAATTGGTTATTGCCATTGGCAGGCAGCTTCTACCTGTTTTTTTTTTTTTGCAAGTTATGCGTTTCAATGACAGTTTTTGTTTTCGAGAATTCGCCAAATGCGAAATATGATAGCAAATTGAAACCAAAAACCAAGACCCAAGCCCCGCAAAACAAAAGTTGTGGCCATGTGGCATGCAAGTGGTGTGCTGCATGTGCCCAATGCATTGTTTGTCGCCATAAACACAAAATACTTTGTCTTCCTCTCTCTTTCTCTCTCTCTCTCTCTCTCTCTTTCTTACTCACACTCCCTACCTCTGGCCCAAACGAAAAATTTAAATCATTTGGGAAATTAATTTTATTCAACACTCAACCGTTGTGCGTCGCACCTCGACTCAACTTGGCTTGCACTATGTTTTGCACTTCTTTGGTTCAATTTCCCATATGTATATACTCGCATATTTTCCACATTTTTCACACACACACACACACACACATTTACACACTCCTTCATTTTGCATTTAGATGCCAGAGCGAAGCAATTCCTTGGTAGCGTGGACAGCGCCTGTGTATTCCATAATGCCAGTTCACGTTTCGCGGACGGTTTCCGTTTTGGCCTTGGCGCCGAGGTTGGCATCTCAACGGCACGCATTCATGCCCGTGGCCCAGTTGGTGTAGAGGGTCTATTAACCACCAAATGGATACTCAATGGACAGGATCATGCGGCAGCTGATTTTGCTGAAGGCGGTCAGCGTACCTGGTTGCATGAGACACTGCCATTGGATTGAAGCGAAGAAAAAAATCCGAACAAACAAAAATGTGTAATTTTATAATAATAATAATAATAATATGTATATTATTTCTTGTAAATAAAAATTGAATTAATTTTTAAGTTGCTGCTGTTGGTTGGCGTTTTTATTTTCTCTCACTCTGTCTGGTGTTTTGTTGTTGCTTTTCTTCACGTTATTGCATTTTGAGTGAAGGGTAATTAAGTTAAGGAAAGGCTAAGGCGGCAACAGTAAAGGCAAGGAAAGGAAAAACGAGGTCGGATGACAGCTGCCGTCGCGGCCACATGGGAGAAATTAATTTGAGTGAAAAATATTTGCCCAGGCAACTTGTGTAATTAATAAACTAAAGAACTAAGGACAGCTTGCTGGGGCTATGGGGGGACATTGCCAGGACAGGGCAGGAGAAAAGAGGTTGGTTTTCTAGTTGGTTACTTGGTTTGGTTCTCTGGTTCCACTGACGATGCTGGTAAACTGTCAGCGCTTGTCTTGGGAACTTTTCTTTTCAAAAGTTCACCCACCTACACCTCTGCACTTCTCGTTCTCGCCCTCTCTCTCTCTCTCTCACTCACTCTTTCTCGTTGACATTGAAAATTAAATTAAAATTAAAACTTAAGGTTTTTATTTTATGAATATAGAGAATAAAAAATACACACACACACACACCAAGAGGTCTTTGGGGTCGAAGTAAGGAAAGGCAAAATGCTTTATTGTTCCGGTTGTTCGTTTTTGGAAAATTTCATAAATTAGCCATTAAATGTAAAATGGTTGTGGCACTTGGTATGCAACCGCGTTGCAAGTATTTGAATTTTTATGTGCATTGGGGCAAGTTGCAGAGCTCAGCTCAGCTCAGTTTGTTCAGTTCTCAGTTCTAAGTTTGAGTTTCAGTTTCAGTTTTCTTGTCGCCGTCTCGTCTCACTTTTTGGCCGAAAAAGTTTATTTTAGTGCCGCACGCTGCATTGCGTGCCAAAAGGCCAAGACATCCCATTCCCATTCCCATTCCCATTCGCGGTCCCGTTCTCATTCCCATGCCCAAACATGGCTCCGTTTGGTGAATTGTAGTCGAGGTGGTGCCTTGCCTTGTCAACGCGCATTTTTATTTTACTCACTCATACCACCACAAAATCCAGTTTAAGAGTTAAGAGATGACAGAAGTGCACGGTGGGGAAAACTATTTGAAGTGCGGGTCAGCTTTCGCCATTTGCCATTCTCAAGTCAGTTAGTGACATCTTACGGTGGTGCATAATGACCGTAAAGAGAGTGGGTTGATTAGTTTAAAAGTTTCATTTCATTATTTAGTGAAGATTAAATCGAAAGCACGATTTTGAAAATATTAGCTACATTTATGATATTTATCAAGTCCGAAAGATGATATAATTGCCTTCTTTTCTATATATATATATCAAAGAACTTAGTCACGCAAAAAATGTCTGCAATTATTTGACACTTTTAAAATGCTTTAGCTGTTTTATTATGAAATCTTTAGTCGAAATTACTAACCATAAGTAATGAATGAAATAATTTGTATGTACATATAAATAAATATGAGAAAACTTTGCAAATTAATAAACCAAACTGGCGTCCATTGTAACTCTTGCCAAATAAATCAATTTTTATAAATTTACAATGAATATTTACTAAGCCCTAAGGTCTACTTTCTCCACTTCACTTACTCACTTAGTTTATTTGTTTCGAAAACTATGCAATCAACCCATTCATTTATCTATTCTATCTTTTAGTCCTGCTTCTAAGTAACCCCCTACATAGTCGGAACTCACCTTCACACCCCAGAAAACTTACACTCACACACAAACTCACTTAACTTATTCGTGGTACGACTGAGTTACAAGGCCAAGCATAATTTTTACCTCTTTCAACTGCTTTCCTGGCGCATACAGACAATGATACGTGAAAGTTTCTTGTACCTGCTTCTGGTTGCAGTCACGTAAATTTTTTCTATGTAGTTTCTAACCAAAAGCACTTAAAAAAGTTTACACAGTTTGCAGAATAAGGCGAAACAACAACAGCAACAAGAACCAAAGACAGAAAAAAAAAAAAAACAATTTAAAACGATAGCAGTATTGATATCTCCCCTCACCATACAATTTTTGTCGTACTCCTCTGCCCCCAGATGGGACAAATTTAGTTCTTTTGTTTTTTTAATGCATAAGCATTTTGTGCTACATTTAATTAGTATAATATACATAAATCTCATAGCTAATATTACGTTAAGATCATATCAGACAAAGAAAGACAACCGAGAAATTGCAGTGCAAAGAATGAGCCACGATATATCAAGGCATGGCTAGGCATGGCAAGGCAGCAAATGATATAAAAATGCATTTCCCTTTGTTTGCCCTCCTTTTTGGTC
This sequence comes from Drosophila equinoxialis, assembly GCA_018150345.1. Classification (NCBI taxonomy): domain Eukaryota; kingdom Metazoa; phylum Arthropoda; class Insecta; order Diptera; family Drosophilidae; genus Drosophila; species Drosophila equinoxialis. Next base: position 2,529,469 of record JAECWI010000089.1, on the reverse strand, counting down.
TAACAATTTAAATAAAAATGATTCGAAATTCAATGAAATCTACACGGCGTCAACTTGTATATCATGTGGATAGAATTTTCTATTTGTTTGTTTTTTGGTTTTTGTTTTTTTGGTTGTTGTTCTTGTTTCTTTGTTGTAAAACAAAAACGGCAAGCGGCAATTCTTTTCTGACTACCACACCATCTATGGACAGATGATGTCTCAGTGAGTGAGAGATGCAAAATTATTTATTCCCATGCACTTGCCCAGGAAGGGTATATTGATATTGCATAGTCAGCTTTATGAAAACAAATATATCTCTATACATATATTATGTTTATAGTTAATCAATTACTCTTACTCTTTGGCTTTTAATACTTTGTAATATTGAATGAATTGCAAAAGTTTTTTTGAAATTCTATTTTTGGGCAAAGAGGAAAAGATTTCCATGTCCATTATGAATGTATATGAAAGGGTATTAAAAAATATTGTATTGTTAACACATTTTGTTGGATCATCCATCCGGCCCTCTACGATTTTGTCACATCATTGGCACAAATTTGTTGTATTTGCGTAAATGTGAGGCAAATTTTAGTGGGTAAATGCATTTTGCATTGTTTTGCATCGTGCGGGGTAATTTATTTATATAAAAACTTAAAAATATAACAACAAAACGGCCGAAAACAGATGCCTATACAAGTCCTGCAACACATATTTAGATATTCAGAAGTCAAAAGCAATGCATTCTAAAGAAGCAGCAACAGCAACAGCAGCAGCAACAGCAACAACACCAGCAACCACAACAGAAGATAAAGATGAGAAGAGAAAGAGGCATAATTTAAATGAAAATGAAATGACAGAGAATGATGAATTGCACTATGAAATAAAGAACAATTGCATACTCTATAAGATTATATAAATTGCGTTAACTAAGATTATGGTATTCCATATATTCAAAGTAGATTAAATAAAACTTAAGCTGAAATCAATTTCAATTTGCAACTTATTCAACAAGGGGAATCTGAATAGGGAAAGGAGAATTAAAATAATTGCTATTAAGACTTTGGATTCATTTATTTAATCAAATACTCCATTATGGATCATGGATCTAAATAATATATGTATTACTTGGCAGTAAGAACGATGAATGTATAACAAATTCTATTTTTAATTGTTTAATTGATTCAGAAAAGTCAAGGCGTAATTGAGATGTGAATTTCTTATTTATGTAGACAAAGCAAAAGGCTATTCAGATGTTGGACAAGAAATCCTTTCTAAATATTTTGTGTTTTTACTTATATATTCAATATTTATATATTCATATTTATTTACATAATTTCTCTTGGTGTTTTGTCATTATAGAATCTAATTGGATATGAATAAAATGTTATTACTTATTTCAAAAGAATTCAAAATTTTGTTTTATATCTGACAAGTGGCATAGTCTCTTGCATAGTACCCCAAATGCTACACTTTCTTGACAATCGAAATGATGTGTATCCAACCCAGTATGCAGCACCCCACCTCCAATTCCCCCCTCCCAACGTTTGCCCCAGCTGTAGCCTCTAGACATAGATCATGAATTCATCAACATGTTACTAGGAAAGTGCAACTTATTTAAATGCCTGAGTTCGACATAGAACGGAATCACTTTGATTGCTGTCGTTGTTGGATTTACACGTCGTGAGTGTTTCGTCTATTACATAGTGGATTACATTTTTTTTGCTGTGATTTTTTTTTTTTGGTTATTTATTTGCTTAAGGATATATGTCCTGATATTTGGCAATTCTCATCTCGTTGTAGCCTTTTGAAACTTATATCAACTAAACATGTGTGACGAAGAAGCATCAGCTTTGGTGGTGGACAATGGATCCGGTATGTGCAAGGCTGGATTTGCCGGTGATGATGCTCCACGTGCTGTGTTCCCATCGATTGTGGGTCGTCCCCGTCATCAGGGCGTGATGGTCGGTATGGGTCAGAAGGATTGCTATGTGGGTGATGAGGCCCAAAGCAAACGTGGTATTCTATCCCTGAAATATCCAATTGAGCATGGCATCATCACCAATTGGGATGATATGGAGAAGGTCTGGCATCATACCTTCTACAATGAGCTGCGTGTGGCCCCAGAGGAACATCCAGTCCTTTTGACTGAGGCCCCATTGAATCCAAAGGCCAATCGCGAGAAGATGACTCAAATTATGTTTGAGACCTTCAACTCACCGGCCATGTATGTGGCAATTCAGGCTGTATTGTCCCTGTATGCCTCCGGTCGTACCACTGGCATTGTGTTGGACTCTGGTGATGGTGTTTCGCACACTGTGCCCATCTATGAGGGTTATGCTCTGCCTCATGCCATCCTTCGTCTGGATTTGGCTGGTCGTGATTTGACCGACTATCTGATGAAGATTTTGACCGAGCGTGGCTATTCATTCACCACCACAGCTGAGCGTGAAATTGTACGCGATATCAAGGAGAAGTTGTGCTATGTTGCTTTGGACTTTGAGCAGGAAATGGCCACAGCAGCTGCATCGACCTCATTGGAGAAATCCTATGAGTTGCCCGATGGTCAAGTGATCACCATTGGCAATGAGCGTTTCCGCACACCCGAGGCCCTCTTCCAGCCCTCGTTCTTGGGCATGGAATCGTGCGGTATTCATGAGACTGTCTATCAATCGATCATGAAGTGCGATGTTGATATCCGTAAGGATTTGTATGCCAACAATGTCCTGTCCGGTGGTACTACCATGTATCCAGGTAAATTTCAAAAAAATTGAATTTATAGATTGTCATATACATTGAAATTGATTAAATTTTTCATTGCTTTTGTCAGGTATTGCTGATCGCATGCAAAAGGAAATCACTGCTTTGGCTCCATCGACCATCAAGATTAAGATTATTGCTCCACCAGAGCGTAAATACTCTGTATGGATTGGTGGTTCCATTTTGGCATCGCTTTCCACCTTCCAACAGATGTGGATCTCCAAACAGGAATACGACGAATCCGGCCCTGGAATTGTCCACCGCAAATGCTTCTAAGCTATATCAGCTACAGCAACAACTACAACAACAACAACAGCAGCAACATCAGCAGCTACAACAACATCTTAGCTATTTGCATCATAAAGCCATTAACATCCTACAAATATGTCTTGAAATATATATATTTTATAAATTAAAGATACATTTTCACTTAGGCCAAATGTATAGCAAGAAAACCATTCAATACAAATGAAACATAGCGACAAACCTACAAAAGAAAAAAACAAAAAACAAGTATCTTTAAAATTTACATTTAGTTGAAGAAGTTCTTAAATCTTAGAGAAGAACACACACACACATTAAGAGAACAACAAACAAAAACGAGCAGGCAAAGCATTCATTAATTAATTTATTTATTATTGTTTTTTATCACTTTTTTTTGGATTTTTAAACTTAAATGTTCCCGGTAAATCAACAAAAAAACAAAAAAAACCAAGACCAAAGCCAAACCGTAACAAATCAAACCAAATAAAAATAAAAAGACAATCGGTTGTACAATAAATACAAAAGGAATATATGTACAATTTATATATATATACATCTGGATATCGATATTTTTGATGGATGTCGAGTGTGAGTGGGAATCAATTTCTATTTGGACATAGAAATGCCATCAAAAAGGCACAAAAAACAAAAGAAACGAAAAGGTAAAACAGAATGCTTGTTCAGAAAAACTTTTTTAATTAAGCCTTGGCAAAAAAAGGCAGCAAAGAAATTTCTATTCTATTTTATTTTATAACATTTTTTTGTTTGTTTTTTTTTTTTTTTTCTTATATTTGTGCGAATTGTCAATCAGAGCGTGTGCGAGGAAACTTTTATTGCGCCAGACATTTAGACAGGCAATTGAAGTATCTATAACACTGCGTCATATATTATTGCCAGAAGCTAAAAGTGGGTATCCTTACTCTTTCATCAAATTGGTGACATGAAAAAGAAAAAGCAAAAAAAGTTGAACATTTACTGCATTCCTTATGAATTGTAGGTAACTACCGAAATATGCACTAAAGGGATGGCGAGAGTTGGTGGCATTTAGTTTAAAATTTCATCTTCTTCGTTCGTATCGTCGTTCTTCGATGTCGAGTCTTCTTTTGCTTTAAACTTCTTTAAAATTTTGTTTTCTATTGCCACACTAGATTGCGTAGGCTTATTGGTGGCATACCCGGATCGGCTCCTTTTTTGAATCCCAAATAGAGAAGAAATGGCACATATCCCCAATGGAATATGGTGTTGGTCACAGTGGCAATCGTCTGCAAACGTGCCCTCATTTCAGGAGAAATCTCCATTATGCTAAGGATTGTTTCTTTTTATATTTTCACAATTTAACTATTTGTTTTCGAACTTTTTTTGCTTTTTGTTTTAAATTTTGGTGTAATTTTTTTTTATATGTCTATTTAGGAACAAATTCGTTTTTTGCTTGTGACTGACTCGGTCTAGCTCAAATATTGTAATGAAAGACATAAGCAAAATAATTTGACTTGTGTATTATCCAAGCCTACTAAAATCTAGACTAGAATCAATTTTTAAAGGTACGTCTTTTTCGTTCTCTCTCTCTTTCAACTTGTGAAAGTAATTTTTTGAAAAGAAAGTTTCATTCGCGCTGATCACTTTACCTTTTTCTCAACGTGTGAAAAATACACATGCTTTACCTGATTACTTACAGCCAAACTTTGAAAGTGTGCAAAGAGACGCAATTGGTAGGGGAGAAAGGCAGAGATGGAGAGAGAAAGAGAGATAGTTAGTATGTGTGTGTGTGTGTATGTGTTTCTGTCTTAAAGTGTCTCTAACTGATGATTTATCTTCAAAACTAACTGACTATATGACCGCGTGCATATGTCTTCTTTTCTTTCTTGTTCATGATGTGATGTCTTTGCAATGTCATGTATCATATGGCAAGAAGCATTGGAACTTAATGCTCGTTATGCCAGACACAAAACATATGCATAGATATGTACATATGTACAAAAATAGAGTAGAGTAGATATAAAGTGAGAGAGCGAAAGTGAGAAAATATATATAAACTTGTGTACTGCACAACTTTGGCAACTTTTCCATTGAGTTGGTTTACTAAGCAACATACTCAAGTAAAACGGAAAAACTGAAAAACTGGACAAATGTTTGTAAGGCAAGCAACTGACAAGTTCTCCTTTCGTTCGTTCGTTCTCGTTAGAAACTTTTCTCGGTTTTTCTCATCATACTTCACACATACTAACTAGAAAGAGAGAGAGAGAGAGGGAAGAGCCAAAAAAACAGGTGCCAAAAACTATAGCCTAATTAGTCTGACTGAGTGTGAAATTTGAAATGGAACTTGAATCCTTTAGAGAATCAAAGAGCTTCAAACTCTTTACTGTTCAGTAAAATTTAAATGAATGTGTATTAGAAATGATTTCGTATCTCGTTCGAATGTTAATTGCATTTTCATTTGTATGGATATCAAATTACGCAGCAATATTGACAGAATCGTATATGCCTACATGTATGTAGATATTCTCAAATATGTATGTCCTCGCATGTGTCCTCTTTTGTTAGTGACGCTCCATTTACTTAACCACTCTACCCATCTCACTCTCTGTTTCTCTCACTCACACATACGTATGTACATATGTGGGCCTTTCTTTTTGGCACTTTACCCGAAAACCCCCAAGTGCGGTTCATTATTTACACCCTAAAAACAGAGAGAAACACAGAAATTAGTGCCAACAATTGGCCGTTAGACGTAGGCGGGTTTTAGCAATCGCCACTCAATCAATCAGTGCCAAAATAGCCAACATACATATATAGAGAAAGAGAGATTGGTGGGGGTAGGGAACTAAAGTGAGGCATAGAGAGAGAGAGAGAAAAGAAGAGATATGAGACAGAAAGGAAAAACTAGGACTACGACTATCGCCGCTTTTCAGGCACCCAGTTGGCTTTCTTTTTATACCCTTGCAGAGGGTATTATAAAATTGGTCAGATGTTTGTAACGCACAGAAGGAGACGTTTCCGACCACATAAAGTATATATATTCTTGATCAGCATGAGAAGCTGAGTCGATATAGCCATGTCCGTCTGTCCGTCCGTCCGTCCGTCCGTCCGTCCGTCCGTCCGTCCGTCCGTCCGTCCGTCCGTCCGTCCGTCCGTCCGTCTGTGCAAATCAACTTCACGCTGGCATCTTAAGAGCTATCGGAATTCAATTTCATATTTGAGCTACTTTTAGCCGGGAGATAATAGAGTATGAAAATTGTCAGGATCGGACTACTATATCATATAGCTCTAGAACAAAATTTTTTGCAAAAATTGGAGTATCGCCATGAAATTTACCAATATAATAGAATTTGATATAAAATCTCAGATCCCAAAATTTGAGTTTGATCGGATAAATAGAACACAAGTTACAGTCAATTCAAATCGGTTCTACGTCATCAGCAAATCAAACAGAGCACATGCATACGCACACACAGACGTAGCGCTACACGTATGTATGTATGTGTATGCGTGTTGTGCCTTGCTTAAAAATTTATAGTAAAAAGAGAAAAATTTGAATGTTTTGTTTGTGTGTTGATGAATTGAGTTGCAAGGAAAGAAATTTCAAAATGTAAAAAAATTATTGCCAAGGACTGCAAGGGTATATAAACTTCGGCATTGCCGAAGTTAGCTTCTTTGATATTTTTTTTTGTTTTTTGTTTTGTATATGGCTGCACTGAAAAGCGAATCGGGTATACCAATAGACTTTTGCAAGTTTATCACAGAGGGAATGGGTACAGCGAACCACTTTCAACTGATAATAGGATTAATTTGCATAGATTGAACAGGAATCGTTATAAATTTCCTAAATAACAAATTGAGCCTACATTTGGATAGAGTCGATAGTCTTCTCTGATTTCCTTTAGTTTTAAAAAAATATATATTATTCGGTTTTATTAAGGATAAAATACTTTTTTTTTATTAACCAATAAACTTATTACATGGTTCTGCTTCTAATTAATATTAGTTGATACTTTCCTTCGTCAGTTTTACACGTTATTATACCCTTGCAGAGGGTATTATAAAATTGGTCAGATGTTTGTAACGCACAGAAGGAGACGTTTCCGACCCCATAAAGTATATATATTCTTGATCAGCATGAGAAGCTGAGTCGATATAGCCATGTCCGTCTGTCCGTCCGTCCGTCCGTCCGTCCGTCCGTCCGTCCGTCCGTCCGTCCGTCCGTCCGTCCGTCCGTCCGTCCGTCTGTGCAAATCAACTTCACGCTGGCATCTTAAGAGCTATCGGAATGAAATTTCATATTTGGGCTACTTTTAGCCGGGAGATAATAAAGTATGAAAATCGTAAGGATCGGACCACTATATCATATAGCTCTAGAGCAAAAATTTTTGCAAAATTTGGAGTATCCCCATGAAATTTACCAATATAATAGAATTTGATATAAAATCTCAGATCCCAAAATTTGAATGTGATCGGATAAATAGAACACAAGTTACAGTCAATACAAATCGGTTCTACGTCATCAGCAAATCAAACAGAGCACATGCATACACACACACAGACGTAGCGCTACACGAACTGTATGTATGTGTATGCGTGTTGTGCTTTGCTTACGGAATGATGGAAGAAAAATTTGTAGTAAAAAGAGAAATAATTTGAATGTTTTGTTTGTGTATTGATGAATTGAGTTGCAAGGAAAGAAATTTCAAAAACTAAAAAATGATTGCCAAGGACTGCAAGGGTATAAAAACTTCGACATTGCCGAAGTTAGCTTCTTTGATATTTTCTTTGTATTTTAAGAGCGACTATTTTATTATACCCTTGCAGAGGGTATTATAAAATTGGTCAGATGTTTGTAACGCACAGAAGGAGACGTTTCCGACCACATAAAGTATATATATTCTTGATCAGCATGAGAAGCTGAGTCGATATAGCCATGTCCGTCTGTCCGTCCGTCCGTCCGTCCGTCCGTCCGTCCGTCCGTCCGTCCGTCCGTCCGTCCGTCCGTCCGTCCGTCCGTCTGTGCAAATCAACTTCACGCTGGCATCTTAAGAGCTATCGGAATGAAATTTCATATTTGGGCTACTTTTAGCCGGGAGATGATAAAGTATGAAAATCGTAAGGATCGGACCACTATATCATATAGCTCTAGAGCAAAAATTTTTGCAAAATTTGGAGTATCCCCATGAAATTTACCAATATAATAGAATTTGATATAAAATCTCAGATCCCAAAATTTGAATGTGATCGGATAAATAGAACACAAGTTACAGTCAATACAAATCGGTTCTACGTCATCAGCAAATCAAACAGAGCACATGCATACACACACACAAGACGTAGCGCTACACGTATGTATGTATGTGTATGCGTGTTGTGCTTTGCTTACGGAATGATGGAAGAAAAATTTGTAGTAAAAAGAGAAATAATTTGAATGTTTTGTTTGTGTGTTGATGAATTGAGTTGCAAGGAAAGAAATTTCAAAATGTAAAAAAATTATTGCCAAGGACTGCAAGGGTATATAAACTTCGGCATTGCCGAAGTTAGCTTCTTTGATATTTTTTTTATTCCTATTTTTATTTTATCCGTGACTTTCAATCGTGATTATTAATCGCTATTTTTGCTGATTATTCATAATCGTTATTTTAACATTTCATTTTTATTTGCTATTTTTAAAAGTTATTTTTAATTGTTATTTTTACTGGTTTGTTATTCGTTATTTTTATTAAAAACATTGACTGCTTTCAACACTGTTTTAGGCGGTACCCTTACTCGATGCTTGTCACTAGTTACTATTACTCGTTACTTTTAATTTGTACTCTTACTGCTTGTAATTATTTAAAGTTTTCTTGCAAACTAACGAAAACGAAAGAGAACGCTAAATAAATTTAGGACTTTTTGTTAAAAGAATGATACCTAGAGACCTAGAGAATCAAAGAGTAACCAGGTATTCATCTGCTTTTTACTTCTTTTTGTATTTGCATGGCGCATTTCAGTTCGGTCGCCATTGGCAGGCATTTAATATAAAATGGGCCAGTTAAGTGCAAAGCTCGTCCTGATATCAATTCCCAACAACGTAGACCCACATTGTATTTACGTACATTACCCATTTTTGCATGACTTGATGATGGTAGAGAGTATACGAATTCATGTTCTTAGCAAAATTATATGGAATTTATGTCTTTCATTTAGATTCCATAAATAATTCTATTGAGTAATGCGTTTAAATAAATAAATCAATAAATTTTCTAAAAGTATCATTCGATATATGTATACAAAATTTTCCGGTAAAAAATAGGTTATTCTTTGGGTCGATTCTTTAGTTTTTTGTCTTTCGTATGTTCTGTTTCAGTTTGGCATTTGTGTCTGTGCATTAAATTGAATTTAATTGCAGTCCATAGAGTTGTATGCCAGACTTTGACTACATCTCCCCTCCTCTCTTTGCCCTTTAACTCCCTCTCGAACACTCATTCATTGATTCATTCATTCATTGCTTGTGTTTGTGTATGTGTGTGTAAGTGTGTGATTGTATTTGGTGTTTTCATTTTGGGGAATTTTGTTTTGTACTCGGTAACTATGTATAAATGTGAACGGCAATTGTTGATTTTATGCTAATTTAATACACTCACCATAAGAACATAATTTGCTGATTAATGCCTAAAGTAAATGCCATAGATACTGATGGTCATACGATAATATATATGTAGGTATATATATATATATATATGTAGTTATACAATTTGCATGTACAGCACAATATCCGGTAACATATTTGCCATTCTCATTATGGAAATTCTGGCCAAAAACAAAAGCAAATATTGACATTAAAGCCAAAACCCAAAAAGTTAACGAGTTATATATGTATACTTGCCAAGAAGATGGCGGGTGAAACTTGGACATAAATGTTTTCTCTTTCTCTCTCTCACTCTGTCTCTGATACTTGGTCTTGGGTTTTTGGATACGTGTTTGGGTTTGAGTTTGCGTTTCGGTTGCTTTTCGGTGTTGGAGTTATGCTGTTGGGTTGGTTCTAGCTCGGGCTCGTCGATGCTTTTGACAAGCTAACAAATTGTTTTTCCGGCTTGAGGTGCACCACATGTAGACAGGAAATTAATAAAGAAAAAGGGGGACCGGTGGGGGCCAAAAGTCCAAAACAAACGGAATCCGTTCTCAACAGCTGACCGCAACAGACATTCGACTTCGTCTTCGACTCCATCATTATCATCATCATCATCTTCATCAACATCATCAGGACCAGAAGCATCCACGACCATATATATCAACATCAGCAGCACATCAAATTTAAATTTAGCATGGCAAATATTTTTGGCCAACAAACTAACTGCAACTGACAAAAAGGGTAAACGATAACAACCAAAAAACTTTAAGCATATTTCAATGCAAATTATACATGAAAAAATCAATTGAAATGTTAGCTAAATTTAATGCATAGAAAAATATTTAATGAGAAAGCGTATTTCACTAACGACAAGTGATCACATCTATGTAGATCCAGTTACAGTCACAGTTTCATTCATTCATGTTGATACACCAACACACCCACACCAACACACCCACACCAACACACCCACACACACACACATACACACAGCCATGAACACACATACACAGGTATTTCCCTTGCCATTTCCATGCTTTTTTCACCTGTTATCCCCTTTTGTTATTGTTGTTGTTGTTGCTGTTCTGCGTGGGCTTCTTTAAGGCTTAAGGCCCATGAATGAAGCGATTATCGCATCTTTGTCAGCATCAGAAGCATCATCAGGCAACAGGAGCAACCAGTGAAGTGTGGCGAGGTAACAACAAAACAAAAAAAAATGAAACCAAACAGAAAACAAAAAAAGGGAGTGGAGTGGAAACACAAAAAAAAAAGAGAAAAACAAACCCAACAGGACGACACATCTGCCTGATGCTGATGCCTTGACTCTTTGCTTATTTATAAAGGTAAAAGGCAGATGATGGCCACGCCTGCACACACATACACGCATTCACACATATGAGGCGTGGGTTCATAAACTTTGCTTCAGTGATAAGCAGCAAGCAGGCAGCCAGTCAGCCATCTAGCCAGCCATGGCAACGTGAAAATACGATTTTTTCCCTTTTCGCCTTATCGTTTTTTTCCTACTTTCTTTGACATCATTTCTCTATGCGTTTCGCTTTATCTATTTTCTGCTTCTCTCCAGAGAGAAGGGTGTGTGTGTGTGTGTGCATTTCTAATTCAATTAATAGCTTGCTCGTAATTAAATGCAGTGATTATTGCAAAAAAACAAAAGGAGAGAAGTAAAAGCAGTAAGAAAATGCATACCAAAGGCATTACAATAAATTGCCAAGAGATTTCCTGGAGCCACTTTTTCCTCTTTCCTCCCAACTTCTTCTTCGTCTCTTCTATGTGCTCTCTCTTGCCCTTTCAGCACTTCCTTCAACCATCAGCGCACACTCGAATGGCAATGCATAAGGGATTGGCAATAGCTATGGAAAATTAAAGCGGGTTGTAGGGTGGTATGAATATGGGACCATGGACCAAGAGAATATGTGTAAGCGAGCGGTTTTTAATGCTCATCAACGATGCTGATGATGCGTTGCATTGCTTTACTTTCCATATCTCACTCTCTCTCTTTCTATATTTTGCTTTCATTCAGCTAGATTATAATGATGTGATCCAATGAAGCAATGATGAGTGCAATTGGCAATAAGTTTCAACATATTCCAAGTGCCTGATGATGCTTAAACATTATGGCCAACTAGTAAACAATTTCGATGAGATCGATTAAAGACTGAAACAAAGAAAAAAAAACGTTGTTTGTGTGTGTGTGTGTGTGAGGGAATGAATGTGAATAAGCTTACATTCAATGTTTAATTTTCTTACTCGTTTCGTTTAATAGTGAATTTTACAGTTCTCGATTCTTTCCCTTCACTGCATTGCAATCGCTTAAGTGATGATACAAATCCGCCCCGTATCCGTATAAGTACACCCACACCCACACCCACATCCACATCCACACCCACGCCCACTCAAACACAGAAAGATTGAAACACAGAAAGATTGAGATAGAACTGACACTCTTATATGTATGCTACTTCACCTTATTACTAACGTTAAGCCTTTTCAGGTCTTATGTAAATTGTCTCTGCTGCTTAAAGCTTTCAAATGTTGACAATACTTGCTTCGAGGCACCTCCTTAGACTTGGTCGCCATATTGACTTATGGGACACTTTATTTTTATCGGGATTTTCTCGTATGCACATTGGCCATTTGCATGGTGCATAAATTTAAACATCTTCTTACTTTGTTTTCATCCACATTCAGCTATTGTTTATGCAAAGTGTAGCATACTTATGAGCGTCGCTCAACTAACCACGAATTGAGTGGCAAAAATATATGTTAATTAAAGCTAAAATGCATGGTCAATCTAATCATTAGAGACTGCACAAATTCGTTTGCTACTATTTGCTAATACAAGAACAGATTGAATTCGGTTATGAAAAGTCTAGGGGGTATTTTAAAATTCATTGTATTTAAATTAGTTTTCTGTTTCTGGGTTTAATTAAGTATGGCTTTATCTTTTGAAAAAAGGTTTTCTTTTGTGTATGACCTCCTGTTTACCGTCTTTGGTCTTGTGCTCCGCTATGCAGAGCAGTGAACTGGCCTTTAAATTGACTCCATGGCCAAGTTGAAGATACTCTGACCCAAAACACTTAATGTTGAGTTTCTCAAACAATAATCCACATTGTATATATGTATGTACATATATGTACATACATATATATAAATATTCTAGATTATATGGAGACTACCAAAAAATTTTACTTTTGTTGCTCAATTTGCTTTGCTTAGTGCGCTGCTGGTGCCTCATACAATTTGTTGCATCCGTACAAATATATATATAGTTAGTTATATGTATATTTATTTTCTTCAATATGCCACTTGAAGTGGAAAAATGGTAAAGTTTTTCCCAATGCCTTGCTTCCTGCTTGACTTTTGCTTGGCCCCCTCAGTCTGTATAGGGTTGGTTCTCGTTTGTGCCGGGGTCTTTTGCCAGCTGCCAAAATTGTTGTATTTTTGGTTTCACCCCTTTAATTTTCTTGAACAACATAAACCGCATTTTGGCTAAATATTTGACTCCGAATGCTGCTCAGTTTCAATTTCCATGGTGGAAAAACTATTTTTCATTTGCAAGTCGAACAAAACCACAAACGAGGCAATGGACCAATTCGACTAAAAAATATCAGTGGGGGGTAGAGGTAAAAGGCAAAACGCCAATAAAAACTTTCCAGCTTAAAACCGCTGAAAAGTTGAACAAGTTTTTGCTTTTTTTCCAATGGTGACGACGGCGGGTGAGAGGGGTTTGGAAGGGGGTAACAAACTGATTTTATGAATATTGACCAAATCAAATTCAATTTGAATTGAAAGGCGCCCGCAAAGTGAACTTCAGCGTAAAAACAAAAAATAATAATAAAAACAAAGCGCAACAAATTTGAAAACTATTTAAAAATAAATTTTCACTGTGTTAAAGTTCAATACACACACACACACACATATACACACACACAATTGAAAGTTTGAAACCTTTTTTGAAGTGTTTTTTTACGCTTTATCGCTTAATTGCGGGTAGAAAAGAAATTGAATTTGGTCAAAATCGGTCCGAATATCCAATCAGGCAAACGCAATGCGAAAACAAAGGGCATGAAAATAAATAAAAAATCTTTCGTTAACAATTTCTCCCTTTTATTTGTGTGTGTGTGTGTGTGTGTGTTTGGGTAATCTTGGTCTTATTTTTTAATAAATTTGCATTAGCATGGCTTTTCTCTTAATACAATTCCTTTTATTCTTTTTATCCATTTCGGTTTTTCTTATTGTTGCAGCCTGGCTTGACTTGGTTTTTAATAATATGCCAGAATTTAATATTCAATACATATATATAAATATGTATTACTCCATATACATATATATAAATTTTTATTTTCTTTTTTTTTTTTTTTTTGCATATTACAAAAGCTTTGGCTATTGAAATTCCAGACTTGGTCTCAGTCTAAACATTTTCTGCTTCCTTGGGGTTTTTTTTGTTGTTGTTTGCTGTGTCCTATTGTTGTTGCTTTTGTTGTGTTTGTTCTTTTAATATTGCACACAATATGCACAAGGTGTGGCAGTGAAAGGAGAATCAACTGAGGGTTAGTGGGCTGGGGAAGCAGAGAAAAGTACAGAAGAATGTATAAAGGTCGAGGGAAAATATGGCAACTGTTTTGTGGCCAACAGTTTATTGTTGCAGTAGGAGACAGAACTAGGTGAAGTGGTAGGTAGCTAGCTAGGTGCCTAGGTAGGTAGTAGTAACCAAGACAGGTATCAGCAGGAGCAGAAAGTTGGGCTTAGTCCCAAACGAGTTGGTAATGCGAGAGAGTTGAGGTAAATGGTTGAGAGGGATAATGTGATACAATCATAAAGACAGTCGGACAGATAGACAGACAGACAGACAATCCGACACAGTTGCAACTATTTTCTCAGTTTGGTATTAAATCTGATGACAGATTACCTTATTGCATTAGAAAAGTATTATTAAAGTATATGAAGACAAGACCAAAGAGCAGCTTATCAGCATTTTTATATACACATTTTTTTATTGCATTTTAGTTGTGGGATATTAATGGAGGGCAGTTCAAATGCGTCTTATAAATTAAGAAAATTTAGTTGAAATTTGATATCTATAAAAAATCGAAGCTCTAGAAATATATTATTATTATTATTATTATATACGGTTTACTTATAAAGTAAAATTATTAGTAAACTTAGCTTAGTGGCTGCAAAGGCTAGTAATTCTAACGAGATCTCGTCGAGACAATTGGCTGTAGGTTATATTGGTTTTGTTGTTGTTTGTTTTTCAATATAGTTTTAGTTTAGTGAGATTATTTACTCTTTTAATTTGTTTCAATAAGTCTGAGACATAATAGTTTCCTGTAAATATAAGGAGAAGAGTGTTGGCGGAATTAGCCGCCTCATCGGCTTTCTCATTTCCCAAAATCTGACAGTGACCGGGGATTCAGATTATTTTTAGTTTATTTGGGTGGCTTAAGAGAGTCTGTCTAATTTGGAAGGGATAGAAATATAGATTATGGGGCTTAGTTATAGCTTGGATAGACGAAAGTGAATCAGTTCAGATGACAGTTTGATGTGATAGGACTTTGGATAAGTTGGTTGCGAAGAAGATTGCTATAATTTCAGCGGAAAAAATAGATTTACTTATTATACATTTATTCTATAGATATTCTGATGATAGAACTTGGTAGTTATTGAAATAGTCATACAGACAACCTGCTCACCTTTTTTGTGTCGTTTTTGAAATAAACTTCTTTTGGGAGATTGACCTCGATCCGGCTAAACTGCAAGGTTTGATTTAAAAAAAAACTAGTCCCAATAGTTTTCGGTTTTTGGCCTTAAATTTTGGTCTATTTATATTTTGTCCAGACTATACAAAATAAGTTTTAATATATATTTTGTTATAGCACTAACAATTCAGCAAATAGCTGCCACATTTGGTGGATTTAATGCTTTGAATTAAGAGCCACCACTTACTAAATACAATGTATGACAGATATATACATACATAAAAAAATATATGTCTGTATAAAGTTCAGAAACAATATCAATTAAAATCTATGCAATGAATCAAAAATTCTTTTGCCACTTTTGCCCGTTGGTGAAAGCCATTAAAAATTAATTACTCACGCCCATTAGGATAGTCAACAAATTACATTTATGCCGCCGATTGCCAAACAATTAAACATTTTTCAACAACTGTATGGGTTTATTAACTAACCATTCTCAGAATGTTCTTTATATACATACACACATACACACACACATACATGCATATGTTTATATAGGTCCTAGTTAATGGTAAATCAAATTGAGTACCGTCTGATTATAGCTGTCGCCCACAAAACCATTCAGAGGTACGCGAGAATATAAGTTGATTGTTTTTTTTTGTATTTGTTTTTTATTTTCTGCCATAATTAATTCCACTGACAGAATGATTTAGTTAATGGAACAAGGGGATGGGGTGGTAAGTGAACTGTATTTCCATTAATGCAGAGAAATGCAATTAATTTGTAGCACAAAATTTGATTTACAATTTTCGTTGAATCGATGTGGATGTCTTTTTTTTTTGTTTCCCTTGTTGTTGTCGGTTATGTGACGGTCGGCCATAAATAACAGTTTTTAACGTGGCCATAATCCGCATGTTTCCTGCTGTGGTTAACAAACCTGACAGCTTTCCGACCCTTGCAGCAAATCCAATACAAATGCCAATACTTTTTCACTTTTTTTACGAGATGCCCTGCTGTTAGTTAGCCCTAGCAGGGTATGACTTATATAACATATATAATGGAAAAGTAAAGTTCCATATGTATTATCAATTCTAGTAACATTTTAACATACTATCCGTCTAGATTAAGACTTTTCTGGCAAAAGGTTTGAAATGAAAAGAAAGTTTAGTTAGGTTAAAGACAATAAGATTGATTTTGGCGTTGAATATTTTCTGTTTCTTTCTTCAAAAAAAGTTTACATGAATTTAGATTATTTCACCAACTTTATTTGTATAACTAAAAGATGTTTAATACAGTTAACCCAACATTACCATATACCATCATATACATGCAATAAACACGTCGATATTTTTCTTGATCATAGCACTACGTCCAAATGGTTAGAGCAATTTATAGAACTCCTATACGTGATTGTTATGTTTGTTATTGTCAGGAGAATATTTGTTTGTGAAACATCTATATATTATAGGTCGGAGATTGAATTAGGCATTTCTAAGAATTTGAATTGTGTGCCTACTTTTAAGGCGAATTGATCAGTGTTGAGTAATGAATCACATGACTGACGTATAACTGTATAACACTGGAAATGTGCGATGACAGTATATGCTGTCGTCGAGTGTGGCGCAGTGTGTTTACTATTGAAATTCAACCTGAAAGCACGTCAAGACTCGCTGCACAATTTTAGTGACAAAAATAGAAGCCAAAAATGAAAACAATGATTCAGGAATCCCTGAAACCCCCAACTCGCCGATATATTTATGTATAGATGTGGTGAAAGCAATAAAACTTAACAATAAGAAGCCATAATGAAAATATTAAACAACCTTTTTAGGTTATGACTAAATAGTTAGTAGGTTGACAAAAAACTTAAGCTTCACAGAAGGTCAAGCTAAAATTCAGACAAGCTGAAATTAGACAAACTCACAATAATTTACAAGAGCTGAAAGAAAATTGAAAATTGGTTCATTGGTTTTTTGGGGACAGTTTTAAAACAGAACAAAACAAAGTAACGTCTGGCAGTTTATATATAAATTTAATGTTACCATTTTGATATAGGGCATATAACAGTCGCTTGATTATTAAATAGATGAAAATTGTATTTATAAAAAAAACAACAAAAACAAAAATTGATTGCGGTTTTTATCTTCCTTTCACACTCTCTTTATCTTTCAGTCTTTTTTTTCAGTTCAAGTTGTTACAGTTTTTTGTTTGCTTTGTTTTGTTTTGCATTATGGCATTATTGGCATGTTTTGCACGTTTTTAATATTAAAACGGGGTTGGAGTGCTATATTTTTTATTATTTGGTTTTCTGCCACTATTTTTTTACCCTTTCATTTCGCTTCGTTTGGCATTTCTGCCTCAGTTCTCATCGTTTGCTACTTGCCACACACACACAATGGAAAATTTTGCAATTTCAACATCGAGAGTGCCATTGATTTGACCGCAAATTCATGTCAGTGATAACTAAATGTATCAATGCATTTATTTATTATTTTGGCAATTTCAATTGTTATACGGCTTTAGGTTGAATGGATATAGGTATTAACATATATATATACATATATGTATATATATTTGTATTTAATTTTTATTTAATGCAATTTGTTTAACTGAAATATTTTTTAATTTCAAAAAGTTTTCAAACTTTTAATTTTCATTTTTTCCCTTTTTCAAAATGAAGTGTACTTGAATGCCAGGAGGAGAATGCTTAGATATTATTATGAAAATATTTCTGGAATACTCATGGAAATTGCATTTATATTGAACACGTTGGTATTTCAAGCCTCGAGCAAACCCCTTGAAATAATCTGTTAACATTAAACTAATAAAAATAAAATTGCCAATTATGTAAATTGCTGTTAGTTAATTGAAAACATTTGTTATTCATTAGTTTTTGGCAGAATATTTTGTATTTATTTTTTATTACACATGTATTTTAGACAAGTTACCAATGAAGTACTAAAGAACTATAAGTTATTTCTACAATTGAAATTGCCTATACTTGTCCGAAGTCGTTTTAAAAAGAAGTCACTTCGTTAAGTACTTGTCCACTTGAGAAATGTGAAATGTTTGTTGCCACTTGAGAATGCTGAAAGCTTAAAGTGATGACCTACGTGAGAATTTCAAATGGAAGGTTTTCTTTTATGGAATGAATGGTTCTTTTTTGTGTGTCTTGTTTTACCGCCAACCATGTGGAGTTTGGTCTACAGCTATTAATCCACTTACAAATAAATAACGCTCGTCGATTACTAAAATCTGAAAATTGATGATTCTGAGAATGGTTATTGATTCTAGGTTATTGAAAGGCGGCATTACTAAATTTCCAGGTCAGCAAAGTTACTGTTAATGTCTAACACTTACAAACCTTTTTAATTTGCCATATGAAATGATTCATTTTGGCCTATAGGTGGAATAAACAAGACCGTACCAAACCAAGTTTTCAAGTAGTTACTTGAAGCACAACCACTTAATCATAATGCGATCAGCTTTGAATTTTAAATTTAATGGAAATTTCTTTTGGTCTCAACCTAAGAAACAAACAATTCTTTCTTGATAACCAATTGCATAAAGAATAAAATTGATTGCAATCTTATATATAAATTGATTTATTAATGACTACATCAAAAAATTTACTTCTTTGAGAAGAGAGATTCTAGAGTGCTTTTAGTCTAACCTGAAGTTATTATTACTTGTTGAATATGTTTTTTGTCGAAGTGAACCTTATTAATGTGTCTTCTTTCCTCAAAAAAAAAAGAAGAAAAATGTTGACATTTGTTTGCAAAACTCTTTGCCTCATTATAGTGAAAAACTAAACTGCCTAGAATTAACAACAGGTTTCCGCCACACTGTAGAGAGTCAGTTCTTTGTTATTTAGCCTTGACATTATATCCATCTAATACAAATGGTAAATATGTATGTACGTGTGTCTATGAGACTGTGAAATAAAACAAAAAAAAAAGATGATAAAACGAAAAAAAAGAAAAGTAAAAAATAAAGAGTATAGCGCGCAACACAATAATCACACCCACACCAAGGCACACACACAATCACACTGATGGCACGTATATCTTGTCACTATTATGTTGACCATGCAAAATGCAAATGACACGCCATTATGACACAGCAACAACAAGAACATGCAACATGCAACAACTAGCGAAACAATACATATTGTGGAAAGGGAATTGGGGGACTCTTGTGGAGTGATTGTGGGGGGTGAAAATGTGTTAAAGATGATGCTCTGAAGCTGTTTGCAATGACTTTTTGTTAGCCCTAATGGCTTTTAATTGTTATATGAAATTGCAAAAACAAAAAAACCAGAACTCAAAATGTTGCATCGCACATGCATACATACATATACATATACACACATACATATATGAAGCGGAGCGAGCGACCAACGGCAATGGCAACGAACAAAATGTGGCTAGCCACATGCGGCGTATGCGCAATATAATAATACGCATACGCCTAGTTGTACCAACAAGTGCAATGCACTCCACAGGAGTGAGGCTAACTTTTATAAACAAACCATGCTGACATTTATGGGCCAGGTTGGTGAAACACCAAAAACTGCATAAACTTGGGGGAAAAATAACGTGAGGAAAACAAAAAACAAGAGGAAAAATTCTGCTACTATCTGGTAAAGTCAGTCAGAAATAAAGATACCAGACAGAGAGACAAATTCTCAAAACGTGAGCTAGTCCCAGATCTCTTTGTGCTACTTAAATGGGCCAAATATGTTTATCGAAGAATTTCCTTTCTTCTCAAGACGAACTAAAAGAACTTGAGCCATTTGGAAATTATCTTTTATATTGATTATAAGGTCGATTATATGGCTTTCGATTAACCTACTCTTCTCGTGATCCGGAAAACGGACTCATCGTTAACAGTTGCTCTGCGCTATAAGCAAAAACTTAAATGAAATGTATAAAGTTTTGCCGCTTTGCATTGCATTCGAAAGACAATGTGAAAAGTTCAATAAACAAAACTATTAATTATGCTTGAAATAAAGTTCAATAATAGCAAAAAAGAATATATAGAATATATCTCCTCCTTAGTATATATATCCCTGGCAAGATAACGTACCCAATAGGTTAATTAATCAAAATATTAATCCATGTTTATTTATTTTGATATGCTTTGTTATTAATAGTTTAAGGTAACTCAAAGTCGTTACCACAAGTTGCTCAAGGAACTCTTTTCGATTTGACATTAATTTAACATGTTTATAGAACAAAAAAGAAACACAAAGAACGCAGAAAAAAAACGAAAAAGAAACAAAGTTTTTTCATAGGAAAACTTTAATTGGATATGGAAAATTCTTTTGAAAATTGCAAATTGCAGAAAATAGAATTGAGTTTGTTGTTGTTATGGTAGGTAAAACTGCTTTCATTTTCGAAATTTTCTCTTCATTTTCACTGCTTTACTCTTAGGTTTTGCTTTCGCACGCCGTTTCTCTTAAATGGCCAATCGTTTTTCCTCGCTGTCAATGCGTGTATTTGTTTCTGTGTGCTTGTGTGTGTTTCTGCCTCTGTGAAAATGTTTTCTTTCTGTGTTGTTTGTGCCTCTAGGCACAAATCACAAACAAAATCGCCCCATTGAGTAGGTCAAGACACTAACTCAATTTGCTTTTGTGAAATATCTAAGCAAAAAGTTATCACTTTTTTGTGCTGCTGTTGGGTACTGACGCTGTAGTCAGGAGGAATTAGGGCGTTATGCCAAAGGGGTTTTTTCTTTATTCACACACAGAGTAGATGGAACTTGGAATTTTTGGAGGTCATCTAGTGCAGTGTCTTGTCGAAAATAGTGTCATAAATACAAATCAAGGTAAGCCAAGTAAACTGCAAGTTCCTATTTTATTTGATTTCATCATGAAAATTTTGTTGTTTTTGAAATTGTTGCAATTTATGTCATTAAGCTGAAATTTATACACATATCTTTTGAACTACAGAAGCTCTTGAATTGAAGAGAACTTCAACTCATATGTCAATGTTCTGGCGAATAAAATGATGTTTGGTCTAAGGCCAAGAAGGCCAAGTGGACCAGTTCTATCGGCACTTGAAAATATCTAACGGGCAACTGTGTGACTTATATTCATATTGATACTTTGTGCAGTTTCTAGCATAATTGTGTGTTGCCATTTATCAAGGATATACATATATACATATTTAGATACATATATATGTATGTACTTACCACTTTTACCATATTCAAATGAAATTCTTTTGTTGCAGTTTGTCATTTGATCACTGTGAATCCGCTTCGCATATTTTTTCGTCAAAGATAATGCAGTAAAGCAAAAAAAAAGGTCTTTGAGTGTTTATATACGTAGATGTATCTTTTATCTCGATATTTTTATTATCTTTTGCAGTTGTGTCTTTCGCTTTTGCTTTTTTGCCTGAAATATAAGTTATTATTATTTTTGTCTCTCTATTTCGTGTTCGTTTCGTTTTTAATTTTTTTTTCTTCTCTTAACTGCTTTTACTGCTATTTGTTGCTGCATTTATCTCGTTTCTTTCGCTAAAAGCTGCAGTTTTGTCGCCTTGCATTTTGTTTGCTGCCTGCCTTTTGTTTACTGTCTGACTGACTGACTGGATGACTGACTAAGGGACTGACTGGCTTGTCTCTCTGTCCTTAGGTCTCAATGTCTGACTGCCTTGTCCTTCCACTTGAATGAAATTTCCGGCGACAGCACTAAACAATCATAATAACAGATATTTTTTGTGTGTTGCTTCTCTTCCTTCTTCTTTATGCAATACTTTGCTTTCCTCTTCCCCATTTTTCGTTGTATCCACTCTCATTTTTTTGCTTTGTTTTTCATTTTCAACTCTTTTTGCAGCCTTGCTGCAGTTGCCACCGAAAACAAAAACTGAAATTTCTACGTCAGTCAGTTGTCTGTCTCTCTGTCAGTCGACCAAAAAACATGAAATCAAATGCATAAAGCATATATGAGCATATATGTACAAATAAGTATATATGGATATAAACTATATGTATATGTGTATATTTGTTGTCATATTAAAGCTAAAAGCATGCAATTAGCAAACGAATTCAACTGGGAGAAAAGTTTTACCAAAAAAAAAAAAAAAGAAAAAAACACCAAACAAAAATGTTCAAATACATGTGTGTGTATTAATCGATAGTCAAATGAATTTCCATCATTTTTTGTCTCACTGACTGGCAGGAAGGCAGGCAGGCAGAGAAGAAGGGAAGGAGTGGCCACAAGAAATGAGAAGAGGGGAAAAAAAACGTGCAATTAACATTGAGTAGTTGCCCATCAAATGATAATTACAACATGCCAGTTCAAATTACACACACACGCACACAAACACACAACATACATATATATAAACAGGACACAAGAGAGGAGAAACATGTTCAAATTGATGGAAACAAAGACAAAAAGACAGGAAAACTACAAGAAAAAAACACACACACACACACACACAAAACAACAAATACTACATACAATGAAGGAAATGCCCACCAGCATTAGCAGCAGCAGCAGCAACAATAAACACTAAATCAGGGGAGAGACGCTTGCTAGCTTGTGCCTGAAGATAGATGGTTTCTGATCCCGATAAGAAAAGGGTCTTTAACCATATACCAAAAGGAAAATCGATTAGGAATAAATGAATTTGTTTGGCCTAGAGAGTTTGAGAGTGAAATTGGCTCGTTTCAGTCATTGGCTCACACTGAACACTGAAACATTTTTACTAGGGGAAGAAGTGATGAGAGTGCAAAGAGAAATACTCGACACTTTGTCTTGTCGTTTTTTTTGGTTCAAACGCAAACCGTATGGATGATGATGATGAAACGTAAATGCAGCTGTAACTGCATTTGTAACTGCATCTGTGTAGGTGTTTAACGTCTAAAGGTATTTTGTGCCAGGAACTTCCAATGACAACTGTAACCCATAAAAGTTACTTTGCATATTTCCCCCATACACTTACACGCACACACACACACACACACACACATTGGAACAGTGATGCAGGATATACTCTGATGATACAATTGCCAGAAATTCCAACATTAACTCATACAACATGCAATGATGACAACCTAAGGGGAATTGAGGACTACTTTTCTCAACCCTGCACACTTCTTCCCCATCTTCTGGTACACCTATAAAGTAAACTCGCGCAATTTGTCCAATTTTTTTCTTTTTTTTTTTTTTTACGCTACTCAGGCACAGTTCGTCAGTGTCTTTTGCTGTACTTTGTTTGCTGTAACAGTTTAATCATTTGCATTACATGCGTCATGACTGCCAGCCAGGTCCAAAAAAAGGCAAACGAATGGCATCAGCATTACAGTACAGAAGTGAAAAGCTTCTCTTCTCGCTGTGCACACACCCACTCAAGTTAAGGATGTGTATGAATTATATACAGATGCGCTATACAAGTTACGTAACTCCGCATGGGGCTATAAGAGAAGTTCTCGCATCGATTAAGTTCAAGAAATTGAAAACAAAACTCATAAGCGTCACCGAGTACACGAGTTAAAATAAAAATTGACATATAATAAAATAGACTGCAAGGTAATCTTTTAATAGCTGCCAATTATTATTTTAATTTATACGCTAGTCGGGGTTATCAAAGTTTTGGGATCTGTATAATATATCTCTCTTAGTCGCATTCGATAATATGTGTAGATAACATAGAAATTTCAAAATACTTACCCCCATTTGCATTTCGCATAGGAAATTGCTTAACTCTTGTATCACATCTCGTTCGACAGGCAGAAGAGCAAACTGAAACAATAAATTAATAGTAGTATTAATTATGTATACCGCGAAAATGCGTAAAAATTTATGTATGTGTATATTTCATGCATACGGTAAAAAGGGAAGAAACGAGTCGCGTGAATTGTGCCGCACACGAAAGGAAAAAAAAAACCATCATAAGACTCTTGCCACGTAGATTAAACAGAAGCAGGAAACTGGAACTGAAATTGGAATTGGTGAGGTAAAGACAAATGCTTAATGTTGCATGAGCTTCAGGTAAAATTAAGAACAGGAAATGGTATGGGGGTGAATAAAAAAAAAAAACCCCTACCCCTCCCCCTCTTATAAAATCAACAGAGGTGGCTCCATGTTAAATGGGATCATTTGCAAAATGACAAATTATGATGTATGAACCGAGAAAATGTAAATTGAAAATTTCATATATGCCTGCCAGTTAGTTTTGTGTTTGTTTTATTCCTTTATTTCTTGAGATTAGCAGTAAATATGTGATTTTCATATTTTTGTTCACTTTTCCTTTGTTTTCTTGTATTTATTTGATTACTTTTTTGCTCCCCATACAGATAGCACCCCATTTCCATTGAGAGAATACACATGGATGGTGTAATTTCATTCACTGTAAATCTCATGTGCATTTTCTCTGGTTTTCTGTTTTTTTTGTTGTTGTTGTTGTTGTTGTCATTGCTCTCAGCCTCTTTTTCTTAACTCGGTGGGTTGTGTGTGTGTGTGTGTGTGTGTGTGTGGCTTGTAATCATTTTTAATGAAATGCAAACGTTGCGTATACGCAATGTATATGATTAAGACCTTCAGAGAGCAAAAGAGCATGGCTGACTAAAGCATCTGCTATGACTTAAAGGAGATACATATATATATATAAATGTATACAGATATAATTGTACCATAAAAAATGTAAGACTCTTATTTTACATAGTATAATCTAGCGTTCGACTCACAAATAGAGAAAGAAACGTTCTTGATCTGTAAGAAATTTGTCAGAATTATATTTTATATTAAATTTCTTGCAAGATTGATAAGGAAGATGATCGGATGATTGTGATTTTTTTCTTTTTTGCTTCGCTTACAATGTTGCCCCAATGATTGAAGGTCATTTTAAAGTCAATGAACCGAACACTGATTTGTTTTCCCTTCAACTTGAGCCAATCAGACAACTGTCTGGCAGTAGATGAAGACGTTGGTCTGTTTGTTTGATTAAAATAAGGCATGGCCAAAAGGCAGAATATTAATGTATATAAGTATGTATTTTGTATATTTATGAATAATCAAAAAATAAACATTTATTTTCATACAGACAAAGCAGCTCATGTGGTGCCAATTTTCATGCATTGAATACTCTCTTGGGAATACATACATATACATATATATTTTAGGCTAGGCCACAAAAGCACAAAAATAAAAACAAAATAAGGAAAACAAATGTAGAAAAGCGAATCCCTCACGTTCATATAAATCGCTTCATTTCATTACATTCACATTCATTCATAAATAAACCAGTGAACAAAAAAAAAAAACACCATAAATAATGCAAGCAATACAATATTTCAAATATGCGCATATATATATTTTTTCACTTTTTTTTTTTTGTTACTTTCGTTTAACAATGCTAAAAACATAAATAATCAACTTAGCCAATTAGAAATGAACAACAAATAACCTTTCGATATTGTTCAATGAATGTGAAATGATTCTATTGAATTGCAATGTGGCAATAAAATTAAAAATTGTGCGAATGCAATTTCAATTGATATATTTAAATATTTGTTTAAAGGGTTTCACAATAAATATTTGCTCCATATGTGCGAGAGAGTAAATAGAGTAACATTTTTTCTATGCATTTCAAATGTGAATTAAATTTGCTATTTACAAGAAAAAGAACACAAAAGGTGACAAATCTGCTGTTAAGCGGCACTTTAGTTAGTGTCACTAAGTGCTGCCGCTAGTAGTGCTATTAGTTGAATAATCAAATTAGACTTCAATTGGCAATAATTTAAATAACTCTTTCCATTCAGTTTCTATTTTCATACAATGACAATTTGAATTACATTTGATTAGCAAATATATTTTGGAACAAATTTATACCCACAAAAATCAATTAATGTGCTTTTATCTCACTCCCATGTAATAATTCACAAGTGGTCTGTGTGTGTGTGTGTGTGTCTAACTTTTGACTCAATGGCAATTAATTACATACTTAATTCAGTTGGCCCGAAACTCTTTAGCCAAACTCTTCTTTGCCCCGATAAGAGTTCATTAAGTGCTTTAGGTGTAGTCGTTTTTAGACCACGTCGCCTCGTTCTCGAATTTCACTCATAATTCATATCCTGACGCAATCAATCTTCGCTCTTTTACTGACTTTCACCGGCATTTATTCTGCTCGTTTGCATTTGCATGCTGCGCGACGTTCTCTGTTTGCTCATTTATAATGGTCAACAGACAACAACAAAAACAACAAATAGAACAAATAAATGGAGGCGTGGCTCTTCCAAAACTTTTTGTCGACAAATCTAAAATCATTTGTAAACATTGTGTCAAAAATTTTCGTTTCAATTTTTTTTCTTTTTTTTTTTTTGTTTGGTTCTCCCTTCTCTATTTTGCATTGCTGCATAAATATTTATGAATATTTCCACTAAGCGGGCATATATTTCATTTGCTGTATTTGTTATTTATAAACTGGCCAAATGGCTGACAGTTTTCTGTAATTTTCGTTATTTTGTTTTTTTGGTGGGTGATTTTTTTGTTGTATTCTTTTTATGTCTATGTTGCTGGAAATTTATAGGCTCATGTACGGGCACAGTTTGTTGGCTTTTGATATCCCCGAAAACCAAACCAAACCTAACAGAACAAAAAAAAAAAAAACATACGAGACTAATGTGAGTAGCACGTGTTGGCAATTAGTTAACGAAAGATCTTTATGTTCATACGGAATGGGGAATATGCATTTCGTGCGGCGGTCTGTCAACCAGTGTAAATTGTAAAAATTTGTAATAGAAGTTAATAAGCAATACGTCGAAATAGCAAGGAATATTTAGGAAAATAGTTAAGGAACTTTTTTTTCTTGTAATTAAATAACGTTTAGAAATTATTTTTTTTATATTTAAATCAATTTACAATCCAAGGAAGCTATGTAATACTTGGAAGAGAGTCCCTTGAAGTGATATTAGAGATTCCGGAACAGGATCAATGCCTGTCAATTCGACCTGCCTTGTCAATTCAATAAAACTCGAATAAATGGAATCTCGAGTCGCGTAACGAGTTTATTGTGACAAATGGAAAAAAACATTTCAATAACTCTCAAAGTAAAAAAAAGGGTATTTAGTCGTTGGTGCATTGTTTGCATATTCTTTTGGTTTTTCTATGCGAATTGTATACAAGTGAGAGGCAAGATATCTTTTTCAAGGGATGGGATTAAATTGAACTTGTCCAGAAGTTGAATGGGCCATGATAAATTTGCCTTTTATTGAACTATTTTTATTAATATGCTAAACATTTTGTTTGGGTTTTTGCAGTTTGATCGAAATTTAAGCTATTTATTATTTACCCAAAGCCATATCTCATCTCTTCACATCGACTTTTGTGCCTCATTGACTTTCCGCTTTTCTTTTTCTTTTTTTTTTGGGGGGGCTTGCGTTTTTGAGGCTTTCTTTAATAATAGATTATCGGGGATTAATCATTTATCACAGTTATTCATCTATGCCTTGACATGAATCGCTGCGTTTCTCTCATTCTTGGCACATACTTGTCTCTGTGCTTGTGTGTGTGTCAGTGTGTTTATTTGTAATCTTACAAATACTTTCTCATTTATTTTACCTTTTCGCCATCAGGTTCCCACTTAAAAATGTATACGCCCCATTGCACTTAAATAATCTTTTCGGTTTTTTTGCTGCTTTGCTTCAGGCTCTCAGCATTTCGAGCCTTTTTATGCCAACAAATTCGCAAATGTTTAGCAAACACAAACATTTAAGCTTTGCCTTGGCTTGCAAGTCAACAGTATTGCGCATACGCCCCGTAAGCCCTCCTCGTTTTCCTTTTCACTTTTTTTTTTTTTTTTGTAGCTCTACCATCCTTCTTTTTATTCATTCTTTGCTGTTCGTTCAAACAGCAACTGTCTGTGGCATGAAATTTATGAAAGCTTCGGCTTAACTTTCAGGGGCCTGAATGTAAATAAAATTGGCAACTTAAAGCCAAATAAAAAGAAGTAGCTCATATATTATATATGTATGTATATCTATGTATGTATGCAGCTGTGCGTGTGTTTATAAAAAAAAAAAAAAAACAAAACTTCTGTTGGTTAAGTTAATTTTGGGAGCTAAGCAGCCGCTTGAGAGCAACAACCACAACAGCAACAACTGCAAAACACTTGGAAGCACACTTTTAATTTACCGACTGCAGTTTTCATTTTTATTTTATGGGTGTGTCCAAGACAGGGTAGAATTTTCGGGTATATTCGACTAAAGAGGAATGTTTGGCCTTAGGATGCAATCTCGAATACTTCATAGATTGAAGAGATTTACATATTTTTTTGTACACTTCAAATAACTGAGACGAATCAAGGTAGCAACACATTCTTGTCATAGTCACCTAAAATCAAATCATCTCAACTCTCTAAATGAAGGGTATAACTCAAGTTGAGCAATCTGTTAGACTCCCTACACTTTTTCTCATGCACTTGAGTGAAATGCTTCAACTGGGCTTAATTGGCTGACCAATAAACTAAGCAAGCGCAAAATTTAAATGCCTCCCAAAAAACCAAAAAGAAATTCACAAAGTTGCCCAAAACTTTAACTTGAAAAATAAAAAAAAGTGTAGCCAAAAAAAGGGACCGGGGCTAACTTCGACCGCGTCGAAGTTTGTATACCCTTGCAACTGTTTAGTCTAATGTCTGCGAAAGAACGGCCTACAATCTTAGCATAGGAAATAACGATGTTTTCCACCGATCGTTCCTATGGGAGCTATATGATATAGTCACCCGATCTTGATCAAATTTGGCACAGTTGTTTATAGGTGTATATATTTCACGACAATAGCTGAGAAAATAACGAAGTTATTGGGAAAAGTCACCGTTCGTGACTTTGCCGTTTGTATGGAAGCTATACGATATAGTAGTCCGATCCGGATGAATCCGAGATATACAAACTGTGCAGTATATACATACGTGCAAAGTTTCAGCTCTGTAGCTCTTACGGTCTAGGAGGAGTTCGCGTTGATTCAGACGTATGGACGGACGGACTCGTCTTGTCGTGTTGATCAAGAATATATATACTTTATATGGTCGGAGATGTTTCCTTTAAGGCGTTATACACTTCTAACCAAAATTAATATACCCTTTTTGCAAAGGTATAAAAACAAGAATGCATGAATACAGCTTGATTTATGTCGGTATGAGCCAAGAAAATAAAAAAATAATAAAACAAATGGGGAGAAGAGTTAAAATAAAAGACACAGAAGAGAAGATGACGGGAAAAATTTATTTTTAGCCAGCAAAGAATATTTTAATTAATTAACAAAGAAAAAACCCTTTTCACTAAGTAGCATAAAGTATTTGCAATGAATTTTTTCCCAATTTTTTTTTTTTTTTTTTTTTTTACTTTTGCAGTTGAAGGGGTTAAAGTTGAAGAATAATTGTGAATTGTGGGCAGACTAGACAAAAGGAAAAACCATAAGGAAAAGCGGAGATAGAGAGAGAAAAAAGAGACTGAGAATCAAGCAGATAAAGAGGCAAAGGGAAAAGAAAAGAAAAGTGAAAAGCAAAGGCATAATAATAGAATATTGCTCAAGGATGTCTGTTGGGAATATTAGCTGAGGCCTTTGCTTGAATTTGTGGTATTTTAATTGGGTTGGCTGGCTGGTTGGTTGCTTTCTTGCTGGTTTGCTTGGTCCGGAGCAACAGCAACAGCAACAGAGAAACAGAAAAAAGAACAAGAAAGATAGAAAAAAAAAAACAACAACCAACCAGAAAGAAGTTAGAGAGAAGGGCTTAAAGGTCATGATACTTTATGAGTTGGTCAGGAAATTGAGATTTAAGAATTCAGATATGAGGGGAACCACTTTGAGATTGTTCTGATTTTATTTTTTATAGTTTTGCTAGGGTGCGGCAGTTAAGGAAATTGAAATACAAGACAAATGTTACAATCGAAAAGAAATCGAAAGCCCACTCTAGACAAAATTGTAGAAATCACATTTATATGGCAGCTTCTATCTCTTATTTACATTATATACATACATATACATATATTATATGGACATATATATTTTGGTGTCACTTTCGGGTGATGGTAAATAAGAGTTTTACTATTTACCCATGAGCTAAACAACTTGAGTCTTGTGCCGCCTTGTGCCACTTTCTGACAGTCCAAAATTCTCCATATCCATATTCAAGTCTTAAATCTAAGACTCTATGGCTTAACAGAGGGAGATAAAGAGAGAGCGAGTCGGAAGAGATAGACAAAGAGTCGGAGAGTGAGAGACAACTGAGCTTATGCAGGCAATGCATTAAATAAGGATTTCTCTTATGCCTAGCTTAAACACACTCGCACACACATACAAACAAAAGTACGCAAAGAACACACAGAAATAAACAGAGGACAGTGTGTAAGGGGGAAAAAAGCAAATGCCCAACTTTCCATCAAATGAAAGTCCTTGAAATGGTTAGAGCACAAGGCCAAGGGAACAGGCAGAGAGGGGACAGCAACAAAAAAAAAAAAAAAAAAAAAAAACAGAGATGGACAGGCGGTCAATGTTAGCCATAATTTGTGCTGCCAAAAGCAAAAGGCAAAAACAACTTTATGCCCAAACATAGACATCTCTCTAATAAGGCTAGGTCCGTTCTATTACTGCGTCCACCCCTCACCCCTCACCCTCCATTTTGCCAACCAAACACTCTATCTATCTATATATATCTGTTCATTCGCCCCACCACCACTCACCACTTTCTAACTCTACGTACTATCTCGCTCCCTCTTTGATTGATTAAGTGCCTGCATTTGACGCGGCCACTTGATGGACAGAATAAAGTTCTAAAAGAAAAATCTATAAAGCTTTAACACATTGTAAACATTTGCCTTTTACGACGACAACCAACCAAAAAAGAATACAGGCAGGGGCCCAGCAATACACCAAAGCAAACTTTGACACTTTAATGCACATTACATTTATTACTAATACGCCACGTAAACACTTAAATTCCGACCCAGGCTCAGGTTCAGACTCTGGGCTCAGGTTAAGGCTCACTGGCAAACAAGCAACTTCCGTTTGTCGTTTGCCATCAAAATGAGCCACACAAGCAAACGCAAACAAGGCAAAACGTAACAAACGAATCACCGACAGAACGAACAACAGAATGATAGAACATACAAGAAAACAAAAAAATAAAAACAAAACGACATCCTAAAAATTGAAATTAACAAAAACCGAACCGAAAGTTATATACCCTTGACAGCATTTCTTTATAAATAGCTATATTTTTATCTATATATGACCCATGTGCCAATGAACAAAGTCTCGAACAATAATCAAGGAATGTTATATAAAACAATTTTATTCGGATTTTATTGAGCAACATTTCTTATCAGTATTTGTCTAAGCCAGTTCAAAGTTCAATCAAACGAAATGACTGACATCTTATCATATGCTGTTGCACCCCATTGGGAAGAGGGTATCGAAAATGTTCACAATTCGCTATAAAAGCCTAGCTCATAACACGGCAAGAGGTCTGTTTTATTCCTGGTTACGCTTCGTTTCCGGTTAGAGGAAGGAATATACATAAATTTCATTATTTACGCCGATACTTTGGTTTTTTCTTCTTTTTTTATATGCTAGAAGGGTGGAATATGCAAGTATCTAAATGTAAATTGATGAAAATTGTATTGAAAATGTTGGAAATGAATGTAAAACTGATAAACAAATATGACTTGAGATAGTAAATGAAAAATGTATGTTTTTTTAAAACATTCACCAAAGATATAAATGTCGAATGCATCTAATTTCATTCCAAAGGATAGATAGCCAACTTTTTTTTTTGTTTTTGATTTTAATTGCTTGTAAATTAGTTTAACAATAATCTAACTTACAATAGGTATTATTACAAAATAATATAATTTGTATTATATTAATATACACATGTAATATATAATTAAAATCTGTTTGATGTAATGGGAAGTTGGGAAACATAGGGATCAATTATGCCAGGTTTCGAAATGAAAAGATAAATAAATATACATCCTTAAGCAAAGTTTGTATATAAACTCTTAAAGTTTCCTGTATTAGCTAACAAATTATTTGAAATATAAAAGTAGCTAAAAATTCAATAATGACAATACAATCGATTTGTCGATTCACTGTCATATCACTATCTAGAGTATCTATGTTTCAGTGATATTCAGTTCAGTTCAGTTATTACGTTATTTATATGATTTGTATCCTAAATTTATATGCTCGCAATGCTTGCTCACTTTTATTTATTTATGTAAAAAGACACAACGTGACATTGTTGTAGATGTGCGAATGTTTGAGTGTGAGTGTGTGTGTGGGTGTGTATAAGTGTGTGTAATGGCTGTCTGTGACGTCGCGGCTGATCCCGGAAATGCCGGCTCCGGTTGCCTGTACCTGACACTCGCACACACACACGCTGAGTGGGGTAAACCATCCAAAAAAAAATTGTAAGAACGAAGCAAAACCGAGTCCCATAAACCTACTTGCAACCTACTGTGCCCGTTATTATGCAGTAAAACACAGCAACAACAACAACAACACAGCAACAGGGCCAACAAAATATATAATAGTAATAATAATAATAACACAAATGTGTGTGCAAAAGACTGACAAATAGCAGCAGGTGTGGCAAAAGACAAACACACGAAGCAATATGTAAGATGAACGCCAAAAATGTAAGGAAGGCGAGAGAGAAAAAGTTAGTAAAGACGATGGCTAAATGAAAACGGAAACGCCAAAAAACAAAAGCAAATCAACATACAAATCTTTTTCCAAAAATAAAAAACCAAAAAGAAACCAAAAAGAAAGCTCAGCTCAAAAGTAGGTAACAGGAAAAAGTTACTTTTTTTGTATCTGTGTGTGTGTGTTTTTTTTTTTTGACATGACGCCTGTCTAAACGTAACCAGGAGAGGCATAGTCAGAGTTCTGTTGCAATCGTCGTCATTCTGTTCTTTTTCTGGTTCTCGCAGTCTGTTAGTTGGTTTGTTTTGGGCTTGTTTGCTTGCTTGTCTATCTTTCTAGTTGGCTGGCTGTCTCTGTCTCTGTGTCTGTCTGTCAGTCTGTCTGACTGTTTTGCTGTCCTGCCGTCTATCTGTCTCTCCGTCTGTCTGTTTGTTTGTCGGCTGGTAAAAGCACTAGTACATCAGCCGAATGCAGACAACCAAGCACAGTCAAGTAGCGTAGGCTGCATTTAAAAAATACAAAAAAAATCAAACACTTTCTCCACTCCCCATTTGACTTTCCCTACAAAGTCAGATTCCAATAGCCGAATTATTCTTAATATTATTCAAATGTGACTAACGAATATTCAAGATTCAAGATTAAAGTGAATTATCAATAAAAAATCGAAATATCTTATATCTTTCCGATTAAGATAAACTTTTCTTTTATCATCAGCAGACTTTGCTAAAGAACTCCAGAATTACAATCGTCATACCATGTCTTCAACGCTAAAACTAGTCGGGCATTGCAACTAAATGAAGCGAAAAAAGTTGGCCTACAATACCGAAGATCATCTTTTTGTGCATACCCTTAGGCGCTATGAAAAATGTGTTTTTTGGCGATTTGTGTTACGTTTTTCTGAACACTCTTGTTTTGGTATTCTCGATTACCATTTCTCGGCCATTTGCTGCATGTCTAAGCTGTTGCTGCTTCTGTGGTCCTAACTGTCGGACTATTCCGTGTCCTGTCTCGGCTAAGTGTGTGTTAATTTTACGCCTATTTGACTGTGTATGTGTATGAGTGTGTGAGTATATGTAAGGGTAAATATCTCTGTGTATTTTTCTGGCTATTTGGGGTCTGTGGCACATGCTGGAAATCTAGCTAGGCCCTTACTTTTTGTTTTGTATTTTTTTGCAGTCTGATTTTTTTTTTTTTGTGAAATTTGAATTAAGTGCACATCGTCGTTTATCGTTGGCAATTTGGTCGTCATCGTCGTCTCCAGTGTTTGTTGTATTGCAACTAATTGCTCACTTACCGATGACTCGAGAATGTAGTCCCTTATTATTGGTTGCATGTGCAGCTGATTTATGTATATATCAATTTATATACATACTTGTACATATTACATATGCCTGCACATTTCAGAATTTCGGTTAATGGTTTTTGCGGGTTTGAGGAGAGTTTAGGGACTTCTGGGGCTATCTGAAACTGCCCCACACGTGGCTGACTCTTGATGGCGGGGCAACAAAATTTAATGTGTTTTTAATTTGCAGCGTTTTTATAACTCTCTTTTAGCCTCAGGGATGCCACCGGCCCTGTGGTGCAATATCAACGGATAGACCCAAACAGGAACGCAAAACAAAAAAAATACGAAAAAAAGAGAGAAAAAATTCGCTGAATCGTCGGGACTTTGTTGGTTGTAAACACTTAATGTGCAGGTCGCGTTTACATACTAGACAGAAAGCGTAAATAATTTCCATGACCAGATCAGAGGCGTTTTTGTAATGAATTTAAAGGGGGTTCCCATGAAGTTAATTAAAACTGACTTTCGTTACATTTTTTTTTTTTTTTGAAGTGGCAACTTTACAAAGTATATGTTACATTTAGTTTTGTTTTCTCAATAATTCAGTTAATTTAATATTTTAGACATTCAAGTTTAATATTCAATTCTAACTATATTATGACCTACTTACGTGAAGGCAAATACGAACCTATTCTAACCTCACTTAAATCAACATAACCTCAACTGATTGAGATCACATCTGTTGTTTGCCATATCATTGTCTTTCCTTTCTAACGAAACGTCTCTGCTCTTGCTCTTTCTCTCTCTCTCTGACTTTAGGAGAATGTATATAGAATACATATGTATCTGTCTTCTTCACTCCTTCTGTCTCTTTTGATTCTTCGTACATTTTTCGGGTACCTACGGCAACAAAAACAACAATAACTGCAATAACAAAGGCAACAAATTTGCACACAACGTTTATGTAAAATAGGCAACATTTGTTTTATTGTCATGGGCTGCTGCTGTTCCACTTGTTTCCTTTTAACTTGCAACACAATCCCCTCCCTCCACATATCACCTTCTCTCACCATTGTCCATTTAAACACACACACTCACACACACATATACACAATGCTACCCGCCAAACGCCTTGTCGACAGCCGACATTTACAGCCATGGACCAAATGTTGGAGCACGCTTTCATTTTAATTGCACACATGCTTATCATTTCAACAGCAGCAGCAAAAGAAACAACAACGAGCGGACATTATATACATATATAGTACCCCTGACTGTGACCCCCGCCACAAAAACACACACACACACCACACCCAGTCTCGCTCCACCCTCCACCCCCCAAACCATAACAGCTCGTTAGCTCTTGAGCCAAAAAATATAACAAAACGAAAACCAAAAAATCTATGTACACCTACAAGCTAAGAAGGACAACTAAGCGATACCCTTGAAACCCTTTTTTTTCTAAAAGATATATCTTATAATATTTATTTGATCTATAAGGATTGCTTTAGCACTTCTGCTGATAGCAATTTCACATCGTTTCAATCGTTCTACGGTGCATAAAGTTCAGATGATAGTCAAAGTTTACAATTTTTAGGTAATTTTCTCACTATAGTAGCATAAGGCAATCCTTTTACAATTAATAAGGGAACCTAGAAGTAAGCTTTAGCCTTTAAAGTAGCTGCATTCCTTTCCATAACGTACGCTTTTAATCGAATGTTGCTTTAGTGAGGGGACCCTTTCCTTTTATAGGCGAATGTTTTTACTGACTAAAAAGGCAACACATAACTAAACGAGTTGTTTGGTACGGAATCAAAAACGAGAATATTTCATTCCCATACCGAAATTACTAATTTAAAGTTACTAATTTAAAGGTTCGCAACGTAATATGCTATAAGTATTGAGGTTTGAGTAGAGGGTATCAACAAAATGTTTTCGGGGCTATATTTGCTATCCAATTCACTTTTGTTGCTATTATTGTACTCAACATTCGCTCTCTCCCTCTATCTTTTTGTCATACTTGCTCTCTGTGTCTTTATACGCTGAAATTTGCAAATAAGCAAAACAAGGAGTATTAAGAGCAAGTGAATCAGTGGCAAAAGGCATGGAGACATGGAAATGGAAGAGAAGAAGAAACACAGGATATAACAACTGTTGAATATACATAAAAGGCTGCAGGCAAAACCATAAAAGTCAGCTACTTAAACGCAATTTAACTTTAATATGAGAACGGGGAACCGAAATGGTAGGACGACAAGCCAAAAAACGAAACCGACATCAACAAATAAACACACAGTCAGACCGAGCGACCTACACGGTGGTTTATCTCCCTCTCTCTCTCTCTCTCTATCTCTCTTTCTCACTCTTTCTCTGACTATCTGTCTGTCTTGGCGTGAGAGTGAGACTCCTTTTACCATTTTTTGAACAGATTTTGCAGCAGGCAGCAATGTCGACTATAAAAAAAGATTTACTAGCGAAAATTTATGACCCTCAGAGTTTTGGTCCTCCAGGCCCCTGAAGAAGAAGTCGCCACAGTCAGTACCCAGCCACACCCCGTTTTGCCCTTTCGGGCTAAACATTAAGCAGGCTGTCTGGCGGGGCAAGAAGGCTAAGCTTAAGCAAGAACAAATTTCCTATTTTCGTTGTTGGCATTTTAACTTGCATTGTAAATCTCAATTAAAGTTCCGTACTCTAGAGTGCCGAAGCAGCAATGCTTGCAATGCCTGGCTATGTTTGGCATGCGATAGCCACTCAATCTAATTGAAATCTAAGCGGCAAAGGCAAAAGCTTAAAACAAATAAGCAAACAATAAGAGAGCATCGATATGCCAAAGGAGAGGCAGCAGTCAGACAAACAGACGAACGGACAAACAGGCAAGCACTTTACCTGAACTTTGCCAAAAGAACGGTAAAGGACAATAAAGATTCCAGCTGGTAAAATAAAAAACGAAATTTAATTTTTGAAATTCCAACAGTTTGATGGCGAACCCCACTTCAACTTTAATCGAATGTTGTCTTCTTTTAACCTCAAAGTTATTGTTACTAGTTTTAAACATTAAACCTTGAACTGTTTAGCTAAATGTATTGAAATATACATTTTTTCAATTATAAAAATAGCTAATTTAATATGACAGTAGAATAACCTAGGACAACCCTGAGACAAACTTAACGGGACTTCAAGCGACCTTAAGGCTACCTTACAGGACACAGTTATGGCGATCATAAAGCATATTTAAGACGACTAAAAACTAAAGCAAACTCAACTAAAAACTAAATCAACTAACAACTAAAATTCGTCGTTAAACGCATTTAAAACTCTTACTGTTATTTCGTGTTTGTTTACTTTCATATTTCTTTTACGTTTTGGTTAGATGTTTTTTTCATGGCAATTGACAAGCGTTGAAAATCTGCCCAATTCGTTTGCTTTGATTACATGATATATTCCGAATGTTATGGCCGTTGTTGAAACCGACAGGAAAGCAACAAAAGGGAAAAAACCAACAAAAAGTGAAAAACCATATCCGTACTTCAGACTCAGTTTCCCTGCTCCATTCCTGTAGTAACACCTCTAAAAGCCGCAATCCCAACTACTGAGTGGGTCAGCATTTAGCTTACTATTTTTTTCTCTCACTGCCTTTTTCTCTGGTTCTGTCGTCTCACATTGCAGTTCAACATTTTTCCCTCTCGTGTTTTATAGTTTTTGTTTTTTGCCAGTCACTTTTAAATTAAGCAATTTGAAATGTTGCCCAGAGAAGAATCGGTGTTCTCTGGACCCGCTCAGCCTCAGTAGGTTAGCCGGGGGAGGGGAGGGGGCTGGCATCACAGCCCGAACCGCAAAACGTTGGCCCACAAACTTGTGTAGAGTGTCACGGGTTGTAATCGCTAGTTGTAGGTGGATGTTTCATTTTGGTCAGTGGCAACAACAGAAGCAGCCGTAAAGATAGCAACAAACATACGGAAGAGCCATGGCAAGGCAGCAGTCAGGTGGCTGGAGGCGAAAGGATTGTAGATGAGTCGATGGCCAACTAACTACCAGTATTCCTTTTTTTTTTTGGTTTTTCGTTTTTCTTTTTGTGTGTGTTTTGCTTGGTGTTTTTTTTGATTGCAAGGTGAGTTTGGTCAGTCGCCCGCAAAGCTACCCATAGCCAACCATTTTAATTTCACTTTACGGTTTTCAAACACGAAATCCTTTTTCTCACTACACACACAGATACACAGAGGCAGAGGCAGAAGCACCACCTACATATGTATGTATGTATGTAAGGTGTAACCAGGAACAGGTTTTTTTTATTACCCTTTCTCTACTTTAAGAACTTTTTGTTACGGGGTTCGGAGGGTTTCCTAGATTTTCGTGGGTATTAAAATGTGCAATGAGTGTGAGAGAGGAACAGACTGTGTGAGTGAGATGGTAAATGTGACAGGATGCGTGTTTGTGTTGGGTTTAAAATTTGACACCCAAACCTAAAGCAAACGACAGTCTGTGGTGCGAAGGGAAGGAGAGTTTCTGGAAAGTAGAGATTAGGTCCAGATTAAGAACGTTTAAATTGATCTGGGTTAAATAGTGTTATGGTGTTTGCCACGACAAACACTTTGCTTCATTTCTCTTAATTCTTTAACTTAACCACGACAAACACTTTGCTTCACTTCTCTGAATTCTCTAACTTTTCAAACAAACCTCTCACTCTCTCGTTGTCTCTCGCAGTGTTATCTCTAATTCTTGCTGATTTTTTTGTAGTAGTATTTCCTCTCTGTTTTACATTTGGTTGGCTGTCACTTCCTTACCACAATTCCTTTGGTTGCCTCTTTCTTTTTTTGTTTTTGTTGCCTCTACCATGTTCAATCCGGTTAGTAAATTGGCAGCAGGAAAAGATTTGTTAATTTCTCAGATATAGCAAAATAATTGCTTGTTTGTCTTGTCCAGTTTTTTTTCATGGTTTCCTTTTTTTTTGTGATCTTTCTAACGGAATGAAGTAGTAGAAGATAGAAATAAGTTAGTTGAAAGAACAAAATTTATTACCTACTTTAAGGCCGCCGGGGCATGAATTTAAAACTTGACTGCACTTTTTTATGATGACATGACCCCCCGTTGGGCGCCTCAGCCCTCTTTTAGGTTACTTTCATGTGCTTAGCCCTGTACATTTCTCTTCTTCCTCTCTCTCTCTTTCTCTTTCTGTCTCTCTCTGGCCAGGCACGTAAAAATGCGGTTTATAGTTCATGTGCACTCGCGGCATGTCTCCATCTCCGTCTGCATTTCGGTCTCCAATTTCCATCACTAAAAACTGGGGTCCCGGGTCCCAGCTCAGGCGCCAGACTTTTTCATCAGCATCAGTGCAGTACAGACACACACACACACACAAACACACAATAGCCGCATGCATATCGTCTCTCTGGTCTCCATGGCCTCTAAGTGTGTGTGTGTGTTTGTGTGTCTGTGCAAGTGTTAAAACGTGTCATTTTATGCGTAGAGATGTCGTAATATGAGCTAGGTGCTTCTGCCTCTGACTTACCAGAACCCCCAGCCCCTCTCAACCCTCTTTTACTTCCTGTCTCCATTTTACTCTTCTCTACTTGCCAAAAAATAAATAAATAAATAAAAAAAAATGTCATGACATTTTTGCTATGCATACATATGCAAATTGTCAGTGCTTTTCGGTGTATCTCTCACTCCCTCTTCATTTACTTTGCATAAATATTTTTATTTGAAAATACTTAACTTTAATAGGAGAAACTACTACAATTTAAGCAAACAACAATTTAAATACAAATGAAACCTCTAAAAGGCGTTAATGGATATGCCAAAAACATTCACAAATCTAAAAAATATATATATAATCTTATTGGTCCACCGAATGGCCTGAAACAGAGCCGAAAAAAGTCCACAATTATTTGAATGAATGATATTTCTGGAGATGTCCAGTCCCCCCCATGACCATGAACTACTCTAATCAGAAGCACCGATTACAATTTATGCTATATTGAAGATTTATGTACATCATTGTTTGGTAATTGAAAGCTGTGCATTTTATTTGCCTTCGCTTGAGAATTTGTAAAGTGGCAAATTCATTTCCATCAGTTTCTTGTTTAGTGGCAAGAAACAGCCTCATAAACTACATAGATGAATTTGAATGAGAATTGTTTTGCATATGATGTGGTGGAATACTACTAAAAGTCACACATATTTTTCGATTTGATGGCATTTGTCATGATTAAGTCATAAAGAAATGTCCTCATCTACTTTACTTAATGCAGTTGTTGTTGTTCCTTTTTATGTTTCTATTTTCTTTGTACGATTGCAAATGTCATTAGGGAGACAGAGGAAGAAGCAAAATACATTTTTATGAGCACTGAAAAAGTTGATCCTTCTGGTCTTTATCATTTTAACATTTTATTGTGTGTTTTCGTTTTAATTTTGTTGTATTTTTTTTTTTTTTTTTGCTCATTTTTATTATCAACAGAGAATAAGAACATTAATGTCAACTGCAAGGCGGCATTTGACATTGCCGTTATTAGCAAGCGGAAGGGGATGAGGATGACATGAGTTGAGTGAATGAGAATGAATAAATGTTCAAATATTTTGAAAGAGTCATCTTCATTTTCATTTGATCTCCCTTTTTGTGTGTGTGTGTGTGTTTTTGTTGTTTTTTTTACACCATTTATTTGACATGTCATGCGTAAACAAAAATTATGCGCCAATTTGTCATTTATTGTTGCTGTTGGTGGGATCGTAAATAAAATTTTATGATTTATGCTCTTTTCAGCCCTCATTTGGCATTTGTGTACATAAACTAGTTGAATGGCAAATATCTTATTTTGCAGCTGGTGTTGGCTCTCTCATACCATCCATAAATCTATATCTATTTCTATTTATAGTATTTTTTTTAAATTTGATGTATTTTTGCTTTCACATTTAGTGTTTTGCAACTTTCTTGATTTGATTACTTTGCTATTGCCGCATTTTCACCAGTTTCATACATTTTTTTGTGTTTTATGATGCTTCATTTACAGGAATGAAAAACTTGTTTGCACTTATAAGCTTTTAGCTAAAGTACCAACAATTTTGCTATACAAAATTACAAAAAAAAAAAAACAGGAAAAAAAAATTCCAAAGTCCGCCACTAATTAAGCACTGTGGTTACAGGAGAGGCCGGGAAAGTGGGAGTCGACTGCTGTTATGATGGGGAAAAAAAGCACACAAAATCAAGGAGAGGCAAGCGAAAAATGTATGTGGTTATCATCAACTTTTATGGGTTTCTCCATTGAAAGAAGAAAACAAAATCAGTATTTATGTTAAGTTTGCATAGCCGATTTCCTGATACCCTAACAACTACTTCTATCTTTACACATAATCCGGATTTCTAGCTCAATGTTTGAACAACTCGATGTGATATGTTAAACGGGGAGACCCATATACAACTTGTCTACAGAGTATAGAAATAGATAAAGTACACAAATTTCTACATGTATGTACATATAGGGCAACCCATGTCATTTAGTTTTATGATACCAAAAATTGTTAAGGGCGCGCACCTTTTTGGTCAAAACTGAAAAGTCATTGATATGCTAACAAACTGTCAAATGCAAATATGCATGGCGGAGAAGAGATGGCGGAGACGTGAGATAGGGATGGGACGGCGTTGTTGACCAGGAAAGCATATGACAATGACAAGTCAAAAGGTCTAGGTTGACCAGAGGCACAGTTGGAAATGCTTTGGCCAGGACATGCCACGGAAGTTCTTTTCACACACACGCACACACATAGAGACTTTGGTGTGTCCTTCGAGGCGCTTTGGTCAACTTCCGCTTCTTGGTGGACGGGGGAAGCGGGCAACCATGTGGAGATGGATGAGTGTATAAAGCAAGGCGGGTGTGTGTGTGTATGCTTGTGTGGTACGCCAGTTGCTGCTGCTACTTGCCCGGAAGTACGCTCAAAAGTTGCAGTTAAATGCTGTCAACAGACACAAACTCCACTCAAGAGTCCCTAGCTGCGTCCCGCTGTGAGACTGAATTTACTCTGGCCAAAGTTATACGTACTTCAAACACACACACACATGAATATACCTGGCATATGCCAATGGCAGGTGTGAGACAGTTTTCTTACATATGTACATAAAAATATATCCGCCCCCCAATGCCTTCGTAAAGTTTGCCTTAAAAACAGCAAAGACAAACGAACAAGTCCAAGACAAATTTCCCTCTAATTGTATATGGCAAATTGAATAAAATTTTTCGAATAATATCTTAACTAAACCATATGACAAAGCCGAATCAACCTTTGCTTATGTTGAGTTGACATTAATTCAAATGACTAAGACAGAAAATCAAGTTCCTTAAATGATATTATTAAGCATTTGACTTTATCTAACCAATTCCAAGAAGAAAATTCATGAAATTTTGGAAATTTGCCTTCCTATGTGCTTCTTTGTCGCACATAACTCACAGGGCTCAGGTTATTAGCGTAATGCAGCCAACCAGACAAGGCGATTGTCACACCGACTAGGTGAGTAACTCGTATGAAGGAGAAGAAACCCGTATGGGGGAAGTGAAAGTGGCAAAGGATAACTACGAATCCTTAGTAGCAGTTGAAGCAGAGCCGCAGAGATTGCCATGTGCATAAACCGCAACGTATGCAAGCGCATATAACACATAACCCTGACAAATGGGACTCGCTAACGTGGTCGGGAGGGGGACGAACAAAGGAGACACCCGACCAAGAAGTGGCTTGGTTTTGCATTTAAAATTTATAATGCCAGGCCATAACTAAAGTCTTTGGAAGAACTAAGGAGCCGAATGCACATTTGCATATACCCTCAAAATTGTCATTATTTTGGCGGCCAAAAAAAAAAAGAAGAAGAAGAACTAAACCAAACCAGAACCCGAAGCTAAAACCCACCAGCGAACAAAATGTACAAATGTGCAACGA
This sequence comes from Drosophila equinoxialis, assembly GCA_018150345.1. Lineage (NCBI taxonomy): Eukaryota > Metazoa > Arthropoda > Insecta > Diptera > Drosophilidae > Drosophila > Drosophila equinoxialis. The sequence continues at coordinate 2,486,303 of JAECWI010000089.1, read as the reverse complement.
ACTGTGGTGAATAGAATAGTCGTTTAAAAAATTATAATAATTCTGTTCAGACACAAAACGCCCTATGATGGATTGAGCACAGTTGAATGTGAAGGATACTGATATTTAGCATGGGGGAGAGAGTTAGCTAGAGATTAGTTACACAAAAGAAACTATAGTAAATTGAACACTGTACCGCCTTTTGCATATTTTGTTTCTTTCTCTTTATTAGCTAAGAAATCTCTCCATATGTCCTTGAGATTTATGGACAGTTGTTCAGTTTTTAAATTAGTTTACATAAATTACAACTATTCGTATTTGCTTCTCTTTTGCATATTAACATATTTAAGTCATAAATTTGACAAAATACACATCCCAAAAAAACCCCGAAATAAAAGGGACACACATGCAATGGCCGCGGGGCATTTGACAGAGGTCCCAACAAAGCAAAACAAAAAACAAAAAAGGGAAACCATTCAAACAACAACAAGGAACGCCTAGACAAGTAGACACAAAAAACACGCATCTTATGAGTGTGAGTGTATAAGTCTATATGTGACTTAGACCAAAAATGAAGAAGAACAATGAAGGGCCAACAAAAAGAAAAGAAAAATTGGTAGACATTCAGACTGATTATCCTCTGGCCGCCTTTTTAAGAAGCTTTTCCAAAAGAAAATAATAATAATAATACTTAAAAAGCAAACAAGCCGATCTAACGTTGGCATTGCCGTAGTTTTTATACCCTGCAAATGAAGTATAAATAAATAAATAATAATACCTAATTTAAAAAAAACAACGAAATTAATGCAACTAGGAATTTTCAGTGTAATTTTTAGAAAGAAATAAGTGCTGGAATATTTAACATAAAATTAATGTTTTGTTTTTTTTTTTCTCTTTATATTTAGAATGCTTTTAGTTACAAGAAAATGTTACCTTACAAATTAATACAAAAATTTGTTATTATTATTATTTTGTACCAAAATACTTCAATTATTTTTTTGACTGTCACATAAACCTTGTATTTTGTATACATAAATGATGAACAAAACTTAACTTGTGCTATGTCAAGTCTTAATAAATTTGTATCATTTGTGAAGAGTTAAACAGTTCCATTTATTTTGGCAGAAAACAAAAAAAATACTTAGTTTTTTTTTGGGCTGAGCCTTTGTTGTTTTCAATAAATTGTTCAAGTGGTTGTTATTGTTTTTGCTGTTGCTTTTTGCTCTTGTGCAGATGTCATATAAATCTTTTACAAGTTTTGCATTTTATTGTTATTGTTGTTGTAGTTGCTGTTGTTGTTGCTGTTGCTGCAGGTGCGGTTTCAATTTAATTGCATTTGCTGCAGGACTACGGATTCCTTTTACGCATTATTATTTAACTAACAAGTAACTAGAAAAGTTTTTAATACTTTGGTAACTTTGTCTTTAAATTGTTCGTAGCAAAAGCAAAAGACAAAGTAGAGCAAAAAACGACATCTCGAATGCCGTTGTTCTTGTTCTTGTTTTTGCTGTTGTTGTTGCTGTTGCTGTTGTTGTTACTGCCGTTGACAGCCTGCAGCCAAAAGGCAAAGACCAAAAGAAAGAAATAGTTATATTGTTAGAGACAGAGACAGCTAGAAAGAGGGAGACAGTCAATGGAGTTTTGGTGGGTAAACGAAAGTATGCTTAAATTAAATCAGATAAAATCCCATAAAAATGAAAATAGTTTTGCCATCGTGTGGTTAGTCGTTGCTCGTTGGGCAAAAACTGCAAAAATATTTAAATCAAAAATTTTATCTCATTAAATTCTTGCACAAAAAATAATACAAATAAAAATAACAAAAAAAAGTTGACAGCTACTTTGTATAGAAAAATATTTTCTTTGACTTTGCATTTCTCGCTTTTTCTCTCTTTTAGCCTCTCTTAACTTTACATCTCTGTCGTCTCTCTTGTTGTACTCTGAGTGTCTTTGGTAAAGGATTAGAAGCAAAAATAAGCAAAAGTAATAAGAAAAACAGAGTTATTGCCTTCATAGTTTATTTTTCATTTTTGTTTTTCTTCTCGTTTTGTTGGTTTTTGCTCGTTAAAGTTATTTGTGATTATGGTGTCTGAGATTATTGTTCGATTTGTGAGTAATAAAAAAATGAAGTAAGTAAGTCGTCTCGCCGACTTAGGTATACCATACACCAGTAAAGCAAATATTTTAAATTTATTAAACATATGCATTTTCACATGCTTTTTATTACAAGCATATCTTAGAATCTCCCTCACTCAAGTATACGAGCACCCTAGCGCCCCCACCAGCCAACGACCAACTACGGCCTTATGGAAAAACGTTTATATGCATAACTTCGTTGTTTTTTGTCCGATTTTGATCAAATTTGGTGTTTTGCTGGGTATTAGTATCAAATTCAAGTGTGCCAAATTTAATTACAAAAGGTAAAAAATTACGTGAGATAATCGAGTTTTTCCAAATTACGGGGGCGGAAAGGGGCGTGGCAAAATCGTTGCATATACAATATATGCGCATTTATTAAACAAATACACATACCAAATTTGGTGCCTCTAGCTATCATAGTCTTTAAGAAAATCAAATTTGTTTAAATTTCGTGGGCGGAGGGGGGCGTGGCAAATTTTTTTGGCAACAAATTTGTGCGCGCTTACTAAAGGATTAATCATACTAAATTTGATGTCTTTAGCTATTATAGTCTTTAAGAAAATCAAGTTTGTTTAAATTTCGTGGGCGGAGGGGGGCGTGGCAAATTTTTTTTGCAACAAATTTGTGCGCGCTTACTAAAGGATTAATCATACTAAATTTGATGTGTTTAGCTATTATAGTCTTTAAGAAAATCAAGTTTGTTTAAATTTCGTGGGCGGAGGGGGGCGTGGCAAAAATTTGAAATAAACTTGACCACCGTAGGTAATACACGAGTCTACGTACCAAATTTGGTGACTCTAGCTCTTATAGTCTCTGAGATCTACGTGTTCATACGGACAGACGGACGGACGGACGGACGGACGGACGGACGGACATGTCTATATCGACTCGGCTGTTGATACTGATCAAGAATATATATACTTTATGGGGTCGGAAAAGCTTCCTTCTGCCTGTTACATACATTTTGGCGACTTTAATATACCATTTCACCCTATGGGTGTATGGTATAAAAATGAAGATAAGAAATTAAAGTCTAAATTTGTACAGTTTTATTTATTGGCCAGAAGCCACCATCTAAACTCAATTATTTGGACACAAGTTGAAAGTTATGCGTAACTGAGTCGACTATGAGTTCACCGTTTTTTTAGTTGATCTAATAGGTCTCCACATTAAATGGTTGATAATTATATAAAGTGAGAAGCCCTTCTTTTGTAGTTGTATACCTAAGATAATTGTAGGTGTTTATTGAAAATTGCCTTGTATGACTTATGAAATTGCGCAATATAGGGTATGAGAAATCCTTTCCTCAACGCTTGGTTGCATTTCAATTAACGCAACATTTGCAAGCTAAATGCATAAAAACTAGTAGCAGCAATCGCCATCGAGCTATTTCCCGCAGCTCTGAAAACAAATTACCTGCCATTTGGCCTAACAATGCTCTTACATATACACACATACATTTATATCTCATGAATGCATATATGCATATACATGCATACATATGTATGTGTCTGTGTGTAGATGTGGCTAAAATGAGGGCTGGGCTCAAAGCTAGATTTAGATTCATTGCCAGGATAAGCGGCAAACAATTTGCGACACAAAATGTTTAAAACTAAATAGGGACAAAAGCGGCTCAGGATATGTGACAATTTGCATTTTTATGCAAAACTATTTTAGCTCAATTAAGGTACGGAATTTACCTGCAGCCGCCGTCACTGACGCCGCATTTTTCTCCTACATTTTCAGTATGATCTAACTGCCTTCCTGGCTGTAGTATGCCTACCATCTCTCGCCTCCTGTCGTACTAATGCAGTTGCATTTGGTTGCCCCTTTTAGCCAGGCATGCGAGAAACTCATTTTGTTTTGGCATAAAATAAAACACGCGCGGCTGCTCATGCGAGAAGTAAAATGCATAGGCTCACATAGCTTTGCATATTTTTTCCTACTTACATATTATACATACATATATATAAATACATACACCGGCTGAGAAGAAGAGAGAGAGAGAGAGATAGAGCAAAAGAGAGGTAAAGTGAATTTATGCATTAGTCGCACCTGCCACGCCTCTGTGACCGCCCACTACAAACATAGCCTTATACCCGGCATCAGACATGTAAATTAACATAATAACCATCGTGTGTTTTCAGCTTCAAGTTGGCAAAACGCAAATGGGCAAAATGTCTTTTGCCAACCCTGAGGAGGCTTTTTAAAATGCGCTTATGACGGCTACGCCACAAATTATGCAATGTTTTTTTAAACTCACCCTACCCCTACCCCTCACGTTTGCCAACTCATCTCAGCCGCTGCCACCACGCTCCATTTCTTGTTATATATACAAACATACATATATGTATGTATTTATTCTAATTCTTCAGTATTCTGGAATAATATTTACATTGAAATTATGTTAAACTATGCAAAGTCAAGCAAGGTGTGTGGCATAAGTGAATGTAAGCGGAAAAGATTCAATTCCCCCTTCCTTCAATTTAGTAAACTTATAAAGAAGCTTGCTTTATCTCTGAAAATTATCAAAATTGGTTACATTTCAAACAATTTGGCTTGAAATTGATGAAGCGAGTGAGTTGCACTTAAAAAATTTAATTTTCATTATATTTATATAAACTGTTTTATTTTGGAATGGCTTAGAAAAAATGCAAAGGTTTATTGAAAACTTTTGTAGAGAAATTTAATTAAACAATTACATTGAAATCGATTTATTTGTAACGTCCTTAGCAGACAACTCATCATTTAGTATGAATTAAACAATTATCTAATTGTCATCGCATTTTTTTATGGAATCAACCATTTGTGTATTTTTTTGGGCCAAAACAAATTGAATGTACGAAGTGATTTTATTATCACAGCATACTTTTTTGGGCACAATCAGATTGTACGTACACATATCATAAAAAGTTCTATTTTTATATCATACATTGTTTTTGTACATATACACAAAGTAATTAAATTATCATAGCATACATTTTTGGGTTTTCCATTGAAACAAATGTCGACTTTATGCAAATTGCAAACAATGTTGAAAATACTAACCGACACCAGACAGTTATTAATGCTTTCGTTTCATGTGCTTTCTTCTTAACCAAAACATCCATTCAAATTTATAAAATCAAATAAAAGACGAGCATCTGCAGATGTTTAGCATTGGTTTACAGACATAGTTTGAGATTCTCCTCTTGGACATGATGATAAAAGAGGAAAACAAATTTAACTCATAGTTCTCAATTATGTTTTAACAAAGTTAGTTTCGTTTCTCTCTTGTGCTTCTCTTTTCTGTGTCTGTGTGTGTGAGTGTTTTTTTTTTTTTGTTTGGTTTACCTCTTTCTTTTCCACATATTTTCCACCTCTCATTTGCATGCCACTCATACATGGCTTGAACAATATCAAGAACATTGTTCAACATTTCTCTAGGGCATGCATGGAAAAACTGTTGCATCCATATACATAGACGTAGAGAAAGAACAGATACAGAGATAGAGTGAGGAAATAAGTAGAGTGAAGACCATCAGTAAAAGGGGCAGGCAACAACAAACAAATGCCAAAGAACAATTTTTCCCGGCTATGTCTGTGTGTTGTTTAACCTCTCCACGTTCCTCATGCCCTCTAACTCTATCTCATTTACTCACTTACACTCACTCATCCTCTTTCGCTTTCACTTTAAGTTTTTCTTTTATATTATTTTTATGCATATGTTCTACTCTCTACTCAAGAACAGAAACAACGGCACTCTATAAATGAAAAGTGCAAGGCAGAATAAAACTCAAGTAAAACTTTTCAACTACGCACACACACCACAAACCAACACATATGTGTACGTACTCACACATACACACTTAACTCGCTAATTACATGTTTTTTACACTTGTATAATTTTAAAATTAAATTTTTCTTTTGCCTGTCAGCTGCAGAGCCTTTGACTTTACCTTTAAAAGAAAATTGTAACTGCAATTGAAAATCAATTTCCCGTTAATTTCCACCAAGTTGGTAAAAACACAAACAAACATCGTCAATTGCACAAAAGTGTTGTGTGTGTGTGTGTGTGTTTGGCAATTGTTAAAAAAAAAGACTCAGGAATTCTTATTCAACTGGCTGGCTGGCTAGTTGGCTTTAATTTGAAAGTTAAACTGCCTAAAATTTTCAGTTAACTAAGTACTGGCCCACATAAGTCGTTTATTTTGTGGTTTACGCTTGATGGCCATAATTCAATGGGTGTTTAAATAAGCGTAAGCATATCATAGTACTAAGGCACACAACTAAGCTGTAAATGCTCCATTGTATGCCCTCATAGATCAAGTATACGCACTGTGCTCGTTCACTCACTCACTCCCTCTCTTACCTCTTGTGTGTTTGTGTGTGTGTGTGTGTGCATGTGCGTTGGTCCTTTTGTTTGGCAAAAGTCTAGCTGTAGTTAGGCACACATTGGCAAGACAAATTAACAACAAATGCCATAAATTACACAGTTCAATAAATGCTAGAAATCAAATAGAGCAGCTACCACTCTATCTCTCTCTCTCCCCTTTGCGTGTCTCTTCTTCTTCGTCTTGTCGAGTCGAATGTGATTTGTCCTATTCAAGGCCTATTGTACCATTTGCTTTCAATATATAACTCACAAATTGATGTCACAGCAAAATACATTTGTCAAATAAAAAGCCATTGCCCAATTGTCTGCCAATGGAAATGATCAAAAATTGAATTTGAACTGCAAACCAAAACTAAGGGGCAGGGAGTGAGGCATCCACCCTGCGGATAATTGCAACAACAAACCTATATACATACATATATAAATATATATACATATGAAGATATTTATGCACACATATTGGCTTATGTCTAGTATTCCGTAAGCTATAAATTATTTATGCAAATAAATACAACATTGGACCAATGTTGGCAACTAAAAGTATTTAGTCACAATTCACACACACACACACACATACACATGTACAAGCTGCCGACTTTCAGATGATGTAATTATGATACACGAGCCAAACAATTGTCATTTGTGGCCGCATAAATAAATAACACTAATCAAGGAATAATAAATTCCAAGCGACACCAGACAAAAGGTGTTTGAACTTGAGCAAATGAAACTCTAAGAAGATAACCGACAAAATAACTCAAGTACGATTACTTATGGCGTCTTTTATGATAAGGATGAAGAAATAGAAAACAAAAATAAACAGTTCTCTCATAGGAAAATGAGGAAAGTAATAATCTGACTACTTTTAAATAGTATTAGATGCAACACGCTAAGATTGTCTAACAGCTCCCCATACTTGCTTAATTCAAATGCCGTAAGACATATTCAATGACCTATTGTTAATGCCTTATTTATGTATATTTAAAAAAACTCCTGGAACAACCCTCGCTGTATATAAATACACAATCTTAGACATATCACGGCGCAATACCCACAGAGAAAAAATAGAATAAATTCCACAAAAAAGCACAAAAACAAAATTTCATTTGCTTTGCTTTTTTTTTGTGTCCTTACCATTTTTCTACTGCCATTGGGCACCAATCTTTATGCATATCACCAGCTATTTTTATACCTCGAACTGGTAACTTTTATGGCCCATGGCTGCTAATCACATTAGCGGACTGGTGCAAACCGCCAAAGCGTCTCCGAGTCTACGAGCATGAATGTCCCTTGCCCAGATAGACTGCCAGGGCTGGGTAAAAACAATAATTATGGCAATTAAAAAGTTAAAATGATTTGTGTGTGGGCCACAAATCGTTTCAACTGATTTGATCAACTCAAATGCTGGCAAATGCTATCAAATTTCCTTCCCTTCTTTAAGGGGGGCTCTGGATCATTGTGACTCTAAATGGGGCAAAAGGGATGGTAGGAGTCGTACACGCTTGTCATCCTCAATCCTTAATCCTTCGTTTGCTGTCGCTGTTGGTGTTACTGTTACAGTGGCAGCTCCTGTTTCTTCTGCTTCTGTTCGTCTTGATGTTGTCGTTGTTTTTGTTGCCGTTGTTGTCACCCATCCTCTAATGGACTTAATTGCCATTCTGTGTTGAATGCTAATAAAATCACTAAACAGCAAGCGGTGAGGAGAAACAGAGATATAGTCAGAGCAAAGAGTATTTGTTGGTAGGAACAACTAGAAGCAGGCAGCAACTATGCTTAACAAATTAAGACAAAAACTTGAAATGCTTTAATTAGATTACTTTGCAGGGATTGTTGCAACTGAATTTCGTGCTCCAGCCCTGGCGGCAGAGTGGGCCAACTGAGCTGCCAACTTGACGCAAATTGGCAATTAGTAGAGCTGGCAAGAGGATTATGAGTGGATTAAAATGAATATGAAGGCGAATGTGAATTTGTGTATGTATGTATGTGAGTGTGTGTGTGTGTGCGTGTGTGTGTGTAAATGTGGGCAAGTCTTTGCGAGCGGGTGGATATTTCTTTCGGTGGGTGGAAGGACTTGTCAAAAGAGCTCACACACATGAAACCGGATTAAAGGTCAACTCATCAAGAATAAATCATGGATTTAAATTATTATTATTATTATTATAAATGCAAATTAAATGAGACTTTATGAGCAAATTTCATATTATACGCTTACGCATCGGCTTACTACAAATTATAATGTTATTGTAATTATTTCTTCTTTATTTTTTCCAAACATATTTCCCAAGTTTTGTTATCATTTATAATGGTTATAATGGTTTACACAGATACACTCACACATCCACACACACACACAAACACATACACAGAGAGAAAGACAGCGAGGAAGAATGAATGAATGACAAAAGGGCAATTTTCCTCGGTTAGCTGGCCATGTCACGCACTGGAACAAAAGCATAGTCTCTAAAAGGATCCCAATGACTGGAGACTGAGAAGCGTGTTGTTGTTGTAGCTTGTCCTGGTGGCATGGACAGGCCTGTTGCCATTGCCATCGCCATCGCTATAGCCGGCAAGTGCCAACAGCTGGCTGCCTTCTCCTACCGTTCTTCTACTGTGTCCCCCCCTTCTTTACATGAACCTTTAACAGGGCAGTTCGTGTACTTTGCACCTTGCCAAGGTGTTTGTAATTGTATGTGAAACTTGTTGAAGGCTTCAATTATGATGAGTTTACCCAGCGTGCACACACACACACACACACACACACACACACACACACACACACACTCAATTTCATTCATACCATGGCAGACTTTGAAATATAATATTATTTCCAAAGGGGTTAATAACAATTTTAATACCTAAATATTTCTTGCATTAAAATTACAAACGAAATAGTTGAAAAATATTTTAAAGTACAAAAAAGGTATGGATATTCAATTTCAGTTTTAATGATTAGTTAGGAACTCTATCACCTACACATCTTCATTAAGTTCGAAATTGAAACTCTGCAGAAGGCTCGGAAACACAATGAAAATCTCGCAAGGGCTACAAAATCAATTTGATCTCTCATTTAGGTAAAAGTAAATTAAGTATATAAGTTGTTCTTATATTAAATTGGTAAGCGATTAAACATTTTGTAAAAATTGAATGGTCGACGTTTAGTAGCTACTTTAGTAGCTTCTACAATTGATTCAGTTGTAACTAAATAATATAATAGATCAAGCAAACTTAATTAAGCCCCTTTTGAGAGCTAAGCCGCTGATATTTTTATAGCCAAGTTGAGGCGATGCAGTGCAATCGCAGCTATGTACGCGACTTGCACTTTACCATGGCTGAGTTGTGTTGTGTTGTGTTGTGCTGTGTTGGTGTTGAGTTTGGGGGCTTCTGGTGTTTGTTGTTGTTGTTTTTGCCTTGACTTGCAGCGGCTTGGTTTGGCTTGGCTTGACTTTTCCCTCTTTGTTATTGTTGTTTTTGCTGTTGTTGCTGTAAAATGCTGGATAATTGGCGTAAATAGCAAAACAGCAAATTGCCATTAACTATTGGAAAAATGTTCGCCTCGTTTGGCCTGACTGCCAGTCTGAGCCTGATTCGAGCTGTTGCTGTTGCTGCTGTTGTATGTAGGTGTTTGGTGATTACGCGAAATGCAATTAAAAATATTTAAGTTGCATATAGCAAAAACAACAACAACACCCACAGCCAGCATAAATAATGGCCAAGCGTTTATTAAAGCTTAATACGAAAAACTGTGGCACACTACAACACTTTTTGTATATACTATACATAAATGTATATATATAGACATTTTTTTTTTTTTTTTTGTTTATGACCATGATCTCTGCTTGTTTTTACAGCTTAACCATGTTTCGTTGCCTTCTTTCTTTTTTTCTCCACCATTTTTTTCTGTTGAAGGGCTTAATATGGTTTCATATTATGATGATGTGGCTGCTGTTCTAGGGGTCTTCTCGTAAAGAGGAGTTTCAAAAAAAGGAAAGGGGAAAAAAACACGATATTGTTGCTGCTGCTGCTGTACCCCACTCAATGCAGTGGCAATTAATTAACATGAGGGATAGAGATTGTTGTTGATTGTTGGTTGTCGTTTTTCAGCTACCGCTGGATTAATAAACCGATAACAAAAGGATTTTCAATGAAAAACGTCAAACGAAACCTTTTCACACACACACAGTTCATTGAATAATAAAACTATGTATATACATACATACATACATATAACTATATCTGCACAATAAAATATTAAAAACCAAAAAATTTCGGCTTAAGTCGGCTTCTTGAAATGGAATAATGCATTTTACACATAAATGAGCTTTCACTTTGATCTTAGTCGTAAGCATAAAAAAGTGTATTATGAACTTTAATAAAGAAAAAAAAGAATTGAAATGGAAATGAAGAGTTCGCAATTGGTGAATAAAATTAAATTTTTAATATATAAAGTAGGGTTAGGCTATCAAAGTTTGATCAATTTTGTCATCAATAAAAGCTAATTCAATTCAAATCAACATTTCCATCTATCAAAAAGAAAGAAATGTTAAGTAGAGTAGGATCTAATCTACTTATGTTAGGATCTAATCTACTTAACATTTAATCTTACTAACACATTCTATTTCTATTTATAAGCTACAAGCGTATAAGTGATAATGCTTATACGTCACTTAAATTACTAAAACTTATGGTCGAAATCTCTCTCAAAAACTAAGAAATTACTCAGAATATGCATTTGGTAGACGTGATAATTGTTTCCTCACCTCAGATTATCCCTGATGATAGTCTTTAACAATATGTAACGTTTCAATATTTAATTATGTTTACATAGCTCTATCCTAAGAGAAACAAAAGCAACAACAAAAAAACGAACAAAAAAAACAACCAACTTTAGTCCAATTCACTAAGCATTTACCCTATATCTTATCCATGCTAGCTGAATCCTAATCTAAAGCCTTCTTAACTAATGCTTGACAGGACAGGATGTTCGCACATTTATTTCTTATGGGATCAAATGAAATGGCCGCATTAAGCTAGAGAAAGAGCTGCAAAAGGAAATGGTTAACTGCGTCTGGAATGGAAGGCAGGGGGAAATTGTCTTAGGGCCTCACAAACACAGTTGGCAAAATTAAGAGCTCAATTAAAACACGTTTTCTTGAACCCACCGGGAATCAGGATGGCTGGCCTTCAATTTTCATGCTTCTTCTCATGGTTTAATTTATTTTGCCCCCTCATCACCAGCATAAAAAAAAAACACATTCAACATATACATATATATATATATATATGTTCAAATTGCATGTTTTTCTTTTGGCACAAAGTATTATTTAAGCTTTCGTTTGCGTGCTTATTTATGGTCTAGTTGCCTATTAAAATGTTTAACCAAACATGCAATCAAAACTCCAAAATCAAGCCAAACAAACAAACAAAAAATAGTAGAAAAATACTAACAATATTGTGTCGTATATAATTTTACTAGAAAAGCCAATTGTTGCTGCCTGGCATTAATTAAATTGTCACCATGAATTATGCTAGTTGTTGTCGTGTAATTAGTATTAAAGGAATTTTGCTTTCAGAAAACGCTTGCTTAATTATAGTAAAATGCTAAATGTATCGTTGAAATGCATTTGAGAAAAACACGCAAATTAAACGTATAAAGCAGAAGCCTAGATATCCTTAAAATTTTGTTTTTTTTTTTTTGCTATATATATATTTTTATTTGCGATCCATTCTAAATGGACATTAGGGTAATACTGTATTAACGGGCTCTTAAAGAATAATTGGAAAAAGTCCTGCCCAGCTGCAGGTGCGTTTATCTGATGTAGAAGAAACTATTGCCAAATAATTATATGTGATATAGTCTATAAAATTTGATCAATGTCAAAATTAATCGATATCCAAATTGATGGCTTAGCATAAAGAAGGTAGATGACATAGTTTTAAGATAGAAGAAATAATTCGGAAGATAAATTTGGATATATCTATGTAAACACTCCATTGTCTCTAATATCCTCTTTCTCACCCTCCTTTTCTCATTCTCTCTTTATATTTCTCTTACCTCTCGATCTCTATCTATCTCAACTGTAGTTACTAGAGTAGTTGATATATTTTATTGTAAGTGTATGGAAAGCCGAATGAAAAGTAAATTCCATCCAATTATGATAAAAATGCATTTTTCTTCCAAACATACAAACAGTTACACATATTTACAAACATATGCATACATACATATAATATAAGAATTTTCCTTTCCACAACTGGCGTTGGCATTAACATCAACAAATATAAACAGCGCAGTGCATGTTGTTGAAGTGCCGCTCTTTCCCAAACCCCCTCTATATCCTTCAACCACATACCCCTCGAACCGTCATTCTCTTCATCCTTTTGCAATATGCAGAAAGTGTAGCATACAAATGAGCGCAGTGTGTGATTTTGTTGAGTTGGCTGGCTGGCTGGCTGGCTGTTTGTTGGTTGGTTGGTTGGCTGTCTGCCTTGTTCGTTGGTGCCAGTAAGAAGGAACAGGAGAAGCAATAAGCGTAGAGCCAGAAGGAGAAGCAAAAGCATGGAGCTAAAGTAAAATCAAGCTTGAAGATCAACAGCAAACACAAACAGAGCTTGTGGATTTATGCAAACAGCAGAAATGAGGGAGAACTCAACTCAACTAGAGAAAGCCAAAATGAAATGGTTGGACAGCAGAGAGGCAGCAACAGTGAGAGAGAGGTAAAAAGCATCGGAAACTGTCTTCTTAGTGCTCAAGTACATGTTCATTTTTGGCATTTTAAAAGCATTGCACCGCCAAATAAAGCCAAAAATATTTATTATATGTAGATACATAAAAAGGATAACGAAACGAATAACAACCGCTGGTATGCAAAGTATTGAAAAACTATTATAAATATTGAAAAGAAAAGTCAAAATTTATATTCTGGCGCAATGCAGATATGCAGACAATATCGACAATAACAACAACAAGAAGAGCAACAACAAAAAATGTTTATATTCATATTTTTTTATGGCCCAAGCGCCATTGACAACGTTTTAATTGCAAATCCTTGTGCATGATATATGACAGCAAGGGACAGTCAGATGAAAAAAAACAACAAGAAAAGGGCTACTCTTCACACTCACTCTCCTTCTCTCTATCGCTCTGTTTTCTCCCACTATGCTCAACTCAGACTTTTGGTACCTGTGTGTACCCTTTATGTGTACCCAAAATATGCAAACGAATTACAAAAATTAAAGTTTACTTTGTTTATGACAATCTTATTACCCGAAAAAAATCATTTGATTGCATTTCCATTACTATGGACTCTAGACAGAAGGAAATTCGTATAGTTTAATACTCAAGAAGATGGCATGGTAGACGCACTCAATTTGTGATCAAAATACCTATATACCCATATTCGGGGCAAGTGTATAATAGAAAGAACAAAGCCGAGCAGAGAAATACAAATTTTTGTGTACCAGCAACATTAACAACAAGAACAACAACCGAAGTAGCAACTGCAGCAGCATCAACAATTCCTATGAAAATGCATGTTGCCCTGCCATGTAAAGTGTCCAATAAAAACTTTTTATACTTTTGCTGGAACACAAAATTGCAAAGGAATGCACAGAGCACACATATGGAGGAATAGGTAAAAGAAAAGCAACAACAACAACACATACATACACACACACACACACATAGACAGACATTGGCATATGAAATAATTGGGACTAAAATGTGTGTTCAAGTTTGTCTACTGACAAATCAAAGAAATCTAAGATAGCTACAATTTAATAATAATAAATAATGAAATAACTGTATTCTATGAGAGAATGGTACAAAATGTTAAGATGGGAAACATATTGTTAATAATTTAATTTAAATCTCGTTGCAATTTCGTTATCAATTTTATTTCTTTCTCTTATTTTATCAGTGGCAACATGTCGTATGCGTGATATGAGTTGAAAAGTAATCAAATTTTCTAAGCTTTCCATAAACCAATATTTTTCTTGGTATAGGCAGTCCTAAAGAATTTTTTATTTCTAGTATTTGTTAATAGAGTTCTACTTGAACTTAATATTTCATAATCAGCCTCACTTCATAAAAATGACTTAATAACTTGGAACTAGAGCATTAATAAAGGCTGTCGTTTTACTTCCCATTTGATTGATGAATCTGAATATATAAAATATTATATTATGCTAATATGTGTCGTAAAGAGCTTTATCATGTTTCAGTGCCCACACACACAATTTTGTGTCTATCTTAGCAGTCAATTAGCCTATCAAATGATTGATGATATTATGTCAAAGCCACAAACTACTTACAGCACAGTAAGTTCTTAACTAGTTTTTCATTACTAATTGCAGAGAAAAACTAAACAAACAATACAAAACTATTAACAAACTATACGAAAAAAAAAAAAAACAACGCGCACAGGGTAAAATAAAAGAACTTGCCTCAATCTTGTAGTTGTTGGCACGGCTGGTTGGCGGCGCGTTACTTTATACGATTTAATTGCAAAATTGCAAGGCGAATTAGTCCAACGCGCAATCATAAAACAAACTGCTGTCTGAGAGTTAAGGTGCTACAATTCCAGTTTCAGAGAGCAGCTAGCTTCAGCTTTGGCTCTGGCTGCAACTCTAGTTTCAACTTTAGCTCTAGTATCCCGGATGCCGGAAATGGCAACCCGTCGAGTCAACAATAAACGACGCTTGAATTTAGTATAAAGTTCTCTCTACGACTGCGACAAGGACAAGTACGACATCCGTTGGCAACATTTCAGGGCATATTTAGTTAGTTGGCGGGCTCAGTGACTTTAATTTGCCTGGCCGGGGTCAGAGGGCCGACAACAGAACCTGAAGCGTGGAACGTGCGCGCGCCCAGCACCTGCAAAAAAAAAACCGAAAAAATGCATTGTTAGTTGGTTGCCAACTAGTTGGTGCTAGTGGTGGCGTTGGTGGATGAAGGGAAATTGGCGAGTTGGCTGTGCAATTAGAATGTGAAACGGCCTGAGAACAACAAGCAAACACATGGGGCGTATACGCAATTTGTGTATAACTAGCAGGATCAACTCCAGACAAGGAGGCCCAAGCTGAAGCAGGTAAGGATGGTACAAAGGGCGGCTGGCAAGGCTTATTAGCCAAGGTAATGTTAATAAGCCTGTGCTTCTGGCCACAAAGAAAACAACAAGTTATTTACAAAAGCCCCGAGTAGAACTTCAGGCAAAACTTGACTCAGAGCGCCAAATAGAAAGAAAAATGAGATTGAGACAAGGGGACTTAAAACAGTTGATAATTACACGAATAAAGGGCAACCATTTTGCAGAAACTCAAAGGAAATATTTAAATCTAAACAGCTTACTTTCCATTGAACCAGAATATTGATAGAAATATCAATAGAGTTGAAATCTTTTATAAATTTTCCTCTTCCATTGCTTAAATTTGCTATGAATCGAAAGTCCTTTTTGCTCTCCTAGCAATTTGTGAGTAATTCGTAAATGTCGAAGCAAACAGAGACTGTTAACCTCAAATATTCAATTTCATAGACATCATTAAGTTCATTTGTATGTTATCGCTTAACACAAAAACCATTAATTAATGACGCTTAACACTCATTAAATTGAATATAATCCCATTGAAAATGAAGGGAATGAATACCTTGATTCTCTTTTGTCAACCTCGAAGAGTGAACCTTTTTCAGGGCCCATCATCGTGTCATCGTGTATTGAACTTAACCTTTAATGGGATATCTTCTTTAACCTCAATGACAAAACAATCGTCAAGTGTGCCATTGACAGTGTGGTGGCACTCGCAAAGGACTTCATTTACTTTGTGTTTAAGCAAATAAAAAAACAACAACAAAAAGGCAAAATTAATTATAAAACACCTTTTGTGCATAATTTGAGACGCCTGCTGGTTTTTGCCTCCTTCTACCCAGTTCCCCCCCTTCCCACCGCGCAAGCACCCTGACGACTGCCACTGCCATCATTCTCTGCTCTTGCTACCTGCTACATACAGCTGTCGTTTAGAATTTATTAATATAGAAATTGGCACAAAAGGTGCTTATTATTAGAGTTGATTGCCGAAAAACGCTTCGTTTGACTGTCAACAATTGCCATTTAGCGTTGCCAAGTCTACAATTATGTGCACCGTTAGGCAAATGAGGGGAGTGCTCTACAAGGAAGGAGCCAGAGCGAGAGAGAGAGAGAGAGAAAGATATGGAGTAGGGAATGGTGGAGAAAAAGGACTCTACTATCGTCATCATCAACATTGTTGCCACCATCGTCATCATCGTTCTACTCTCTTCCTGTGAGTAGTGCAAACATTTTGCAATTTTCAGTTCAACAATGGAAAGCAATTACAAAACAAACTCAGCGCTAAATGAGTGTGTGGCAACAAGGCAAACAAAAAGTAGGCGTTAGGGCGGATGAGAGATGAGCTGTGATGTGAGGCTATACTAGGTGAGGTGGGGCTATTCCTGGGCGTGCCATGAGACGCTGGAGGCGTTTACTGTGGTTCTCAGGCACCAACATGTGTGGTGCGATTTTAGTGTACACATCCACATCCACATCCACATCACATCACTGGGAGTTGGTGATGCTGCTGCTGCTGCTGCTTTTGCTTTTGTTGTTGATTGGTTACGCACGCATTCGAATGTGATTTTTCGTGCTCCTTCTCTCCACTATTTTCATCTCATGGTTTCCTGGCTGATTATTATTAATATATAAGTCAAAATTCGTTTGATGGCTTATACAATCAAATAACCAAACCTCAATTACAAATATAAACATCAATTACTTAATGAATTTGAATTGTGCCACTTCCATATAAAATACATATGACAGAGAGCTGGGTTGAAATCGGCAAAGACAAACTCTTTATACTCTTTTCAACTTTGTGTGTGCTACTCTTTCTTTTATCTAAAAAGTCCTTATATAATGCGGCTTACATAGCAATCCACTTGATCAGATACTTCAAGTTATAATTATTTTACTTGATTAAATTCTACGTAGGAAACCAAAAAGTTATTTCAAACGAAATCAGGCCGATTATTATTATGAGAACCTTTATAATATAGTAGCCCGATCTCGATCTTGAAATTGGCACAGATGTTGATAAGTGTTTTCTAAGTCACAAAATATTAAACTTTATAAGAATGTTTTGAAAACTAAGAAAGTTATTAATCTAAAAATCTACGTTCAACCGTTCTTTTTGACTGATGGTGAAGCCGATTTTTAATTACTTCATTTTCATAATTTTTCTTTTCACACAATCGGCAAATGAAATAAGTTTGACTATTGACTTGAATATTTGATAGCCTAAAATGGTTATGAGCTACATTTACATATAAATAGTTCAACAAAGGATTGCCTAATGGCAAAAATTGCATCATGGCAAACGATAGAGACTTGAATATAAAATACATAAAAAAAAAAAACAACCCCATCCATTAAAAGTGTTTTCTCATTGGACTTTTATCCGCTTGTTTTCTCATTTCAAATCGATTAGGTATGTATATTTAAATCTCTGGCAAACACTTGAACTTATTTAATACTTAGAGAAGGACAGACAAAGCAAAAAGATGCAGATATATATGAAATTAGGACAGAAACTGTGAGGGGGAGAGAGAGTGATCAAAAGTCAAGGAACTTGCCCAAAAATGTTGCCAAAGTCCTTACATTGTGAGTGTTGGTATGGGTATGTGTGTGTGTAGGTCGTGTGACTGATGGACTGACAAGTCAGCTGCTGCTGCTTCTTCTGCTGCTGACCCAGCTCTTCGAGCTCTAAAATTCTTGTTGTTTTGTCCATTAAGAAAGGAGAGAGGAAGTGGGCTCAGAACACACACCTTACGCACACAGCAAATGCTCAAATGTTTACTGAACACATTTTCTCACAGTTTGTCCGCATGTCCTTCCCTCGTACCATTTTGTTAAACATCTTTACGGAAATTTTCATCGTCATTACCATTTTCATTTCATTTATGCCCCACGCACAAAAGAAACATTTGTCTACTTGAGTTGAACAATTTCTTTCTCTTGTTGTAGTTGTTATTCTTACGTTTTTTTTTTTTTTTTTACTTCGTGTCGATTTTTTCGTTTTTTTTTTTTTTTTTGGGTATTTCGAAATAAAACAAATTGTATAAATTTAAGTGGACTTGGCCGCGTTTCTCATTCTCTTTTGGTCTTTCTGTCTGTCGTGTGTTGGTGCTGCTTCCATCTATTTCTTTGCAAATGACTTTACTTATCATCTCATTTATTATGTTCCTCAATCGAAGCGAATTGAGCTGAGGGTACAAGAGATGAAGGAGGAACTTTAATGTGAGTAAATGTGTTTTTATTGCGCGCATGTTGCGGTTTGTGGGGGCTCTCTGTCTTTCTCTTTGTGTGCAAAGGATGATAAAGAAAGAGGAGGAGTAGTAGGTGGTACGTTTTGGACACTTGATGGTTTTAATATATAACTTAATTGCTATTGCTCTGTTTGATAGTATACTTGTATGGCAGCTGCTGTTGCTGTTGCCACTGCTCCTGCTGCTCCTACCCCTGCTGCTCTCGCTTGCATTTGTTATTGTTGTTGCATACAACACATGTGGTCGCCATTAAAATCCCAGCTAAAGCCTTGCGCGTATATGTAGTAATAATATTGCCCGGGAATGTTTGACATGTGGTTTCCTTTGGCCTTTGCTGGTTTTGCGTTTGCGACACAAAGGACATTTGTCAATATGCTAAAGTTATGAGATATATATGTATGCATGTAAGTCCATCCTCCAGCACAGGACAAAGGACACACACAGAAGAAGGGGCGTGACAGGTTGACAGCACATTTGTGACCAGTGATGAGATACAGCAGTTGATGGGCCAATGTTATAAATAGTAGTCAAAATGGGCAGATTCCTCTTTGCAATATATACACTATATACACAAACATATATTAAAATGTACGCTCTCTCTCTTGTTTTTTTTTTTTTTTTTTTTGTTTCAATAAATTAAGCCTTGGCTACTTGATCTCTTCTTTTTGCCAAGGAGAAATGTCAGTAACAGGCCATAGTAAATTTAAGTTAAACGTTAGGTAACCAAATATCTACATACACACTTATTAACCAAATAGTCAATAATATTGCCAAAACAGCTTAAGAACCTCCATATGGCACAATCATGACACAAAGGAAATGTTGCACGAACTTGAAAGAGCAAAAGTTTTGTTTTTGGGGTAAAATTTTGCTTATTGCAAAAGGTTGAGCAATGCGGTGCGTTTTTTTTATTTGGAAAGAGTCGAATAATTTGGCCAATTGATTTGTATTTCATTTCATACACCGCCCGCCCCCTCCTACCATTCAAGCCGGCTGTTCCACTTTATCTTTTACCATTTTGGGGGCCGAGGTAAAGGAATGGGCGACCTGGTGCGTGCTCGTGCGTGTTTGCGGTTTAACGCCAGCTATTCAATCGACCCTCAGCATATTGGCATTCTCTTTTTGGGGCAGAAACTGAAGAGGAGATACCCACACAGATGGGGGCTGAGCTAGTGGAAATTGCCTGCGGCCTGCCTCAACATGTCAAAGCAATGTACAACAGTTGGGGCTACAGCCACAGCGGCTTTTACTACTACTACTACTACTCTAGATACTACCAGGCCCTGGCCCTGGTTGTTCTTTTTCACTGTCAGTTATTTACTTGAAGCATTTCATTTGCCAATTTTATTCACCAACTTAAATCAACGCGGTAAGAGAGATAGAGAGAGAGAGAGAGAGAGACTGAGCAAAAGAACAGAGTAAACAACATGCAAAAAAAAAAAGAAAAGAAGAACCAGAATAAAAGCTGGTAGGGAACGTAGTGGGACGAGTAAAAATGGCAGCAGAAAGATAAAATCCAATTAAAACAGCGAGAAGCTTTAAAAAACGAAAAAAAAAAAAAAAGAAACACACAGAAGGCAAATATTGTGGGAGAAAATTGGTTTTGCCCAAGAGTTGACTGACTAAAAAAATGCTCTCTTTGAATAGGAGTAAAGTATTTAACGAATACTTGTAGAAATTACAAATATATATTTTTTTATTAATAAGTATATCTCATAAGTCCTCACATTTCAGGAAATGTGTCAGTTTGTTTAATTTTTTTCCCAAGGTATAACTTCATTTGTACAAAATTGCATCTAGGCTCAGTTAAACAAATGTAATTTGTAGATAAAAAACAGATTTAGGATATTTTAAAAATATTATTTTGAGTATTTATTTCTGTATAAAGACAAATAAATAGTATTTATGAAACCTTTAATTCTCAATGATCATAAAACCTATTTTTTTTTTTTGTTTTACACATTTAAAACATCGAAAAGTAACAAATTTAAAACCAACGGTTTTCATGTGATAAAAAGGAACGTCAGTCAATACTTAAACTTATGTTCTTCTATATATAGATGTCAACTTAACTCATAACTATATCACATTTTATGATTTAACGTCTCGATGGGTTTATTTCCTTCTTTTTTGTGGATTTGCATATGATCTATTTATTACAAGTAGAACGAAGATTATCACACCATCGAGCCACCTCATTTTTATACACTAACCGTTGCTTTGGCTAAACATAAAAGTGGCGTGAAAAAGTATAGAGTGTCGGGGTGGAAAATAAAACAAAGCATAAAATCTATTTGCAGCTAGATGGCAGGCAGGTACGAAAGAGTAGGTTGCTGGGTAGGTTTGTTGGTTAGGTAGGCCAGCCAGCAGGCGGCAGGCACCAAAAGTTTATGCCATGTAAATAACGACATCATAAATTTGGTTACGTGGGTACCCACCACATGCAAAATATACAAACAAACATACATACATATATCTGCATATCTCGGCTATCCCAAGAGAAGAAGAAGGGGGGCAATAGGGATGGAATAGGGAATACACATACATACATACATACATTGGCGACTAGTTCCGTTTTAGTAAACCATTTCGTTTTTTTTTTCCACGCCTTTTCAACCCACGCCATTTAACTGTTTCAGTTTTCATGGGCACTCGAGCGCCTCTTTGTCATAAAAAACCGACAACAATGGCATAAAATGGTAGGAGGGTCCTTCACTCTACACTGCTCTTTCACACCACACTCTTTTTTCCTTACTCTCAGTCACTTCCTCTGTCTCTATCTCTTTCTCTCTCGTCAGGGGAAATAAAAGTTACGTTGACACGGACACCAAGCACTTTTAGCCTGCCCTGAAGTCACAGACCATCGCCCAAATGCAATCGCGAAAAAATTTCTTTTCTACCCAAACTGTAGTATATATATTTATTTATTTTTTTATTTTTTTTTTTTTTTTTTTTTTTACAAAAAATGAAAAAGATTTTCCCTTTTGTGATAGAGCGTGTAAAATGTGTAAGAAATTAAAACGATTTGCACAAAAGAGGAAAACGAACGCCAAAGGTAAACGGCAACTCGAGTTCAGCTCGAAGGCAAGCTGAGATACAGATACAGAGCAACAGAAAGAACAGAATCCAGACAAATATCTTGAAATGAAATACGCAATTTGAACTTAAGGTTTGACTTTGGCTTCTTGTCAAGAGGGCCAACAAACAACAAGACGGAGAGAAATAAAGGGAGCCCACAAGCCCCGCAAAGTATACATTTCTTTAACCGGTTATTAAAGGTCAAAAATGTTGAAGCAAATGGCGAGAGATGGTCACTAAGAAATTTGTATTTCATTAAGAGTGTTTTACTTAAGTTGCATTGAAAAGGCAATACTTGTGGCAATTTATTTCAAACTAAAAGTCATACATTTACGAATGAAATGAAATATTAAGCTAGTCATAAGTCATATTTTGTTTGGCATTAAAAAGTCACTTTAGTTTTCACTGAAAAATTGTAGATTATGAATTTTTAGACTTGACTGTCATCCCCCCTTCTTCTGCCTTTTATGAATTTATAATCACACACAGCCCACACATACCTTTCATATTTTTGTATAATCCCAATGGCTTGCTCATTGCCTAGGCAATTTATCGTAATGACATAATCGCTTTTATGTTTTCACCCCACGCCTTATCGCTCTCTCTCTCTCTCTCTCTCTCTCTCCCTCCTTCAATCGTTTTCTTGGCTCCTTCTCCTGGGTAAAAACCTCTAGATTTTATTCAATCTTTATGTTTATGAGAAATTGAATAGGCAATCATGTAAAGCCATTTAAAACGCATTTCAAGTGGGCTTTCAGCACGAAAGAAAAATAAAGAGCTCCCAGCCTAAAAGAAAACACCAAAACAAACCAAAGAAAAGAAAAGGCAAAACAAAAAGGAGAACAAAAAAAAAAAAGAAAAAGCCATATGATATAAATGCCGAAAAAGGAAATAAGAGAAGAAAGGCAGACGTCGGTGGCAAATATAAATAAACTTGAACGCAATCTCAATTGCGGGCGACAATATTGTTTTTAATGATTTTCATGGCACAAACACACACACACACGCACACATATACATAAAGCCACCCACAAACACACACACACACACATAAACGAGTCTTTTAGTCCTGGAATCTTGTTGTGAAAATCTTTTTACTTGGCTTTTTGGCTGCCAAAAATGAGAGGAAAATAAAAACCCGAAAAACATACCAAAAATACAAAGGACATGCGTGCCAGTATTTTCAAGGGAAACAATAAAATGGCAATGAATGGGCAAAATATGGTAGAAAAATCGCCAACAGGAGCAAGATTCAGAAAAAGAAGGTCCGACTACAAGGATACTCTGGTTTGATCACCAGTACAAAGAAAAACACTTATCAGCTAAAGTGCTTATCCCTTTTGGTAGCACTGGATTTGAGAGAGCCTTTTTTTTGCTCAGACACTTTTCAAAACTCTATAACGGAACAATTTAAGGTAAATTAGAAACATTTTTATTCCCCCTTTTATGAAATCAAACCCATTCCTTTCACACAATCAATCAAAATATCCAGACGCTGTCAGTCTTGTGATGTTTATTTAAAAAGCTAGTTGAAGTAATCAATACTGGTTTCACCTATTTCCTTATAAAGATTCCTGACAAGTTGAATACACCCTTTGTACCTGGTTTTGCAGGATAAAAACAACGAACTTAACGTTAAATGCAGTTGACAATGAAAATCTATCAAGAAAATTGCCTAGTTTCATAATAATGCAAATATTTAATCAAAATAAAAGTCACTTTAATATCCATTATAGTTTCATTTCATTTCAAATTCAAGCTTATACCTATAATGGAAAACTAAATCAAAGCTAAATCGAAATGAGGGCAATTTAAAAACTTGTGAATACGCTTCAATCACTTTGCAACATATTCTCGGAACCAATTTACATTCAACGAGAAATCATCAAAATACCAAATGACCACACATAAACAAAAATAAAAAAAAATGCTAACTTTACCTACGAGTAAACAAGAAAACTAAAACGGGAGCCAAAAAAAAAAAAAGAAAATAATAAAAACAGAACAAGTCAAAGACCAGTGATTGAGCCAGTGGAAAGAAAGAAAGAAAAAAAGTTAAAGTTCAAGCAAAAGTTGCGTTAAGAAATCAAAGTAACTTTCTTTGGCCATTGCAGGTTCACTCTGTACCTCCCTCTCTCTCTCTCTATCTCTCTCTTTCTCTGTTTCTTCGCTCAGCATTTGACCATTTGCCTTTCTTAGATTTTTTTCATCAACTGGCTATTCACTTATTGGAAACTTTTGCCCAAAAGCCAGACGAAGCAACTTGCCAATTCTGCCAACAACTGGTCTCTCGCACCTCTCTCTCTCTCTCTCACACACACTCTCATTCTTTTCTCTTTCTCTCTGTGTTGCCCATCAATTGTTTTCACAAAACGGGTTTACTCACTACGTTATTTAATTTGACCGATGCTTAAAGAAAATATCAAAAATATGAAAAGTGTTGCCTACATTTTGGGGCAACTTTAATTTAGTCAACCAAGCAAAATAGTTAAGAGAAAAAGGTAAATTTGATTATCAATTATTTAAGTATTTTATTTACTTTAAATTTGCTTAAATTTTTTAAATAAATTTAATGACCAAAATGTTTTGAAAGAACTTTTAAAGTATCTATTACATTGTTTCTTTTTTTGCTTCAACTCTTTGCTAATTTATTATACTCATTTTGGAATTCTTTTATAGTTTATTGAAATAATACAATGCGAAGACACTAATATCAAAGCAGCTTTCGTAATATAACTAGTTCACTCTATCTGGTCCTTAGCCTATCTTTTCTTCGCAATGTTCGATATTTGTGTTTTTGCCGTGCCATAAATTTTAAGGCTTTTATATGTAACCTTCTGCTTTCATTTTCTAAGCCAATTGCAATTTACTTTCCTCTAAGTTTTCAATGTGGTAACTTTCTGCTAATCCAAATCTAAACGACCATTCCATTTGTAGAGCATCTGCAAGTCACTTGCATTTTGCTGAGAAAACTTTTGGTTATTTACGAGGTAAAGCAGAGAAGGGAGTCTAGGTAATTCCGGGAAAGGACAATAGCCAAATCATGCGTGTTATTTATACCCTCCAAGCTCGTAAAGCCTCAAAGCTCAGGCTAAAAGCGAACGAAAACAAAACAGAAAGTGTTGATAAGTTTGTAAGCCAACAGGCAAACAGGCCAAGAACAACAACAACAACAACAACTCAAGTTGCAACTGCTGCTGCAGTAAACTGCTGCATGACCTGAACTGGCCATGCTTTGTTTGGTTGGTTAATTAAAAAACTTTTTTTGTTGCGCATTTTATTATTAGTTTTTTTTTTTTTTTTTTTTTCTTCTTGTTTTGTTTTCCTTTTTATTCGATACCACACATCACATTTTCTTTTTCTTTTTTTTGGTTAAGCGAATTTTAAAGTTGACTGCTTGGGTGTCTGCATACGACTCGGCCTTGCCGATACAAATCTGCTATTGTTCGTTGTGGGCTGCCTACTGCTCTTCACCGTAAAGGCCAATGTATCCTTACTTTCATGCCAATTGTCGGGGGCAAAGAATACAAAACCGGAACGTTCTGCTTTCCGATATGCAGGTATTGGTCCCCTTGATCCATAATCATACACAAACGGTTTCGGACGCTCCACATCGATGGCATTGAGGACACCGGAGAATATTCGCCAAATTTCACATTGCTCATCGGTGCGCATAAAAAATGTTTGATTCCCATCAAATATGTCTAGCAAAAGACTAGCATAATTTGATGGTAGTTTCAATGATTTCTCGTTAGTAGCCATATTTATTTCGGTATCCTGAAGGCAAAGCTCTTCGCCTGGTTTTTTCAATTGAACACGCATAAAGATCTCTTCGTAGGGTGCCAAGCGTAGAACTAACTCATTACGTATATCCAAGTCATTGGGATGATATAGATCAGATTCAACCGATTTATATTGAATTCGCACTTCGGTTTTTTGTCTCATTCATAGCTTTGCCAGCTCTTAAAATGAATGGAACATCTGACCAACGTTTATTTTTAATCTTCAGTACTACCATAGCGAATGTAGGTGTCAAAGAATCAATTGGTATATAACAATGCTCGGTATAACCAACTTTTTCTGGATCACTTTCCATAAAATTGTTACGATATTGCCCTAGAACCACATCAGTCATATCGACTGTTAGAATATCTTTTAATACACGATATCTTTCGTTTCTCATGTCTTCGACATCGTTGCTAAAGGGCTGATCCATGGCCACCATTGTGAGCAATTGCATCATATGATTTGTCATCATATCCCTTATAATGCCATATATATTGAAATAATCCCCGCTCACATGCTTCTCATTCTTCACGGTGATCATAACGGCGGCTATTTGGTTATTATTAAAACTATCCGACCATACGCGATTGGCAAAACGTAAAGCAAATAAATTTTGCATTACTCTCCGACTCAAATAGTGATCAATCATATAGATCTGCGACTCATTAAAACTTTGACACAAATTCAATTGATATGGCCTATATGTTATATCGTTACGACCAAATGGCTTCTCTAGAACAATTCGATTCCAGCCCTTCTCCGACTTGCATTTACGCACCAAATTCAATGTGATATTATCGAATACTATTGGTGGTATGGCCAAATAAAATATACGATTCGCATAAATCATCTTGTGCTTTGTCTCCTGGATGGCCATCGCCTCGGCAAGCATTGCATAGTCCGCTGCATTATTGTATTCACCCTGCACACAGTGCACATTGGTCCAAAAGCTATTATATTTCTTTTGATCACGTTCCTTATTCAAGCCCATATACGGTACACATTGCAAGCGATATATTGATGTATGCAGTTTCGTTCGACTAAACGTAAAAATTTTTGTACCTTGTGGCAAACGATTATCACGATAGAGAGCCCAAAGAGCCGGAAAGATTTTCCTTTTCGATAGACGACCCGATGCGCCAAACACTACAAACGAATAGGCTGTCTCATTTTGCGGATCAATTGGTATCATGGTAAGGATAAAAGAAAAACCACAAAAAAAATATATATTTTAATTTTGATATATCTGTCGAAAATAATGTGTTCTATAGAGAATTTTGTTTAACCGAATGAAATTTAGAGCAAAGACGAAATTAAAATGTGGGAAAAGGAATCTTAATTCTTAAGTCTGTTAACTAAGAAAGAAAATTTTACGTACATCAAAAAATGTTTAGCCCCAAAAGACAGTCTTAAATTTAAAAAGGCGAGGAAAGAAGATAATGAAGACAAAATCACAAGTGATGTATAAAATGAAATATTTATTATAATTTAATCAAAAATAAAAAACAATTTAGAAACATTTTCTTAGCTTTCTCACTCAATTTCTGACCGAACAAATGCGAAAGCAATTTCAGCTTAGTTTTTGCACAATATCAACGCCATAAAAAATTGTATAATATTAGTTTTGTTATTTTAGTGGTATGAATTGTCAGTAAAGTTGAGACTTTTGCTCTTGAATTGTAAATTATTATTCAATTTTCGTTTGATACTGATTAACCTAGGAAAACATTTCCATAAACATATAATTGCAATAATTAACAACTTACATAAATGTCCAAGATCGAAAAAGAACATAAAGCAAAAAACTTGCTTCAACTATATAATAAGTTGTCAAAATATTGCATTTTATATTATTGTCATGTGAAAACAATTTCAAATTAACTATCATGGATTCACAACTAAAACAATATAAAATTCTTAAAATTTCTTCAATAGACCAAAAAGCAATTGTTTCAATTGCTTAAGATTCACTTTGGGATCTGTGACTGTGTCATCAATCTTTGTCTTTCTAAGGCTTGATGAAATCGGTGAAAAGCATTCCAATTATAACAAATCTTGATGGCAGTTGATGAATGTTATCAAATATCTTTAGGCTCGGGTAATAAAAATGTGTCCCAACGCAAAAAAAGAAGAAGGAAAGGAAACCAAAAGACTGAGAATAAAAGACTAAAACCAAACGGAAAATCTCATAAAAGATTAGCCACAAAAATGCCAAGAAGCTGCGCCTGTCGCGCCTTCCTTTTAATTACACAGGACAAAAGTTCTCCATCTTCGTTTGCGAGTTGTGTGTGCGCGTTTTTTTCGGACTGGGAGAGACACTGGCAGACGTCCAGGAATTCCATTTTGGCTTGCATGCAATAAAACAATTTAATTAAATTTTATGTGAGCCTCTGAGCAAAGTAAATGAAAACAAATAAACCACAATATAATAAAAAAAAAAAAAAGAGAAAACAAAAAAGAAACGGAAGCAAATCAAAAGAATAGAACCAAAAATCCATGGCAAGTGAACTAAGCAGTAGACAGATGTGACACATTTTTGGCACTTTTGGCCGGCCTCTTCCATTGAGACACTTGTGAAGATCCTTCGCAATTGTCCTGTTTACTAGTGTTGAAAGCAAACTTCACCAAATCTTGCGTAACGCATTCACGCCAGCAATATCTCTTACGTGTCTTGTCTCCCCTTGACCCTGAACAATTTGTTGACCATTTACAAAAAGCTTGTCTTTAAAAATTGTTTGCATATTTTTCACTTAGTCTAAGCTCTCTAAAATTCTCTCCTCACGCAGTCCTTCTCACCCTCTCCCCTTGTATGGTGGTGTGTGGTGATTTATGCATGTGTTTAGAATGTTGGCTCTGGATATAAATTTTTCTTGCTATTTTTTTTGTTTTTCTTTTTTTTTGGACTAAAGTTTTTCCATATCTTTGAAGAGGCAAAGCTCTTGTCGGGTTCATTGGCCACTCTCCTCGGTGTGTGTGTGCGTCTTTCGTCTTTGTTTGCCTTTTTGGCTATAGATATTTTTGTTGCTATATGTTTGTTTATTAAAATTGACTTTCAAGTAGGTCAGACAACAGGCCCAACATTGCTAAGTGACCAACAAGAAGTACAAGTATCTATGAGAAGCACTTTAAACAAGGTAGAACGAAAAACGTATCACAAACTTAAGTACGGGAAACCGACAAGATAAACACAATACATGGACTTTAAGTTGTCCAAGCAATTTGAAATTTTCCTTAAAATTGTAACAATTCTTAGTAATTGGAGTTGAAATTCAATACGTAGGTAGGTGGTAATTGAAGTTTGATTGCCTATAACCAAAATGGAAGAGAGAAACTGAAACCCTACAAATATTTTAGATTAAAATTGTGGAAGCTCAAATTCAAAATACTTTTGCCTAGGATTAAGGTTTGACCAGCTAATCAAACCGTATATATAGAGGTAATTTTTTTTTAAAGTTTGAAGAAAATTCAAAGACCCAAGATAGATTCAGCTGGAGAAACAGCAAAGTTTAATAAGAAACTCAGTCTGGTGTCCTAGGGTAAAGGTGCATACATACCTTAACTTTACTTTACTTTTACATTTACCTTACCGACTTCAAAATACTTAACTCTATGTGTCCGGGTTATAGAAAGGAAGTGATTGACACGAAGAGGATTATGTAACCCAAAAGTAAATATATACGGTCAAACAACAAAGAAAAGAAAGTAGAAAAAGAAAAAAAAACAGAAACTCATATCAAAAGGCTTTGACAGCTTAGACGATGACGACGTCACGACCTTTTCTTTATCATTTTCTTTGTTTTGCCTTTCTTTTTGTTGATTTCGTTTTTTTTATTAACTAGCCGTAACAAAAACAAACTTCAACACGTGCAAAACTCGCTGGCAGGAAAATCACGTCTAATTCACTGAGCCCAAAGGGAAACGTGCTTGTCAAACTAGGCAGGTGGGGTGGCTGAGCAAGTAAGTGAATGAAAATAGGTGGAGTTTGAGGGAAGCGGGGTAGTCGTATGGTTTTGTTAGATACACCAGCAATTAATAGCAAGTAAGTTCAACAGATTGAAAAGGCGGAGAAAAAGAGACAGATTGGTTGCTATTGGAGACACATATTCCACATTCCACGTCATTGTAGTCATTGCCATTGCCATTGCCATCATCACCATCATTATCATGATCATCATGAACGAGCAACAACTTGAATTGGTTGTTGTCCTTGCTAATTGGCTTTGTTTTGTCGAAATTGAAGGACTCTGTCTCCTGACTACCGACCATGGACTACTGCTGAGTTACCTGGCAAAGTGGGATTAGGCAACTTAAATGAGTAGAAGGAATTACTTAAACAAATGCATCATCATCATGGCTTGGTTGGTTGGTTGGTTGGATAAACTTCGGTTCGGTCAATCCTCTTGCTGGCCAAGTGTCTCTGTATTCACAACTAATTGGGGCTAATGCCAGGATTGAATTGTAGTACATCTCATACCATATGTGTGTATGCATTTTAAGTGTTATTCAAATAATGATTAATTAGAACCAAATGCATAATTGTCATTAAAATAAACAAAAAAAGTTATACATTTAGATATACACATATATGCATGTATTTGTTTCTAAATAATGCTGGCCTAAATGTCTTATGAAAATTGTTTACTCCATTAAAGATAAGGTGATATTGTGAATTGAAAAGTTTAGAATTAAAGTGTGATTTCATATGTTTTTATCAAATAAATTCTTTTAATTGATTTTTTGTGAATTCAACTAACGAGAAGACAAGCGGAAGCGTATGACCATTACAATTCTGGAGTTCTTTAGCAAAGTCTACTAATGCCAGAACTTAAATGTTATTTTCGTGCATTTTTGATTCACTTAAATAATGTCTGTCGATTCTTATTACTATTAAAAGCCCAAATGAATTTTAAAACCAAAATCATTTATGATTGTTAGAAAGCAATTTGTTTTTTTTTTTTTTTTTTTTCAAATATGTTAACAATGTCATTGGAAGGGCCATTCATTTTCCTCATCCAACTGCAGTAGGTACTAGGTAGGTGAAACATTTTAAAATGACATCATATAAAAGAGTATAATGGCTTTTGCTTTATTTGACACACGCACATGCACATTTATAGGAGAGAGAGACAAAGGAAATTGAATTATCACCAGGATGCGGAAGCTCTTAGGTGTTATACATATGACCCCAGTCGAGTTGAGTCGAGTCGACTGGGCTATGGGCTACGGGCAATATATGTATGTAGGTGGCCTACAATGATTGAACGCAAATTGCCATAGACATGAGAGAGTTGGAAGGACGTGGACACATATAGAGATAGACTTTTGTATATATACATATGTATGTGAATAGCTTCTATTTTGCCCCCCGCATCATCATCAGTAGCAGCAGCAGTAAAATCATCCTTGACTATTAGCTGCACTCACAACAACATGTGCTCAAAAGAAGCAGCAGCAAAAGGGATAAAATGCCAGGGCAGAACAGGACCATAATCATCATCATCATCATCATCGTCATCGTCATCGTCGTCATCCTCCCAGAATTGTTTCCAAGATGGGTTGCCGTTGCACTTGAAAGGCAGCTTAGGGCATTTGTAATGATTGAATTTGAATTGCAGCAGGCATACAGGACTAACAGAGAAAGGGACTGAGTAAGAGAGGGGGAACGGTAGGGATTTTGCACAAATCTCTTATGTGTTTATGTGGAAAACGTTCCTTATAGTATTGCACTTTCCTTTCTACTTCTTACCAATGCGACGCCATCACTGATGTTTGTCTGCTGTTTGTTTCCATGCCGCCTGCCGAGAGGTCATGTCGTTTGCCTTTTCATCCTCTTTTTTTCAGTTTCTTTTCTTTTGGGAAGGAAATTCGAGCGCATTCACTTTGAATGAGCAAGCATTCTCCCTCAGTGAAAATTCAAGAGTATTTTTTAATATATGTAAGTGTGTCGAAATTAGTTCCAAAGTTCATAAGTTGAAAAAAATGGCAAAAAAAAAAAAACATATAAGCAAAGAACCAAAACTTAATAGCCCAATATAATAATTGCCAGTCAGTTGTCAAGGTTAACCCATGGCTGATTGATATCTTAAATAATGCATACGCATTCTGACGTCACAAAAGTCTTAAAATTTGAAGCATTTGGCGCTGAGTTAGGTTCTACCTTTCACCTCGATTATGACAAACGAGGAAGAAAGAAAAATATAACAATAATGGATATGGGATGACCTTTGCGTGCTTTTTGTTTAGACACATTTAATATTATTAAAGCCGCTTAAATATGCCACTAATTCCAAGGTGCTGCCAAGGGTTGGGAAGGGCCAAAAAGGAATTGTTAAAAGGCGGCACATGGGCTACGACGAACGATTAATTGACAACTTCAACTGACAACTGTTGTTTGAGCATGACAAATAATGTTGAGTAAGGTCAGGGTCAGGGTAATTCAATGTGGCAGTAGATTGGTTAGGGTTGGGTTGGGTTGGATTGACTTGGCTCGGCTGGAATTGAGTTGAGTTGCGATGAACAAGAACAAGAATAAATTGTACTACTTGGCAACTAAATTGCTTAGCTTAGGCTGGAGAAGGCTTCAAAATTGATTGGTAAAAGGCGTAGAGAGAAAAAAACGGAAACAATAGACGGTGCGGATAGATACATTTAAGATTGGTTGGTAAAGGGTTAAGCTAGCTATTGTAATATATTGATTGAAAAATCAATAAGAAAAACAAAATGAAAAACTAAAGCTATAGTCTAGTTTAGACAAAGTGTGGCACCTTATTCAAATGAGTTTTAAAGTGAACACTACAGATGACAACGAAGAAGCAACAGGAATAGGCAAAACAGTGTAAAGAAAGCAATTTTCCAAAACACGCTGGGTAAAACTGTTCGTAACTGGAATCAAATCTGTTTCAGCATCCAGTTTATTATATATATCGCTAATAAATAAGAAGGTCTTATTTTCTTGTTATTATTTATCGAATCAAAACTTTAGAAGAAGATGTTGAAAATGTGCAAGGCAAAAAGTTTTAAACATTGCCATAGTTTTTGGTTAAATAAAGTTATATTTTTATTCCACTTACCAAATTTGATGGAATGCCAGAAATAACAAGCCTCCAGATCCAGAGCAAGTAAGCATATCCTTGTATTTAAATAAGAATCTGAAAAAATTTTTGAAATGATTAAGTATTGTTATTGAAACTAGACCTTAACAAACTCGGCCTAGATTGACAATATCTAACGTTCTACATATATAATTTGTATGCTTGTTGGATGCCGACAAAGACCTTTCCATTATCTATTAATAAACTAAATTATAAACTTTGAATTGAAATCCCCAAAAAAATCTATGCGAACTATTCATTTAGTTTAGTATTTTGAATATTCATAAAATTTTTGCCTATTCTTAATTGTCCGCCAAAAGGCAAACTAAACTTTTGTTTCAAGTCACAAAAAGATTTTGCGAAACAAAAGAAAAATATGTGAAATGAAAATTCGCAAATTACAATGGCGTCATTACACAGACAGTGATAGAGGGAGACAGTTAGACGGGTCGATGGTTGGCCAATATATATCCACATATATATATATATATACATATATATATATATATATGGCTACTGCATACAGTAGACTGACTATAGAGTCATATATGTATGTATATGCATATTTCGTTCTATACCGACGACTAACATTTTGTTGCTGTTGCTGTTGATGTTCCTGCTTTTGCTGTTCTTATTGTTGTTTTCATCCGCTGCTGTACTTTATGGCACAAATGAATTGGCATCTTTCGAATGTTTTTTGGGTGTCTAGCCTGCGGAGTATTCCTCTATCTCTCCCTTTTCTCTCTCGTTCTCTAGTTATGCTATTCATTCTCTTTCCAGCAATGTTTTCACTGCATAATCGCCCAGAGATATTTGCTGTATTTTGGCTTCTGAGTGTGTTTGCGTGTGTGTGTGTGTTTTCTTTTTTGCTGATGCATTGAACCAGAAATATGTAGATATGCCAATGAGTTGGTTCTTTTTTTCCATTCTCATTGGTTTTTTTTTTTAAATGGCAGTCCGCAAGCCGTAGCCGCCACCACCATGGCCGCTTCCGGCATTGCGCCGAAAAGTATGCCAGAGATTTCGTCATTTTTTTTTTGTGTTTGTCCGCGGTTTTAAAGTAAAAATTTGTGATGACTGTACATTTGGTATGCAAGGAGCTATAACTTGGATAAAGTTTACTTTTTTTTTTTTTTGGTTACTTGTTATGCAAAACAAACAGCGGAAAGTATGACTAATAATTAAGTGGAATAACATAAAATTCTTGAAACGTTTCATTGGACATTCGTAGACTTGCATTTTAAGAGTTGTGTGTATTTCATTTCATAATGTATTTGATTAATAGATAGTTTTCTTTTTACATATTTACATTTTGCTCTTTAGACTTTTGCATAATTTATTTTCCTTCGAGAAAGTAAATTTATTCAAAATCTTTGACCATTTCTCCAAAATAAATTTTGTAGCTGTTAAACCGCATTCGCATATCCAGCAAAAAAAGAAAGAAAGAAGCTCTTCTGTATATTTGTAACTATTTTCTATTTTTGGTTTTGTTGCCAGGCGCCAACTGAACTGTTAATAACAAATGGTAGATTGAAAATGGTAAAACAAACCAGCAAAAAAAGAAAAACAAAACGCAAACCAAAATGTATTACGACTAGGCAGCAAAAACAGACCCAAAAAATATTGTCAGCCTTCAATGACTTTGTTTGATGTGGTCTAGCCAGGCAATGGGAATGAAAATGAAATATGTAAATTAATATAAGACACCCTGTGGCAACGGTATTTGCCCTGCCCCTGAGTTGAAATGAATCTCATACACTTTATGGACATGTCCATAACTCAAATTCATGTTTATGATGAAGAAAGAGCAAAACTAACTCAAAACCGTAGTAGTAGAAATAGTCCCTGTCTCCATTTTGCTCATTCCTCATCTCTTGTATCCTTCTAGTTGTCCTGTTCATCCTGCCTAGCTCACTGCCTGCTTATTTCCGTGTCTGGTGTAAACTTTTCCACTTGCAGGCCAAGTGCACTTTGTGAGTGTGTGTGTGTGTGTCTGTGTGTGTCTATGTTGTATTTTTGACTTGTAACCGCCATAGTTTGTCATTTGGTTTTGTGTTTCTTTGTTCTTTTCTTTTCGAAATGCTTGTCAATTTGTTGTTGCAACATATGTATGTATATGTATGTGACTAACCACACACACAGAGATGCCTATATATATAGATATATGTCGGTGTGTGTGTGTGTTTTTGCAGGAAGGATAATTTGCTGTGACATGCAACTATGAAAACTTTAATTGGCTTTAGAGAGTGCCAGACACAAAACAACAGGAAGAATTCTGACAATGGCCATACACACACTCACACCTAGGAAACAAAAACGAAGAGACAGAAAAACCATCAGGTTAGAGTTGGTTATAAATTTTCATTATGTGAAAAGAATTCTACTCTTTGGGTGTGTGTGTGTGTGGAATTTTCGCTCTTAATTTACAAACTATTTGCAATAAAGTAGAACATGAAGCTTAACTAACTAAATTTCAACTAGTGCTAAAATATCCTTAAAGAAATACTTTTTGAAAAATATTCGCATATTACATTGTATTTTTCTTATCTTAAAAGTTTTCAAATATTTCAACGAACAAATTGAACTATTTTATGCATGAACTACATCTACGTGGATTGGATCAATAAGTAACTAGTAAATCTAGTCCTATATCGTTTTGCTATGTGATAATATACTCAAGGACCATACTAGGATTGATCCGCACACTAAACTGCTAAAATCTAGTTTAAATCAGTCCTAGTGTTAATTTTGCAATTTACTCCCCCCATTAAAATATGAATAAAAATGAAATCTCAGGTCTTTAATGACAATTTTTTTTAATGCAGACTTCCAAATATGGTAAAATTTTCAAATATGTTTCAAAATTAATTCGTCACGTTGTGGAACTCAAAGGTCAAGTAAAGTTGAGCAAAATTGTATCCGAAAATTTTCAGGAAATTACCAAATATCAAACTTAGGACAAAACTCAAGTTGTCTTCAGAGACTTATGTAAATGCTTATTAAAAAAATAAGTCTTAAGTTGAGTAATCTTTAGATTCAAACGTTTCTATCTATTACAAATTTTACAAATTAACAAAAACAAATACATAACTGCACTAGTAAGTTAATAGGAGAAATAACTATGAGTCACTTAAAAGAACCTGTTACTTAACGTACTTAAAGTACGCATCGCAGGCAAATTCATTATGATTATGTATTACTCGCCCATATGTTTATTCTGCCCAAAAATATAAACAAAAAGAGGGTAAAGGGTGTTCAATAGTTATTTCCATGAGATATGTAAATAATCCATTTATACATGTAGATATATAGAGATATATATACTCATACAGGAAAAGTATATTTGCCTAATACAAATTGAGCATCAAATTTCTATTTTGGACTTGGAGGTGTGAGTCTCTCGGAAAATAGAAATCTGTTGTGTCATTGCTAAAGCCCAACACAGTGGCAGAATCTATCGTCAAGGAGAAGTTCATTTTTCTCATTATACAATACTGTGTATATAGTCATCATAATGTCATGAATATGAAATGTGTTGATGCCGATAATTGGATCAGGAAAAGACAGACCGACCGACTGGCAGATAGATAGACAAACAGATAGAGGCGAAAATTTTCTTGCATTCCCTGTTGATGATGGTCCGGAACGAAACTAAATTGAAATTGCATCGACACAAAAAAACAACAAAAAAATTTGCTATTTCGAATCCAAAAGGAATCAACAGTTTGGCATTAAAGAGCACATATTTTGTTAAGAGACAATGGGAAAATGTTAGCACTGCTTTACCGACAATGCCGAAAGAGAAACGAATGGTTAAGTCGTTCGGTCCCGTATTCGGGCCTCGTAAGATAAACGAATGGGAAACATTTACGTTTATTCACTGAAGTTTAAGGACGGCCGAATGCTTCTGAATGGTTGTTCAGTTCTGTTTCTAACGTCAATGTGAATGGACGTGTTGCATGCCACAACACAGTTCTACCATATTTCTCTCCCAACAGTCTCCGATATTCAACCGAAAAATTTCAACATTGTGTTGTGGCTATAAAAGTCCAAAAAACTAGAAGAAACGAAAGCCGCCATCAAGCCAATTTCAAGTGACAATTTCAAATTAAATTGAATAAACTACATACAAATAAACAAAACCAATGACACAATTCGACGATACGATCGTTAATATAATAATAATATAGTGGAAAAGTGCACGTATACATGTTATATATAATTTTTTTTTTTGCATATAAATAAAGTTTTTTTTTTCCTGTTCTATTTGAATTCGACCAATTAAATGATTTATTCCTGTGTAATAAATAAATTTGCAAACAATTTCCATTCAAGCATAAAATCAAATAAATTTATATATATTCATATGTGTGTATATATATAAAATGGTCATGTAAAATGTTTATGAAATTTGCATAGCAAAATAAAAAGGAACAGAAAATAAATCAAGTGCGGGGACACACTGACAATTGCAACCGAGCAGAAAAAACCGAGAGAAGAAAACCTCAAAGAAAACCAAAGAAACTCTATATAAAAGAGGCAAACCACAAAACACACTTAAACACTAATTGGCAATAAAACAGGTAAGGAAAAACATCATCCTTCTGTGGCAATCAAATTGTGCAGCAAAGAAATAATATTGAATCAAAACAGTTCCACCGGAACAAATTAATGTCTGATCAATTTGAAATGCATTAAGAATTCAATGAACGTAAATAACATTGGGCAAGCCGTAAAAATGAATTTATTTCAAACACTTTTTTTCATTTCTAAAATTGTAAATTCAATGTATTGATTCTTGATTAGACTCAAAAGAAAATTTTTGTGCTGACCTACGACTACTAATTCATGTCAATTAATATTCAAAGTGTATACAAGTCTTTACATGTGAAACGGTTATTGTAAAAGCAACAGGAGACAAGACGAAAAACTTAAAACGTAACCAAAACCAAATTAGTTTATCATCAAATGTTGAAAATGTAAATGTTATTGTTTTGATTCGATTTCCTGTGGCATGCCAGAAGCTTTTGCGAATGCAATTTGTTTAATTAGAGTGTCTATATAGGGAGAATTACTAAAAAGTGCCTAACTACTAACTATTATGCCCACTTATACAGATATTCATTAGAAAATTAGTCAGTAATTCTAAGTCATACTAAGTAGACGTGTTAATATAAGTATACTATAATACTAGAATATTTATGTTTTTTTTTTTTTTTGTTAGTTTTCAAATAGAAAACGTTTTCTTATAGTTGCCTTGAAAAAAGCTAATGAAGAGTAATTGAAATATGGTGGAAAAAAAGAACAGAAAATATTACATTTTTATTTTTTTATTAGAACAAATTACTATAGGCGACAAATTTCTCTGGAAGAATGGGGTTTATTTATATTCAAAACACTTCTGCCTACTTAAGTTTTGGTGTGATATTCTAGTCTATAATTGCGAATGAATATATTAGGTTATTAAAATATTTAAAATATCAATACATATTGTGTTTTATTCATTGACATATGTAGATGTCATTGCTCTATAAGTTCCTGAATGAGTTTATATATAAATAACCTAACGGCACTTATGACACACCATTATAACTATAAATATGGCAATTATATATATTTATTACAAGTACTGAGCTTAATATATCTCCACTATATGTACATTTGATCTGATGAAAAGATATGCATGAAACAAGTTCCATAGGGAGATTGTGACAAAATTGTTAACAAGGTACACAAAAGGTTTGAGGGGCAGCCTAAATTAGACTAGATTCGGCTTGTGACTTCTAAATTGTTATAAGAATAGATTGCAATTGATTTATTATTAAGTTAAAGCTTCTAGCGTTAGGAAGAACAACAACGTGTAAATTCAAATTTTTTTTGTATTACATTTTGTTAACAAGATTTAACAAGAAAATAATAGGAATAACTATGTGTTTCCTGCCAAGTAATCTTAGGCACACACACACACACACACACACACACACACACACACACACACACACACACACACACACACACACACACCCACACACATTGGGTCGTACGTTTCAGATGTTGAAAGGGAAAAGGCGAACCATTTGCTAAGTGCGACTCTTTATTTTATTTTAGCACCTTTAATTAATTAAACAGCATAGCTCCCAGAAGTGCGGGTACGAGAAGTAAACTTGCCTCACACACACATAGACACACACACACATAGATCTACCCACCAAAAACCATTCAAGGTGGTTGCCACATGATGTAGAATAGCTTGGTGGTTAGAGACGGGGCACAGCATCATCGTCTTTTGAGGTTTGCTTACAGCGAAATCAGGCAAAGCAGCGGAGAGACAAAAAAGCAAAGGTAATGAGGAACCAAGAGAGAGGCAGGAAGGCATGCGGCAAGTCTTTTTGGGAGATTTTTTTTTGTGCCTCTTCATACCCTGTACACAGAGGTGAAACAAAAGTATATTCTATAACCCTCGGGTGTCTACATCTTCATAGGGTTAACAAGTAAAATGATGCAAGCCAATGAAATTTGCTAGCTTTTCTCTTGCCTACGTAATTTAATTTACGTCAAATACATATGACAATTAATGATAAAGGGTATCTTAGGATCGAGAATCGGCTATGCACATACCCGTTGATATTATTTCTTTATTTTTGGTGGTGTTTGTCCCAGCGCGTGCCGCATTTATACCAATTTAAACAGCAGCAACAACAACAACAACAACAGATGATAAGGAGTGTGGGAGGACGGACAAATAGAAGAAAAAGCGCCATACTTTTGCTTTAGCCACATTATTATATATTTATTTGATATTTTTCCTTTCGGTGTTGTTGTTTTTGTATTTATTTTTGTTCGTTTTGTTGCTGGCCCCTCTGCCCAGCTGTTTTTTATGATGCGGTTGGGCTGTCTGTTGTCTCTTACCCCCAACCATCAACAAAGAGCAAAACCCCACCTAAAAACCCGCACGCAAAGTATTTACATAAAATCTAATCAAAAGTCATGCACATTATCTGCCACCGAACTGAACCGAAACTCATGAAAATTTCAATCCTTATCCTTGTCGTAGATGTTGCACTTAAACCTTAATTTATTTGGCTCGAGAGTTTAACCGGCTTGAAAGCATTTTTAATAATTCACAACAATTTTCGTTTCGGTTATACGTTTTTTTTTTTTTTTTTTTTTTTTTTTTTTTGTTTTTGTGTGTCTTGTTGCCCGTCTGTCACATCAGCCAAACAACTGACTCACTCACAGTTTGACTGACTGATGGTCTGACTGACAACTCTTTAAGCATTTTGTTTGCCTTTTTGCTTGTCTTTTTTTCCCTCCTCTGTTGTTGTTGTCGTCGTTGTTGTGTGTGGTTGTGATAAACAAAAGCATATGGTCACAGCGACCACAACAAAAGAGCAAAATGAATAAAACGATATGTACTCATTTTCATATATTTGTATATATGCGATATACATGGAACATGTTTTAATGAGACAATTTAATAGTTTCCAAATGAGTATTTGTCCCTGATGCAATTAAAATGTATTACAAATGAAATTATTTTTAAAGTTTTTAGTTTCATCTATCATTCATTAAAATGTGTATAACAGAATGAATATATAATATATATACATATTTTGTTCATCTTTATTTTTATCCAATATCCTTTAATTATTATGTCAACATAAATTGTGCAACGCATTGCCTCATTCGAGTTAAGTATAACACGCTTTGATCATATAATCAAGTTGTAATTACTTCTTTGCCAAAAAACACATCACTTTTCAGTTTAATATGCTCATTATCATTATTAAGACCTAGCTTTAGGATAGGATAAACGTAGAACAACACTTCAAAGAGTATACAAACTTTGGCACGACGGAATTCGGCTCGATCCCGAACAATAACAATTTTGAATATACTTTTTAAATTCCAAAATGAAGTAATTTTTTAACAACAAATCTTTGTGTTAATCAATCAAATGTGTGCCATTTTTTATTTAATAAAAATAATACTAAATAAACTAAACACTTAAATTATTGCATTATTAAATTAAGCAAATTAAAGTTGAAAGAGAAGAGAAAAGCAAAGGACCAAAGTATAAAATAAACTATTACAAAATCATAAAATTTAGTTTCGAAAAACTTTACTAGTCATTTACTGAAAATCTCTCTTGCTCTCTTGCTTTACCTACCTGCACCACCTGTACACTGAATATCAACATTGATAGATGACCGTTTCGAACATGGGGGCACCCACACACACACACAACAAGAGCCAGGTAAGTTGTAACCAGTAATAAGTTTATAGCCAAGCGAAAGCACTCGAGGGAACGATCTCGATACCAGAAACAACTTACAGACATTACATTGTCATCAGTTGCAAGAGGCAAAAGTTTTACAGGGTAAAGTGACCCAAGAATAAATTTAAAATCTGATTACAAAGGCAAATGAAGAATATTTAGATAAAATATAATATATTTTATAGACCATTAAGCTGTTAATTATACATATGTACAAATATTAATGAAGCCAAGCTAATAGATAAAACTATTTTTACTTATTGACTGTTTTTCTTAAAGCTTCTATTAAAATACACAAAAACTTACAGATATCTGTGAATTTTCCGTTGAGGCATTTACTTTACGTAAAAATTTTCAAAAGAGGTTAAATAGTCCCCCAAAGGGTATATAAATTTCGATGCCCCAAAGTTAGTTTTTGGCGGTTTTAAGTATAATATTTATTTTTCTGTTTTCTCTTTTTTTTCGGCCGTCAATTTAATGCAGTTAATCTGCATGTGATGTGATGTGGCTGTGCTGTTTGCCTTCGTTGTAATCGATTAAATATTGATATATTTCATATTTAATCTTTTCAATTAAATTGACTATGATTTACATGGGCCGAAGAAATTGTTGCAAATTTTGTGTTGTTTCGTGCAACTGAAATTAATGACACCCAACACTGACCAAATGCCCACTGATAAATCAATTAAAAAATGGTAATTTCAACATAATTAAATATACAAATTAAGTAAGAAGCAAGCTTGCTTCTTCTTTCTCTTTCTATGCCTCTCTCTCTCTCTCTCTCTCTCTCTCTCTCTCTCTCTTTTTTTATCTGTCTCTCTTTTACTTTTTGTTTGTAAGTTATATACTTTGCTTACTTTACTTTACTCATTCTCATTGTTGCCTATGTGGTTAAAATGTGAATGAACTGAATGAAGAGAAACGAACCAAGTGAGAAATGACAGGAGCTGGGCGGGGGGCGGGTGGGAGGATTGGTGAGTGGAAACTGATTGAAATTAAATTGGATTGCTTAAGTAAATTATGCCAAAGTAGCACAAGGTTGATATTTATTATTATGGAAATTGATGTAAATCGGTAAACTCTTACTTCATTTACTACAAACAACACCATGGGCAACAAAACCTTAAATAAAAATAGTAATTAACGAGTAAAAAAAACAATTAAGGTGTAAAGAAAAGCACAAATGTAGATATTTCGCTTAAAAATGTTTAAAGTATCCCATAAAAATTCCATTAAAAAGTACATAGAAATGAATATAAATCTCTGTAATATTACGTATACGCCCATTTGACAGATTTTATATGACAGAGAAGTATTTATTGAGCGTAGACCTGTTTTCTGTTTTGTTTTGTAGTTTCATTTGTTTGGGGGCATTTTGGTTTTTCATTCCACAAGTAAAAACAAAAAATTTAAACATTTATTTATTTAACACTTTATGATCATATTAAGTATACGCCTCTCAACAATTATATATAATTTTTATGCCTAGGCATTTGCCAAGCAATTTCAATTTCTCTCAAATCTCCCGCTGTGTGTACAACTCATTCATAAAATAAACAGACACACACAAAAAAAATAACAAAAAATTACCTATTATATTCACATTATTATTTTTTATACCACATACGCCCCCCATGACGCTTTTCGTATGTACATACATACAATGTAGGTGAACAATTTTTCATTGTTCTTGGCTCAAGTCTCGAACAAAAGAACTTCAAGTGAGTCTTTACGGATTTATATATATTTTTGTTTTTCGTTTAATCAATCGAATTAGCTAACCCCCCCCATTATTGCATAATTGATTCCATAGAAATATTAGCCTATTCTTTTCAACACAATACAAATAATAATTTTGTGAAAAATATTTTGGCAAGCACTTGAAAATCATAATGAATTATTGCTGCTTTAGAATTTTTGTTGTGTATTTTTCTGGCAATTAATTGATAAGGACCGCATTTTGGCTCGCTAGCTAATTGAGTTTGCTATAGAATTTTCGTTTGAAATCTATGGCAAATCCCCATCAATGCAATTATAATTGATAAGTGGTTGTTATTTCCCAGTTTTTTGATAACTATTACCACTTGATTTTGTTGAAAGCTCCATTCGCGAATTGCATTGAAGAGACAAGTGATTTATATTTACTTTAGTGTGACTTAAGTTACCTTTTTGAATCTCTTAAGCTATTTCTTATATATTCAATCGCACTAATCTATCAATCGGCTAACGGTAAACGTGATGTAAATTATTTTATATGGCATAAAGGCAAACCAAAATGTACAAAAAACAACAACATAAAAATGAGCATCGCATAGAAAGTTTTTCTTTGACTCAAATCTGCTCTATGCATAATAATAAGCAAAGCAGTTCCATCTGAAGTCAACCGCCAGTGCAACTAGCACATACTAAAGCACTCTAGCACTTTGTGAACGTGATGCAATAACTGTGAGTGAGTTCAGTTAAAGTTCATTGGATTATAGGTGAGATATCGTAAATATATACCGCTAAAGAGCAAGGTATATATTTGATGTGTGTTTGTGGTCTTTGTATTGGGCAAATAGCTTAAAGGGCTTAAGCTTAAGCTAAGTTAAACTCTTTCTGTCTTCAATTTGGTTGGTTTTGGTTTGTTTTCCTCTCTTTTTTTTTTTTTTTTTTTTTGATTCTAGATTTTTGTTTTCATAGCAATTTGCATAAGTCTACAGAAATCCTCATTGTAAACATTGACAAGAAAAAGTTTTAATTACAACAAAGCAATCAAATTGTAGAAGAGCAAACAGCCAAAAAACCATTGCATACTTATGAGCGAGCGTACAGTAAGTTGGCAAAATGGAGGAGAAAAATGTTTCCTATTTTCCGCTTATCAGAGTCTTGAGTAAATGGAGCGTGCTGCATGTTAATTGAAAATACAAACTCAACTGACAGTTAACCCTTAATCTCTCGACTCCTTCCCCTTTCTATCCGTTTGTCCGTTTATTTTGGGAGTTCCCGCATTTATAGTAAGCTATCCCTAGAGATAGGGGCAAAGTTTCGATGGTATGAGAGCTAAAAGATTGAAGGTCAGTGGCACTTTCCCTTTGGCTTGGTTTTGTTAATCTGCATAATATGCTAATTATGACACACTTTTTGCCTACACATAAATCATTCATTTATCAGCATAAAAGACGAAAAAAAAAAAAAAAAAAAAAATTAACTAAATGAGAGAAAACTGTACGAGAGCGGCCGCTCGACATCCGCTCTTCAATTAGTCCATGAACTTTTCAGGCGTCGTCTGTCGCCTCAATGCGCACAATTTGCTGTGCTAAGATTTTAATTTTTCGTTTTCACTTCTCCGTTTTTTTTTCTCATTTTTTTAATGCTCTTTTCTCATTTTTTTTTTTTTTTTGGTGAGTGGAGACGATGTATACAAATTTATGCAGAAAAGAGATACAGTAAAAATTCACTAAATGGTGAAAATCCGCATGGGAGAAGATATTTCATTTCAATTAATTTAAACAAATTACAATTACATATGTATAATATTTAGTATAGTGAATTAAAAAAAATATCAAACTTCATATAAAAAAAACCTCCAAAAGTCATTTATTAAAAATTATTATTGAAAACACATTTATTTATAATATTTTCGG
Source organism: Drosophila equinoxialis (assembly GCA_018150345.1). NCBI lineage: Eukaryota > Metazoa > Arthropoda > Insecta > Diptera > Drosophilidae > Drosophila > Drosophila equinoxialis. The sequence goes on along the minus strand of JAECWI010000089.1, from coordinate 2,441,623 downwards.
TTAACATCATCCAAATTTGATTAAAAATATAGCAACTCGGCCCGTAAAGAATTTTCATTTATTTATTTGAGATTTTTTATTCCTTCTGAATGTTTTGTAAATTGGAATCCAATAAGGATTTCATGAAAACAAATTTTGTTTCAAAATGTAAATTGCGACCTTAAAATTAGAAATAAGGTCAAGTAATTAGCTAATCGTTCTTATTCCCTGTAACTAACTCGCCATGTTGCATAGTTAAAATATTGAAAATGAAATAAATAGTTATACTTAAATTGAAAAATTCTTCAGGTACTTTTTTTGTTGACTAAGTTTAATAGAGCATTTAAGGTATGAAAGTTTCAACTAGTAAATATAAATAATTACTATTCTAGTTGGCCTTTTGTGGCATTAAAACAAATAAGATGCCAGTTCAATGTTCTTTGGTGATCACTCTTCACTGTAGTTTGCTTTTCTTTTTTGCGACAAACGCACGAAAAAAGAAAATTGTTGCTGCATCACTCAGTTCCCTATTTTTTAACCATTTCATTTTTCTCCTCTGTTTCGCTTCTGGTGCCATCCCTCCTCTTTTTCTTCTCCCTCCTTCCTTTCTCACGCTGTACATGGTTGATGGCAGCTGCTTTTCACTCTTTTTCTTTTTGGCATTTTGGTGGGGGGCAGGGACTTACAATATGTCGACGACGGCAATGGCAAAACTGCAGTCAAAGGCATCCCATCAGGCATCTCAGCTGCAGCTTAAAAGGTCGGAAAGAAGCGGGGATACACTACACTACACCACTCCACCACACCCAAAAAGGGCTAAAAGGAAAGGACAACTTATTATATTATCCCTGGACCCCAATATATATATATACATACATATATGTATATATGAAAGTGATGAAAGGTAGCGATTTTTGATTGCCATCGAAAAGAAGAGCAAAAAAAAATATTCGCTTCTCATTTTAATTGCATACCTTTGGCTTGGGCACAGCTATAAAAAATTTGCATATACAAAATATTCTTTTTTATTAAACGAAATCAACATCTGCAGCCGATAATCTACATATATATGTATATAAATACATAAAAATATGTACATATCATATGTAAATATATGATTTTACATTTAATTTTCATGTGAAACAAAAACTGGCTACACAACAACAAATTCCATTTTACATCTCACACTACATTTACTCTATTCGTGAACATTCTTCGTTGGGCTTTTTTTAGGGTACTAAAACGCACACGGCGATATAGCTAACGCGTTGGCAAAATTTGTAACCAAAAAGAAAGAAAAAAAACCCAAAAACAAATGCCAGATTCAATAGGGAAAGTGAAGGTCGACACGTACGTCAAGGACTTAATTGCTTTTGTGTGGCAAAAGAAATTTAGCTCAATGATGATGATGATGAAGACGAAGCGGGGACTAGCCAAAAATGGAAATTCATTAACTTTCGTCTAAAAATTATCCAAATCCAGTTAATGGAATCGCAATAGAAATGACTGACATGAATTGGGGGAGTCTAAAATTAAGACAAATGTTCTTGAACTGAGAGAAGAATAGAATGTAATCAAAGAATGAAATACTTGAAAGAATTATATCAACAAAGCTCTCACCTAAAGTATGTTTAATGCTGCTACTAAGGCCTTTTTCTTTTCCACAGTTTGAGAGTTTCAACGATGTCCAATAACCAGTTTGTTACATTCCCATAGATAACATCAAATGTTAATGAACTGATTTCAATCATGGTGAAGAGAAATTGATTTAACTTGAATATGACATAGAACGTACCTTTAAGCCTGATTGATTGATACCTCACGGACTGATTGCCTTATTGGCAAGGAAGTCTTGTCATTCACTAGCTAAGAAATTTTCTTAAATATTTGACACTTATGCATATTGTTTAGTCAGGTTTGTATAGTAAACTAATTAACTAATAATAAAGTAAATAATAATAAACAAAAAACCATTATGCTAAACTGCAAAACTCCAACAAATTGAGAAAGAAAGTCAAAGAACTTGAATAAAGAAATATAAAATGAATAGCTTTAGTTAACCTCAATCACTGAGCTTTGAGAATTTAGAAATTAAATTTGACAAAAGTATCTTAACTTCAGACTAGAGTGAACATTTCCTTCACCTTAACAGTTTGGTTTATTATCGAAGTCTCTCAATCGCTGCAGGCAAAACACACAAATTGTTTTGCCAATATGCCAACCAGGTGGTCGAAGAAAAGAGGGGGTAGGAGGCGTATGCGTGTGTTTTGTGGGTGTGCGTTGACAGCTTTAAAGCAATTAAAATCTGATATTCCAACCCTAAGCCAACTATCAGACATGCCACCTGGTGACACATTTGGATGGCAATGGCAATGGCGATGGCATCACTCACACTTAATACTCCTCTCCCCAAAAAAAACCATCCACTCATCGTTGGTTATTTGCAAGCTTTTGACACTTTTAATAACCACAAAACCATAAATACCATCACCAGCTAACCGCAAACGAGCGCTAAATGCCAACACAACACCGAAAGGTGAAGGATTGAGGATAGTTGGATTGAGAATGGAATGGGATGCCAGCAGGGGAAAGGCTGAGGATGAGCATGAGAATGGAAACCAACATCGTCGTCGTTGGCAACAACAGCAACTGCAGCTGAGCAAGCAATTTCCATGCATATCCATCAACCGAGAGTTAAAAAAAAAAAAAAAGGGAAGTAAAGATGGTAGGGGAGACAAGTGGAGACAAAAACAAAAAAAAATAAAACAGCACAAGGCAACACAAGCCAAGTCGAGCCAGAACGAAAAGCACATCTGAGCTGGAAATCTCGAAACCAGCTAATTTCCGCAATCAGAAAGTCACTTACGGACCAGGGCACATAAACAATGAAGCAAACTACAAACAAGGGAGTGGGACGGCTATAGAGATGCAAGGGGGCGTGCCGAGGTTTGCAAACCAAACCAACCTTACTCTTCTAAGGATGACACTAGTTACGACAACCATCATCATTGCTTGCTTCTTGTTGGCCGACATTCAAATGATGTTGATGTCTGTCCATAATCTAAAGAAGTCGACGTTTTTGTAACCACTTTTATTCTTGTGTTTTTTTTTTTTTTACATTTGTTTCATTCTCATTTTAAGCAATAATCACAAAAATATTTTTCATAATGACAATTTGATATTTCAATTTGATTTATGCAAAATACGACAAACTTAATTTCCATAATGAGAGTCCAACTGAATTTTAATCCTTCTGTTTAAAATCAAAGCATAAACAACAAATTACCATAATGAGCAATTTCAATAACACTTTTTGGCTGTATTTTTTAGTGAAGATTTGATTTCATAGCACTTTGCTAGTTTCCAATTGCTACTTCTTAAGTTCAAGCCAGATATCACTCACTCGCATTGAAATATTTTCGTAATCTGCTAATAATTTTAGCCTGAAACTCTACCAAAAGGTCATGATAATCATTTCATCCATTGAGAATCATCCACTGAATTTAGTCTGCCTGATGGTTATAATTAAAATCAAAATAAAACTAATTTCCGATTTCGTTTTTAGAATCTAATATATTTCCCATGTCTATTAACATTTTAAGATTACTTGCTAAAATAATGTATCAAAATTATGTAAAATATTGGTTCCTTAAATTAATAGTCTAATAAGAACCCTCAGTCACTTTCAGGTAAAAAGAGAGTTAAGACCTCAGAAAGTATTTGATTGCATGGAAATTTTATTTAATGACAGACATTCTAAAAAGTTTTTCAATTAACTTTTTAAAATTAGTAAAAATTTTCAAATTTGTGTCTCTGGATACATAAGATCATCTATATTTTCCATCATTATCTGCTGTCGCATATACCCCATAAAGTGGCAGGTGAATTGAAAGGATACGGATACATTAAAAGCCTTCTGCTCATTCCCCACATCCATGAACAGAATAAAAAAACAAAAAAGCTGAAAAAAAAAGCAGAGACAAGCAAACAGGACAATGTTGTTTGTGGGGGATTTATGTTGGTTGGCTGCTTCGACTCCTCATGGTTGCAACTGTTGTTGTTGCTCTTGTTTTTCACGACGATGGGCAACATGCAAAATGAGTGACACCTAGACGAGTGAAGAATGGGTCAAACCCAGTTGTTTGTTGTTGTAGTTGGGATTGTTTGGGTGGGTTGGTTGGTTCGTTGGTTGGTTGGTCAGTCGGTCAGTCAGTTGGTTGGTGTTGTCCATCTATAAGCCAGCATATGTCCTCTTTCCTGTCAACTTCAGCAGCCAAGCATTGTCTCTTGTCAAATGGTATGAGTTTTCCCCTTTTTTTTTTTATTTTTTAGTCCCAATTTCAGATATGATGGCGTTTTTGTTTCAATTTTTTGTTCTTTTTGTCTTATATAACAAGCTTTTTTTGGCCGAAACCCCATCCCCAAACAACAATAATAATTATTTGCCAGCTATTGAAAATCAATTTCCCTTTCGATTTCCTTGCATTTTTTCGCTTGCTTTAGTAAAATGTTTTCACCGGAAATTGTTGCAATTTATGATTTAATTTATGTTCATTTTAAAAATTTTTGCCAACGTTCTCCAACTTGGCTGTCTCAGTTGCCAGTTGCCTGCTGTTGGCATTTTGCTTCTGATTCTGATTCTGCCTTCAGCTCCTGCTGCTTGATGTTGCATATAAATGGAGCTGATTATCATCAGTTGGTGAACACGCAGAAAGGAGACCAACCGAGTCACGAATGGTGGTGGAGTCTTCTATAGGAGGTGTGTATGTATGTGTGTGGGGGAATACGTGAATATATAAGGGTAATACGCAATAATATGGAGCTCTGGCAATCAAGAGAGCAAGGTTTATTTGTGGTAATCAGCAGTTAATTGGCCAAAAGAAGACTGAGTGGAATTTGTAATACGATAGTGTTAAGAGAGAAAATGGCAACCAAACTTTTACTTTCCCTCTCTCAAAACAAACAAAAAAAAAAAAAACTTCTTAAGTATTTTGCACAATAAACTTAAACATCAATTGATTCCCACAATCATTTTGAACTAATTGCCTAATTATTGTGCTTGAATAAGTTGACAAACAAGAAGAAATAAACAGAAATAAGCAAAAACAAATGCACGATATCCATTCAAGTAAGCCTCAAAGTACGACATTTAAATACCCTTTAATAACACTAACTTTGCTGACATAGGCACAGAAATATATGAAAACATTCAAATATGTTTCTCTTCTTATTCTTTTATGTCTATTTTCCAGAAGCACATCATTTGTCTATGTTTTCAACTAAAGAGTAACCCAAAATAAATACTCGATAAAATGTTCGCTTCAATAACGTTCAATAAATAAATACAGAAAAGTATCAAAGTAGAAGTAAGACTTTCACTTTGGAGCACTTTACTCTTCTACTTCTTCAACCTCCCCCTCCATCAATTCATCCATTTTGGGTTTTATTTTTCTCAGTATTTGCTCTTTGGTGTGTGTGTGTGTGTGTTTTTTTTTCTTCTATTTGTTTTGGCAATTATTACTTTCCCTCGCTTTTCCTGAACCATTTCCATTGGGCAAATATTTTCATTATTTAAAGCAATTTTATGCATGATAGTAAAACTTACACTTAAGCTGACTGAATATTATTCAAGCTATGCAAATAAGCCATGCGAAATAGGTGTAAGGAAAAAGAATAAGTTTTATTTTCGGTTATCACTACCGACGAAATCTTCGGGGAATAAAATTAAAGCAAACTGCAAATCTAAATTCTTAGTCAACAAAAACTTTTACTGCTGTAAAATTGTGAGTTGTACTTAGTCAGAGAAAACAAGCAAAATCTTGATTTCTTAATAAAAACATAAAAACATTCATTTTTCATTTGTTAATTCACTCATTTAACGATTTACCCATTCATTTGAATCACTTATCCTATTGTAGCCGATTAAAAATAAACATCGTGTTCATCTGAAGCGGCTTGACCAAATCAGATGGACTAAAGAAAATATGATACAACTGTACTTTTGTCACAACTAACTAACATAGCATATGACGAGAATTACAATCAGCCACACACATTGTGGAAAAGACACTTGTAATTTTAAACTAACCCAAAGATCACAGCGGCAGGATGTCAAGTGGGTGATGCTGTGCCTAAAGGAAGAATCATTTTTCAACCTCCGAAAATGTGAGTCTTGATCTAAGAACAATTGTTACCTCCTACTGACTAAGATTCCCTTGATGAAGAACACGAAGAACGATCGCTACATCAATAATTTGATTTTTATTTTTTGTTTTTTAAGAATTTCAAATCAAAAATTGCAACAAAAACAATTAAAACAAAGAACAAGTTTTCGGACATAAAGCCAGATACTTTTCCTCCAAGACCATCCATCTTATATTAACTAAATGTTAATCGTCAAAGAACTTATATAAACTTCCAAAAAAAAAAAAAAAAAAAACATTTTCTAAATAAAATGCAAATATATTTATTTCACTCACAACCTTTTTGGAGCATTTAAGTGTCAGATCAAGAAGTACTCACACATGACTGCATGCATTTTTGACTGTGTCATAAAACTGATGGCTTTCACTTTTTCAGCCAAATCAAAAATTCGCGTGTCTGTGTGTGAGTGTGCGTATGTGGATGACTTTCTCAAAAAAGGCAGAATAAGGGGAAAATATTTCTTGCCAAAAACTCTGCACTGCAATCAAAGTGAGTGTAACTGAGGAAAAAAAAAATACTTGTACTCCGTAAATGAGCGTGACATTTGCCAAACGTTTGATTTTAATTTAGTCACATTTTGTCTTGGGTTAAAAAGGGATCCCAAGATATTTCAAGTTAACAGAGATTATGGAAAAGAAGGGAAGATAAACCGAAAATTACATTTCACTTGAAATTTTGTTTCGAAAAATTTTAATGCAAATTTCTTTCCTTTTTTTTTTCGTACTTATCAAAGACACAAAAATTTAAATTGTTAAGCCCACATGCGAATAGATTTCAATGCTTTTAGTTTAGGCGAGAAAGTCGTAAGGGTAGAAGGAAGAGGCGGAGAGAGGCCTTATCCAAAAATAAGATTCCCAAACACACACACTCACACACACAAACAAAAAAGAAGGCGGGGAAGTGAAAGAGGCAATTTGAAATTTGGCAAAAAGTTTTGCTTAGCAGCCGTACCCCCGGCCCTTCCTCCTTCCATGAATATAACCAAGACGATGATGGTTGCAAGAAAAACTTTTTTGCCTGTCTGCAAAATTTCCGGCAAGCCGCTTTTTGTCGCCACTCTATGGAAAGATGATGGGAATGAGAGAGCCAACTTTTCTACGGCCTACATACACTCACACTAAACACCAACACCAACGCACACACACACACACACACACACACACACACACACACACACACACACACACTTTTACACACGCGGCATTATGATAAAGTTCAGGCAATCAATTGCTTATAAAAGGAAGAAGAAAGAAACTGAGCAAGCTAAACCAATTCCTTGTCGTTCCAGGTGAATCTGGCCAATAAATCACCGAACCTTTCTCCTGGCGTCCTTAAAACCGATTAATCAAAAATGCTTTTAGATAACTAAACACACACACACACACAGATATATACGCATACCATGTGTCATGCCTACAAATAATAATAAACAATTCCACACACTCACACAAACAATTAATAAAAACCTCTAGACTGTGAAATTAAGAAGAAAAAAAACAAATTTTCATATAATTAAGACAACAAGCCTGCTGACAGACTGATATGCCTCAACTTACTTAACTGCTTCAACCCTGCGTGAAGCGGGTGAAGAAAGGAATAAAACCATTTAAAATGAGACAGCTTATGAGCTGTCAAGTTTGTTGAAAATTAGATTGCAAAAATTTATGTGGCCAAAAAAGAAAAAAAAAAAACAAAAAAGATATACATATAAAGATAAATATATCAAGTTAATAAGCTTATGCTATTTTTATACCCTTGCAAAAAGGGCATATTAATTTTTGTCAGAAGTGTGCAACGCATAAGAGGAAGCATATCCGACCATATAAAGTATATATATTCTTGATTCGCACGACGAGAGTTCAAATAGCCAACGCAAACTCCTCCTAGAGTAAGAGCTACAGAGTTGAAATTTCGCATGTAGGCTTGTATATAGTGCATAGGTTGTATAGCTCGGATTCAGCCGGATCGGACCACTATATCATATAGCTCCCATACAAACGGCAAAGTCACGAACAGTGACTTTCTCAATAACTTCGTTATTTTCTTAGTGAGTTCATTATAGCTATAAACGACTGTGCCAAATTTGATCAATATCGGTTGACTGTATCATATAGCTTCCTTAGGATCGATCGGTCGAAAACAGGGATTTTTTCCAATAACTTCGTTACTTTTGACGCGATTGCTTTCAAATTAAAGTTTTGTCAGTTTAATATATCTGTTAATGACTGTGCCAAATTTGGTAAGGATCGGAAAACTATATCATAAAGCTCCCAAAACAGAGACTTTCATCAAAAAGTTCGTTATTTCGTATGTTTAGATTATAGGCCGTTCTTTCTCAAACATTACCCTTTTTAGATAACACATTTTTCCACTTGGATGGCTTTAGGTAAGGAAAGAGTTACCAAAAAAGTTGCAGGGTATACGAACTTTGACGCGGTCGAAGTTAGCCCCGGTACTTTTATCCTGACTTTTGTTTGTTTTAACCCTTGTAAACTTGCATTGGTCTAAATGGGTATATTCGAAATGCTCTGCTTTATAAGTGCAGACGAGAGTAATAAAAGAGAGTAAAGTCTTCTTACTCCAACATATACATATATAGGAAGATATGCCAAAGTATTCGTATCGACTTCATCTGCTTCTGGCCTGCACCTCTAATTTTTAGTTTCTTTCTACTTATTTACTCTCTCTCTCTCTCTCTCTCATTTCGAAAAAAACGTATTGGATATTCGTATTCTTATCTTCTTTATTCGAAGATATTCAAATACATTTATTTTTTCACCACATAAACCATATCTAATATACATATATTCATCACCAATACCTACTTCAATAGAAAGCTATGAGGGCTAACCTCATCGAATAGACTTTTTTTTTTTTTGGCATTTGTATTTGTATAAGCTTTAATAAATATGCAGAAACAGAAAATATTATATTACAAATATTGCACCTTTAATAAAGCACTCAATTTGGACATCAACTGTAATAAAAGTGACCTAAAGTCGTCGAACAGAGAAATATATTTGTCTATATTAGACTCGCTAATGAATAAAATAGGATATTTCATTTCGCCAGAAGTATATCTTATATAAACTTGATGAAAAGCATTTTCTTTTTAGATGCTTTTTCGTTTTGTGCTTTAGTTTGATAGATGAAACTTGCCTTGATTGATAGCCCTGCGACTAATTGAATATTGGGTGTGATTTCTTTAGCAATTTTCCCGCTAATTGGAAACGCACAAAAAAACGGGAAAGAAAAAAGAAAACGGAGATGGATTAATCAAAACGAATGAAACCTTTTTACACTAGATTAAATGCTATCAACTTAACTTATTTTTCTTTACACACACTCACACTGTGCAAAACCAAAAATAAAGTAACTTGCACATACACACACACACACGCGCGCATATTGAGCATACGCCATGTTGTGCAGCTTGTGGTTTTCATTATTATTATTTGTGTATGTGTCTGTGTGTGTGTGTGCACGAGTTGCAAGTGCATAAATTAAATTTAGCAGAACAATTTTTGGGCTTAAATAAGTTTGTACAAGCTGGGTACATGAGGAAAGAGAAATGGGTGAATTGTTAGTCAACTTTTTGTGAGTTCATTTGTGAGTTCACTCACTTGCTGGCATTTTTTTTCTTCTTTGGTTTATTTTTAACAAAAAATAAACAGTAAATTGCACAATTGAATAAAGCCTGGATGAATGGAACTAGAAGTGAAAGAAGCATACAAGTCGGTCCTCTCATGGCTCACTGAATAAGCACAGCTGACGATTAGCTTCGTTTCATTTAGCCCCATCCCTTAACCCACCAAAAGAAGAAAAAAACAAAGCAACAAAAACAACAAGCAAACATTTAGAAAGCAGTGTGCCCTAAAATATCCACAACAGACTATAAAAGATTTATGCAAAAAGCCAAGTGCAACGGAAATTGAAATGGAAAGCAAAACGTTGAGACACCCCAAGCCTAAGCCCAAAACTCAAACCTAACGCAGACCTGGCCTAGCCCAGGACAGGACATCGAATTGCGCCACTCGCAGGACCTCAAGACTTAAAGAGACACAAAATGAAATTGATGAAGAAAACGAAAAGCGACAAAATCAAAAAAAAAAAAAAAAAAAAAAAAAAAAAAGAAAGAAACCAAAACGAAACGGAACGCAACGGAAAACCCAAGAATAATGCTCAACTGAACTGAAAACTCACAACTCATTGACTCTTGGCGAGTCTGTCTTTAAGTGCCTTGAAGTTGGCTCGCAAATGCTTTTCAATTAAATTCAATTTATTAATTTCAATTATTTGCGCTTCAAGTGACCAAGTCTCGGACAGCAAGACTCCAAGACCAAGACCGAGTCTAAGACGAGAGGAAGAGTGGGCAAAATGAGGGAAAATTCTGTCAACTTTAGTCGAAACGAATTGCAAAAAGCGTTAGAACGAACGAACGAACGAACCAACAAGCGAACAAACTAACGAACGCACTGGACCAGAAGGAGAAGGCTACTACATAGCGGCTTCTGGCCAAAGCCCACTGGCTCCTCTCACTTTTGAGTTGCTGCTGCTGCTGCTGCGGTTGTTAAGTGGCTCCAACGCCCATTTGATTGATGTAGAAGAGAGAGAGTGAAATAGAGCAAGAGAGAGTATAGAGACAACACGGACTATGACTCTTGAAACGTAGGCACAAACTCCGTTAGGCCATTAAGAAACATGCCAAAAGGCAATATGTATGTATGGGCTGATTGGAGATCAAATCGTCTTTGAGTCGCCTCTTTCAATGACAGACGCAAAAACGCAACACATTTTTTTTCACATTTATAGCCTGATTGCTATAAAATTGGTTTTAGCCACACCAAAAGAAAAAACTTGTATTCAATGGCATTTTCATGCCGTGCAATTCTTTTGATTTTTTTAATGAGTTTTCTTTTCGTTTTTTTTGAAAAAACATAACAATGACAATTTTAGATTCAATATTTCAAAAGAACTACAGGCACAGAGTTTCCTGAGTTTCCACATAGTTTTCGATTAGTCACTTCTCACTTTGTGTAACACTTCGAAGAGTTTCTAGAATAGTTAACTGAAAACCTAAATATAATAATTGGTGTTTGGATTAATGTTTGAAACAAAACAAATGTCTTTTGAAATACACGAAAGTAGTTATATATTTGGCAACATTTGCTAACAATTTGGTTTACTTAACTCATTACTGTGATTTGTAAAATAATGTTCTGTATAGATCCTTATTATAATATCAATATAAATTTATAAGCAATCCCATTGAAATCATAATACGTTATTCTAAAACTCTCTAAAGTCTCTGCAATAAATTCAATAGATACAAAGTATCCATCAAAAGTGCCAAAAATACACACAATGTGGTAAAAATATACTTAAGACTTAAGGATAGAACTCAACTATGTAAGAGAAACACAATTTTTTGAAATGAAAAGAACGACTGGTTTGCTTTATGTTCTTACAGTTTTTATACCTTTTTGAACACGCTTCGTGTGGTAGGTTATAAAAATCCAATTTGATTTCAATCTCCATTTGATTTATGGTTACAATGAAAAATCTTTTCAGTTGCTGTACTTGCTTAAAAGTCACTTTCATTAAACAGTAAAAACCAATTCACCATAAATACAAGCCAATAACAATCAAAACAGATAAGATTATCGTCAATTTATGTTCGATATTCTCATTAAACACAAATCAATATTTGCTTTCGATAACATAAAAATACAAACTAAAATCCAGCTTAGATCTAAATGATGAAGCCTAAAAGGGGCTAAGAGAGGATATCTAAACTGAACTCAAGTATTTAATGGACGGAAAAGGCATCGAATATCAAAAAAAAGAACAAAAAACAAAAAGAATGTCCATCGAGTGTTGTTACCGCCCCGAAATATAATTAAGGAGCACATGCTTAAATATATAAAAGTAAATGCTTCTCGTATGTCAAAATCAACGCAGCTGCCTGGCACTTTGGACCTTTTATATTTCTCTGGGTGTGTGTTTGTGTGTGTGTGTAGGAGGTTAACTGGCGAAATGTTTTTTTTTTTATGTTGCTGTTGTTGTAGACCTACTTTGCCGCTACCGCTTGAGTCAATTTTTATGAGTCGACCATAAAAAAATGTTAGTCTAGGAACAGAGAAAAGAAAAGGCATCAAAGTTCAAGTGCGGCACAAGCGGACAAGCTTATGGCGGAAAGAAACTGCCCACCTTGGCATATAAATCACACGCATACAATGATGTTAATAGTGTCATAAAAACTACGACAAAAGCACCTGACTTTCCGTCTATATACATATATAAATGTTGGTGTATATGTATATTAATGATTTTCTTTGTGTAGTCTTTTTAGTGTCAAATATTGACCACAGACTTTCCATAATAAATCAACTTGGAGCAAAGAGTAGTAAGCGCAACAGCAGCAGCAAATTAAAACGTTTCACCTGGCCATGATGTTGACAAATTAGAAGCTACGGCGAAAGGTGTTCAACTGGTCTGGCCATCAGCCACACCCACACCCACCATTCACACACACACACACACAAATACAGGGTAGACTCTGTCAATGCATGTACAATTTTCTGTGACCCGCTGTTCTCTACCTACTCAACGGACACGGAACTTGGGCACAAACTCGAGTCTCATACTCAGTCTTTTCGAAAGAGGTTTTTGATGGTGCAAAATTTTACAACCCTAACCGAAATGGGGAGAAGCCAATATCGAGTGGGTGGGTTTGGGGGGGTAGGATATGTTCTGCTACAAAAGTGGGCGGAGCTTTAGCAGATTATCGGTTAAATAAATAGACAAATTGATTTTAATGGAATTGGATATACTGAATGAGAATGTCCGCCACGGATGTGGCAGGCCAGGCCAGGCCATGCCATGCCATGCCATGCCTTGCCATGTGCCATGAAAATGGACATGAAACGGGTCCCACACCCCGCTCTTCCACCAAAGCCCCTCGCTTCCCACGCTTTGACCAGTTCGATGCGAAGCAAACCCGACCCAGTTGTGCAAACATATTTTCGTGTTATTTTGTCTTGGGTCGTTTACTTTTTTATATGATGGCCCAGTTTTTGTGTTGGTTTCTTGGTTTCACATTGTGGCCTTTAAATCGGATATCCTGTTCAAATTTTCTGCAATCAAAAATAAAAAATAAAAAAAAACGAAACCCAAAATGAATGCATTCAAAGCAAATCTTTTAGAATTAGTAGTAAAAGTAGAGGAAGAGAAATTTTCTACTTTTCTTTTTTGTGTGTTGACAATAATAAACTTTGTATTTAAACATGTGAAAATCCACAATTATGATGCCATTTTGAAAATGGGGAAATTTTCATCTTGATTTCTTTCTTCTTCTCCTAGTTATACTCATGACTTGTCATTTTCGTTTTATTTAATTTTTTGGGTTTTTTCCTTTTTTGAGGGGGGTGGCATGTTCTTTAACTACAAAGGAAATTGCCAAAACATTAGTTGTCGGTTGTTTTCAGGCAATCATCCAATGGAATCGAGTAAAACTCGAAAAAAAAAAAACAAACGAAACGAGGAGAAGGAACTTTTAATGACATGCTTTGTATGCGAACGCGTGTTACATGTTCGCTCACCATATCAAGCTGGGACCAGAGCCAACGACAACTTTCTAATCCCAAACAACCCACCAAACCCAATTCGACCGAACCACCCACTCTTACTACTACTACCCATCCATACGCCTTCGTAATCATTGCTCTACCATGGCAATGGCAGCTCTTCTTCATTTCTTCTTCCATACACATGTCCAAGTTTTTGGTTTTTGTGTGTGTCATCTCATCTCATCCTTTAGCTAATACGTTTCGCTGCTTGGCACATGTTTTTGCTTCTTCTCCCTTTTTGGTTACCACTTTCTCTGCTTTTGCTTCGTCTTCGTCTGCGTCTTCTCTAACTAACTAATAGGAATTTCACTTAATTGCACTCAAAAAACTATGCATGTGAATTGCACTCAACTTGTCTGGCAGCAGCCACCAACAGGGGAAAATACACTGAGCAAAAATGTTAGATAAATAAAGCAATCAAATTTTGGTCAACTTTAGTTCTTTACAACCACATTGCGTGGATGTTATAGAATATTTCGCTCAGTGTATTCATATTTGACCATGGATGTAGTCATCAATGATGACGATGAAATTTGCATACAAAATGAGATCTCTTTACGCTTGTCACATTTTATTTTCCTCTTTGGTTTAACTAAATTGCTATTGAATTATTTTTCAAAAATTTCCATTAACATTCTATTTTGTCACTTTCAAATAAGAAGATATTGCTTTCATTTCTAAATCATCATTTGGAGCATTATCATTTATAATTGTGATTCCCTTTCAATTTATATCAAGTTTTGGCTACGTCTCTCTCAACTGTTGGCAACAGATTTCGTTTTCATTGGAGCAGACGACAGTTTTGTCAGGCCATCCAAACATACATACACACATACTCAGACAAGAGGACAAGCAACCGCAAAACGACATCTGTAGAGGGTCTTCTCCTTTTTGGTGAAGGAGTCCTCCTTCATCTCTTCTTCTTTATTCCCATTTGCCTAGCCTCTTCTATCTGTATGACTGTGTGTAGGTTAGAAAAACTTTTGGTTTTCGTTTTTGGCTTTGGCTTTAGCTTTAGCTTTTGGGTATCGGGTTAAAGGCCTCCTTCTTCTTTAGCGTCATCCTCCTACAACTGTTGTCAGCTGTTGAAAGTTGCTCACGCATAAGCAGCCAGAAGTTGACATCCACTAGGACTCCTTCTCGTACTCATCCCTCTTGCTTCTTCACTGCCCCCCCCCACCCCCTCCCCCTCTTTCATTTGCTCTTAGCCGCATGCTAATGAGTACAACTTTTCCTTCTACCTTCACATTTTTTAGTATTCTCGCCTGTTGTCTATCTAGTGTAGAACTTTTCTATATGGATGCTGTTCAGCTGCCTTGGATTGGATGAGCAGGTGCCTATAAAAAAGAGAACACACACACAAAGACACACTCATATCTACTGAGCAAAAGAGAGAAGCAGTTGGCCAGATGGATCTAACTTTAATGAAAAACTTCTTTAATGGATTGTAGCGGTGGTGCGGGGTAATAGGAAGCTGAATGGAAAGGTGCCGAAATGAAAAACTATTGATGATGTAAGACTGGCACCAGAAAATTGATTAACTTGCTGACATTTTAGTTAAAAGTTGAACTTTAAAACCACAGAACGATTTTAAAATTATAAAATTTTATGAAAATACTTCTTAATTTAACATAACTAATTCAAATATTTCTCTTTGCTTTCAGTTAATGGAACTTTAACTTCACTTTTGGTAAGTTTGAATTGTCATATGTACGAAAAAGAAATCCCACTTTCTTTTTTTTTTCGCAATAAAAACGATTGAATTGAACAGTTTGATCAACAATTTCATTTCGGGAGATGTTTACTCATATTTGATTACATCAATTTAAGGATTTACCTACCATAGAAAATGTTGCCTTTTGACTGTCATTTAAAAGTCTTTTGAAGAGCAGTTCCTGCCTTGTACTAAAACGCATTACACCTCTTACATTTCATAAAAGAAAAGAAAACCATTTAGATACACCATAGTAACGCCTTGTGTATCCTTTTACTTTACGTTGGCCTTTCTTTTCTATGCTTCATTTTTTTCTTTTTTTTTTTTTTTTTTGCTATTTTCTTGTCTTGTTGTAGTCTGGCTTGGCTTTTTATACAATCGGCCCCAACCTACACACACACACCAGCTTTTTATTAAGGGCATTTTGTAATGGACACACGTCTTTTAGCTTCTTTAGACCAAGTAAAGGCTAAACTTAATGTAACACTTGTCAACACAGCTGCAAATAAATAAAGTGTAGAAAATGAAGCTAAAAGATAAATTGAAATTTATGAGCCCCGTCTAGGAAGTCAAAAGAAGAAACTAACTGCAAAGATATACAAACATACATATATACACATATACGTATAAGTATAATGTATAACAACAAAACTAACCGACAAAACATTTCAGCACTAAAAAGCTACTAAGTAATTTATAAGACCGAATACATATACACAGGCGGCCAACCAACAACAACACCAAATGTATAGACACATAGCAAGAATAAAGCATTAACCGCATATGGGAATGATGTAGATACATAAATGTATGTATCTATAGTGTAAGCAAATACTAAGTGCTGAAAATTTCAATAGGAAAAAACTAGATTTTAAAGTTAAACAACTTGTAGACAATTGATATACTCTTTGCTTTTGCATATTTTTCAAATGTTTCACATTTCATATATTTCACATTTTATATTTAGAAATACCAAAAACGAATAACAAGTAAATGCCACAGATTAGTGTGGCTGCATCTTTCAAATTGATATCAAGTATCAATTCAAAATAAGGAAAGAAATGTAGATAGAGCTGGGTGAAAATTTTCAATACATATACGTTTGTTTTTTCCTTTTGAATTTCTGAAGTTACGACAAGTCCAACCCTTTCACTGCAAGAGCATAATGAAATTATGTATCCTTTGCCAGCCCACCTGGTGGCCCACCTGTCGAAAACGAGTACGAAACATGCACAATGCGTATGTCTGTGTATGTATGTTAGTGTGCAACTTCCTCCTTTTACCAATACATTTCACCAAGAAGACCTTATTAAATTATACAACACATACACACACGGGTCGGCATAACAAAAGGAGTGCCTGGAGAGAGGCTGTTACGTTACCGTAAAAGAGGATGCTGTCTCAGAATGTTAAAGTGTGGCATATTTTAGCTAAATATTGCAAGTACACCAATGAGAATTGCATTTTCTTAGATATATGGTATACACTCGTACCCCATGTCTAACCTAACCTACCATATTCATACATATATATCTACATATGTATGTACATATTTACCAACCAGTTCTACTCTTAGTCTAGATGCAAGACGATCCCTTCAAGGCTTTTTCTCTTTTATCTGTGCTTTTGTTGTGCCCTTTGTTTCCTTCTCTGTTCTCATACCCCCCTCTTACTCACTCTCTCTCTCTCACACTCTACTTTTGTCAGTAGCAAATGATAAGTTTTTGGGTGTTGCCATTGAGTTAAATTAATTTAAGGCATATAAATTAGAGCTCATTGTTGGCGAATATATGCATATACCTGGATTCAGCTGACATTTATCCTAGACTAATGTTTAAAGGCAAAGAATAAGAACTTACCCTTAAATAGTTTAGGTTTCAGAATATTATTTAACTTTTATAGTAAATATTTAACTTAATATAAACAAAACTCTGGATCACTTGTCAAATGAAATCCAACTTCTTCATGTTAATAAATAATTTTTTGTAATAAAATTCCACTTGCAAAAACTATTTGCAATTTGCCAAGGGTTACAATATGAGTGTAACTCTTCTACATTAAAAAAAAAAACTGGCTGCCTCGCCGCTTCCTGTATTTCTTTTTTTTTTTTTTGTATTTACGTAACTTAGAGGGTTAAATGTCCGAGATTATATAAAGTACCCAGGCTTTGGCCTTTCTTTCAACTTTCATTCTTAACAAAACGTTAAAATGACTTGGCGCCTTTCATTTTCCTTGCTGTCGCCCATTTTGTCTCTGCCTTGGCTCCGTTTGCCTTCTCTTTCTACTCCTGCTGCTTTGTGTCTTTGTCTGTTTCTTGGTCTTTGTCTTCTCTTCTCTTGACTTTGGTGTCACAGCAGCATTTTTAATTTAATTTAATTTAATTTTTTATCAATTGTTTTTTTCTTTTCTTTTTTTTTTTTTTTTGTGCTTTTGCGTTCTTTAACGCCGACTGTCAGGCTGCTTTAATTTTATCAGCTACATAAGCCTCCTGAACTTCGTCCCTCTCCCCCTTTCCCAGTTAGTGAGGGCATATACATGAAGAGACTCATACATCAACTTCAAATTCAAATTGTATCATAAGCAAAGTCAATTGTTGCCTGAAATGAATTGCAAATTAGGCGTAACTAATTTGCTTTGTATTCAAATTGATAGAGAGAGAGAGAGAAACGCACAGAGAGAGAGAGAGAGAGAGAGAGAGAGAGAGAGAGGAGGAGAGTTGGCAGTCAAGGGAGTGTGAAAGTGTGAGAGATGATGGTAAATTCTCACATGAATTTTGAGTTTGAAACGCAATAAAATCGGCAACATTCAAGGCTCATTGATTTTGTTAGCTATATTGAAGACGATACGGTTCTTGGCTTCTGAGATGGTAAGAGACTTGAGAATTAGACTCAAACACACACACACTTAGCACAGAAGAAAACTCAAGGGAAATTTTCACTATATAACTTTGAACGGCTGAAAAGAAGGCACACGGAAAAAGTAACGAAAAGGAAAAGACCCCAAGCACCATAAGTATGCCCACTTGAGATTACTCAAAGTTAAAGTGGCCTAACAAAACTAATTAATATTGGGTTGCGATAATTGAGAAGTCAATTTAGCTAATTTTATGATGAAACTTATGTCATGGGCAATGAAATAAAACAAAAAAGAAAGCAAGTATAAGAAGAGAGATGTTGAATATAATACCAAGGTAAACAAACAAAAAAAAGGAATGAAACACCTTCAAGATAGTAGGATTTGTGGTTTAAGATTGGTTCGAAAGCTTAGAGCAATTTCAGTCGACGATTAATTGATGGCACCTCTAAACAAGTGGCTATTGATGGTTAAAGACCCACGATCTCTCGAGGTTTTAGAGGTTTTTTGTTTTAAATTTTTGCAAGCTAATTTGTGGTGCGATTTAAAAGTCATAAGCCAGAAAGTCATTAGCCAAAAATAAAATTTATATACAAAACATTTTTGAACGCAAATATTTCAGAGTTTTTGTTTTTTGGCTTTATTTCCCCACTGAGGGTAAGACTAATAGAAAGCAATTGCCAAACTAGTTGCCATGCCATATAATCTAAATTCATTTCATTTCCCTAGAGTAGAAGAGCTCAGTAGCCGATATTCCACGCCCACACACACACACACACAAACACACACGAAGACGTCTGCTCCTCTTCGAAAAATTGAGAAGGAAAAACGAGCTGTTGATGACGTGCATCGTTTTCATTTTCATTTTTGTTTCGTCGTTCTTCCGGCATGTAAATAAATACTACAACAAAACAAACAAAAAATATAAAAAAAAATACGCAAATGGAAAAAAGAAAAACGACTATGATTTATTTTGTATTTGGCACGCACATTGTCAATATTTGTCGAATTCATCACGAAAAGAAAATTTTGTTTTCAGAGGCACAAGCATTTGCTTACCTTCTACATACATTTGCTGTCGTCTTTCTTCATCTTCCACCTTGCACCTCCTCCATCACTTTGTTTCCCGTTTGCTTCCTCGTCGGTCTCTCTCCCGGCATCACATGGTGGGAAGTGGAGGGGGCTCATAAAGTTGTCGACACTACTTGAAGCTGCCCCAATATCTAAAGAAAAGAAATCGAAGCAGTTATTTATGGATCTTTCTTTTGCACAAAAGGCAAGCAGCAACAACTACAACAAAAGAGGATGAAAAAAAAAAAAAAAAATACATTGCGCTAAATATACAGACAGACAGAAAATAATGCTGTATGTGGGCCCACAGATGTACTAAATACTAAAGAACAGCAAATGAGGAAAACACCACCAAAAAAAACAGACGAAAAAAAACTTGTGAAAATATTTTATGAAAAAATAGCCAGTCAGTCCCCTCCAACAAATTGTTGCCCCTTTTTTTGTTACCCTATATTTGAAATGATTTAAATTCATTTATTAAAGAGATTCATATCAAATGCGATACTCTCAATGGACCCTCCCGCCCTCTCCTGCGAGAATCCTTAAGATGGTTTAAAAACTTTCCAACCAATCTTGGACCCTTCATATACATATGTATGTACTTAAGGTATCTCTTAGTCGGCTCCTACTTTTATACAAACACAAAAGCATAATGTCCGAATTGTGTTCATTTTTATTGTTGTTGTACCAAACATAGTAAAAGTTTTATGAATGGACAGCGTATCACCTAAAGATGGCCCCCAAAGGAAGCGCACAAATTGAATTGAATAGGCTAGTTGAGTTTCGTACATAAGATAAAAGCCAACAAATTTAGTTTATGAACCAAAAAAAAAAAAAGAAAGAAGCGAAAAAACGGCATACAAAAACTTAAAAAAAAAGATGAAAAATTCCATTGAATTTCCAAGAGCAATGTACTTATTTTGTTCGTCTATTTTTCTCTAAAAATGTAATTTTGTTTTCAATGAATTACCCTAGACTGTGAAAAGAAAAAGACGAAATTTATTTTAAATAAACGCAGAATATATTAAGAATAACAAAAGCTTCCATTTTTTAAGTTAACGATCTCTCTGCTTAAAAAAGAACCACTAATATGTATCTTAAAGTTAATTTGGTTGCCTAAACAACTTATAAACTCGTTCTTTAATAAAGTGAGTTGTAGATTGGAAACGTTTTAAGGTGCTTAAGTAATTTTGGATTAGAATTGAACAATAAATTGAAGTATTTGTGAAAGGATAAATTGCAAACACTCAAAAAGGTTAAAAAGTTTATAAGTTTTGTTTGTAATCGGACGCCAGAGCAAATCATATCAATTCCAACAACTTTAAACGGAATTTGAAAACGAAAACAGGCATGTTAAAAATATAAATATATTTCAGTTTTGAAGCTCACAAACAAATTCGACCAATTCCAATCGTTGCCCGACACGCGCTCTTCTATTTTGTTTTTGTTTTTTTTTTTTGAAGGCCAAAGCGAGTCTAAAGAAGTAAAGGAAACCAACAAGAAAAATAAAACATTACGAGGAGGTGGAAAAGTGGAAACCTTCATCCAGAATTTCACTTTTTTTTTTTTTTTTTTTTTGTATATTTTTTCAACAGTCTTATTGTCGGCACACGTTCTTGAAACCAATTGTGACCTCCTCCCTCCCTTCATCTACTCGACTCAATATGCATACGTAGTTGCAAATACAAATGCGGCCACTGGCTCTATGGCTATGACATTTGCAGCTGTTCAATTGAATAATAGAATCCGAATCAAAATCTAATCCAAAAGAGAGTCCCAGAGACTAAGAGAAACTTTGTTCAATAAAAAAAAAAAACAACAACAAACAATATAGATATAAAAAGAAAGAAACAAAAACGTGATACGTATGCATGCATTTGTCATGTGGGGACAATAAACAACAATTGGTGCGGTGTGTATGATTGTGTAATATTTATTTGCATTTGATGCATACAAAATTTGTTGCACATTCCATCTACTCTATGTTTGGTAAGTAGAATGTGTTGCGAGTTCTTTCAAGTTTGTGCAAGCCATTCATCCCATTGAGTTGAAATTTCAAGTGATATGTGACTGGACAATTTTTTGAACATTTCTCTGCCTCTCTCTTGTATCTCACTCACTAGATAATATTTAGGATTGCAGGTCACAGACACATGCAGCTGGTTCCACAATTCGACAGGATACTCATCTTCTATTGAGAATAGATCATAGTCACCAGGCAAAAGCTATTGAATTGTGGCACTGTAATAAAATAACTATGTATATATAGATCAACAACATCATGGTAAACTCGCTAGTATTGCAAGCTTTCTCTGTCTATTTTCGCCAAATTTAGTTATAATTCTCAACTGGTTTAGGTTTTGATAAGATATACATCCATGGCCATTGCAATTTTAGAGGTTTTTGTAATACAACTTGGTTACATATAAAACAACTTGAAAAACCACCTGTTTGCCTTTTGACAATGCCTATAAACTAAATCTTTTTTGTAACTTTGACCCTTTATTTGTATGTACACAATTTCAGATTTTTTTTTGTAAAACCCTTTTCAAAGGTAACTCTAATGACTACGCCACTGTGTCAGTTTGTGAAATTCTCACGCGTCAAGTGGCCTGCCAAATATGATTTATATGCAGATGTCATGGCTAGCAAAGTAGAAAATATGACAGTAAAAAACATTCTCTATATATCTATAATATAGATAAATGGCAAAGAACGTTTGGGGGAACACGCAGGCGATGGGTTGAGTTAGTTTGGTTTGGTTTGGTTTGGGTGAAATTTATGTGCCAAAAGAGAGATTCAGACACATGGAGATTTATTTGAATCAAATGAAACAGAACTGACAAATAGATTTATCTAAATATATCATATAACTATGACATACAAAATATATGCAATATATATTTTTGTTTTTTCCCAGAACTGAAATGACAAATAAAACAAAAAATAGCAAGATAAAGTGATAAGTAGGTTGGCTATGTTAGATTACCTATAATTCTGCAAAATTAACTAGAAATGCTGATTTGAGTTCACCACTTAATCCAAAATACCTATGTATGTATGTATGTGTAATATCTATTTTGATATATCGCACATTTTCTTTGGCTATAGAGGTGGTTATTGAGTTCCATTCATCAATGGACATTGACAGCTGTCAACTCAGATGAATAGATTACACATGGTACACTTTGATAGATACGTATAATTATACATATATAACCAGATATATGTATGTATATATTGGCACTATGTAACGACTAGCAGAGATCTTTTTTAAGACCCCAAGGTGACTTTTATTTATTTTAATCTCACAGCTAGGCACAATTTAGGTGGTCAAGTATTTACCACTTAAAACAGTGTGGCCAGCTTCTGGTTTGAGCTGCTAGTGTGACCAAATTACTTTCCAGTAGGACCAGCGTCATAGCAAAGAGTGAATTAAATATCGTCGCTTACAATTTAAGAAAAGTTTTGCTAGAAATTTAATCGAAATTATCTTAAGCTTGAGTAAGCCACAATTTCAGAATCTGTTTTAGCGTAGAATTCCCCATTGCATCTGTTGTTTTTGTTACCATCACTCAGCGTAGTTTTCGGGCCAACAAAGTTATCACATCTCTATGGTATTTTTCACTTCAGAGGTGAGGGAAGTGATGGCATAGAAGGATAGAGTGGCGCGATGGGGAATTGGATGGAGAGGGGGGATGGGGACGAGGGTAGCTCATAGAGTCAACAACATAAAGCAACACCACTGGGCCAACCAAATTGCATGTAATAAATGTGAACAAGTAAATTGTGCCGCAGCGCATGCAGTTACCCAACGTCAAAGTCAAAGCCAAAGCTAAAGGCAACAAAGTCCAGACTTGGCTATATATCCAGGCACGTAGCAAAGCAAAATCCATGTGACCCCACAGCCCTCCGTTCCACCATCACCATCACCGCCGCATGACTATCATTTGGGGAATTGTAAGTCTGTCTCTGACAAATACCCTCAATGTCGAAAGCTGAAGCTGAAGCCACTATGGGAGATGCTACCATGCTGAGACACAGAGTAAGCAGAGAGAAAACGAGAACGAGAACTAGAGATAGAGTGAAAGAGAATCCTTTACTGGTCTTGCCCTTCATATTGATGAGACATCATCAACCATCGACTCGTATCGCATCGCAACGGCTTCCTTCTTTTCCATTCCCCTTGCTCCTAGTCAGAACAACAACACGAAACGACGACTCGATTGCAATGCAATGCAATGAATTTTAAAGCAACTTCTCTTACCCAAAACTTTTCACTTGATTTTGATGAATTTATTCATGGAAACAATCTCCAAGCACCCCCCATCCCGTTTCCCCTGCCCACTATGCCAAACTCCATCCCTCATCTTTTTAAAATGTAGCCGATTCAAGATCTAAGCAAACAAAATTATGAAACTTGAGGGAATCACCAAATGGTTTAAATGGAAAAACTCTTAGGCGTTAATTTTTTATTTTCTTCTCGTACATTTTTACGCAACATTTGCAGCAATCAAAGTAAAAAAAATTCTAGATATTTATATATAATCGAATAGCATCTAATCGAATGGCGAATAGCAAATGGCGATGGCGAGACACGCCCCCATCTTTCACTCCCAGTTTGCGACTTTCTCCCTTGCCGGCAATCAATGCCAAAGTCCATAAACAGTTCAACTTTATTGAGTCCTGACGAAAGTTTTTATATACATACATAGTCGATATACACATACATGTACATAGGTATATATGTGTATGTACATACTTACATACATACATATGTATATATCGAACAAATGGACGTCTGTTTCCCGGGTTTGTTTTGTGTATTTGTTTGTACTTTTCGCAATTGCAATCGTTGCGTTTTGCAATTGAGATTGGTATTGGGATTGAAAACGCACTGCAACAAAAAAATCGAAATAATTCAAATCAACATAAACTTCCACTTCGAATTGTAATTTTAATTGCTGACAATTAAGGGACAGACATGGTTTCATTTTAAACACCAAAAAGCTCTTAGGTCAAGCCGCTTAAGAAGTTCTTTAAATGAGGTCAACTTTGAATATTAAAGTGAAGCCTGTTGAAATGTTTTCCATTTTAATAATTTGTAGAGAAATATATTGAAAAAATGTTGGAAATT
Source organism: Drosophila equinoxialis (assembly GCA_018150345.1). NCBI lineage: Eukaryota > Metazoa > Arthropoda > Insecta > Diptera > Drosophilidae > Drosophila > Drosophila equinoxialis. Next base: position 2,417,037 of record JAECWI010000089.1, on the reverse strand, counting down.
AATTAATGATTACTTGGAATATTTTACGTTGAAATTTTCCAATTTCTATTATATTACAATAAATAGGGAAGGAGGCCCAGTTGAGGCGCGGGTTTTTTCATTTTATGACTTCTCATTCGAGCTCGGTTGAAAATTTTAGCTTACTTTATATCTTATTTTCGTGGAGAAAATCGACTAAAGTACAATATCTGTATTATAATTTAAATTTATGTTTTATTAGCTTACGCTTTTCAGCTTAAGTATTTTCTAGTTTAATCTATTTAAGCTTGCCAAAGTAAAAAGTTGTGTGGTAGTCAATGCTTTTTCTTGCATTTTGCAGTTATGCTTATAATTCCCAACTGATTTCAGTGGCTGAACTGAGAAATTCTCAAAATAAGTTTAGTGTATAGAAAGTTTTATAATTTTATGCTGTAAGTTATTAATTGAAATGACTTGCAGCTGGATTTCGAGGTCCACTTCATTTAAAGTGAAAACCAGACCTTTGTGTTTTTCTCACAGTGCAACACTTGGGGGCGCCACTTTGACCCAATGGACTAAGCACTTTTGCCTACAAATGAGGTTTTGGGCTAGTGTGGGTGTGTACTACATATATATATATATATATATATATATTTGAACTTAGTTTGGATGCCAATGCCGATGCCAGTGCTGATGTCCTTTTTAGTTTTTATGACGGTTAGGATGTGCGGTGGGGTACGCTGTGGTAGTAAGGGTTTGGCAGGCAATAGATTTTCAATCAAACTCTCAACACGTACACGACGACGAACGAATCGAGCGAGAGAGAGAAAGTCAGGGTCAGAGAAAGAATAAAGAAAAACTGCCAAATTTCTAGCCTATAACAATGCTTATTACATTTTTTTTTTGCTTTTCCAGTGGAGTGGGGAGGGAGTTAGCGTACTCGCCACATGGACGCATAAAAGGTTTTTATTTCTCTAATATTGAGACGCTAATCTTGTGGGCCAATAAGATTTGCCAGTTGACTGAGCCAAGTCGTGCCAGTTTGAAAACGGAAATGTTTAATTAAGTGCCACAGCAGCAGCAAAAGCACACCAAAATGATGCATGGAAACAGATGGGGCAAAAATGCTTGATTTGCTACCGACGAACAGATGGTGAGAGTGGCAGCACAAGTTGAACATTAGTTTATATTAGATGATGATTGAGAATTTCATGGATTTACACATAAAGGGGCAAGAACGTCTCTGGTTAGTTTTGAGGTTTTTTTTCCTCCTTCAAATAGTAATTGGAAAAAATGGGAAAATGATTGAAGAACTAAATGGAATTTGAGACTTGAATGGAAATATATGGCAGATACTTAAACACATATAAATGGCAATAAAAAATCAAGCATTACATATATTGTAAAAGTACTTTAATATATGTATTTCTTTGTCTTTTAACTCAGTTTTGGGTCTTGTATGGATTTCAATCAATAGATTTCCTTTAAAATCAATTAGACAGGAAGAGTCCACCTTATGACCAAAAGGACGACATATGAAACATCTTAAACTGGCTAAAATGAAATGAATACTTGGCAAGAGAACTTATTTGCCCAAACTTTGGAATCTTCTCCAAACATTTCTATGTACCGTCGAATCCTCATAGACTGATCCTGCTGCTGACCATGCGTAAAGAATTCAGTTCAAACTTTTCATTCACTGAAATTTGTATTTAATTTACTTTTTTGTCCACATAGCTAAACATAAAACTTTCTGTAACCAAACAAAAAATATTTCAATGCATGTAAAAAGTTTGAAATTCTTTAAAATTAAATTTCAGTAACCCGATTCCATAAAATAAGATTCACTCTATGTGTATGGTTAAAAAATTAAATTATAGACATAAAAACAAATGAAATTTAGTCAATATCAATCAATCAATTATTGAACAATTGAAAATGGAAATGCAATTTCTAAACTTTACAAACAACCCACTCGAAAGCAATTTTAAATGCCATGGCATAGCAATTGCCAACATAGGGAAAAAAAAATATAAACCAAAACAAAAAAAAAGGCACTTGCATAGCAATTTCACAAACAACTGAAACGACTTTCTGATTTGTTTCAAATTCTAGTGCCAAATGGTCGACAGAGGGACACAGAGAATATACATAGAGAGAGAGAGAGAGAGCGAGATGTAGAGAGAGAAAGCAAATCAATCAAATCAAATCAAATTCAAACCATGTATGAAATCTAAACACTAAAGTGAAAAAGAACACAATTGTGAGTCCCCTTCAAATTGGCTTAGACAATATTGCCAATGATTCCTTTTTTGTTTTGGTTTTTTATTCACTTGAGCTTTTAGCAAATTAAATGAGACACAAAACGAATTTGTGCCAAGCACCTTCTTCTCTCTCTCACCCCGCCCCCTCGACCAGAAAACAAAATTAGATATCATTAATTAGTTGAACAAATTGATTTTGTTTGTGGCACAAATGGAAAACAAACATTAACTTAAGTTAACTAGAGAATGCTCCTCCCCTAATAGGCAAATCAGTTAGTCGAATTCTCAAATATCCTAACGCTCCATTTAAAATTTACATTTAGTATAGGGTAAACAACATTCGTGACAAGAAAGTCTTTAATCAATAAACGTGGAAGGGAACAACAGTATCAAGTAAAATGTTCAAGGTCATTTAACTTTAACGATTAAAGGAAAGGAAACAGGAAATAAACAAAACACACGGCAGAGGCAGCGGCAGCGGCATCGACTCATTCTTTTCTTTTCCCCCACATGTGTTAAGCAGATTGAGCACAGGAATGGGTCAGAGGAAAAGGTCAGTCATTGGGGAAAATGAGTAAAAATCATTATAAGAAGAAAAATCTTTGGTCATAATACTGAATTGTGTTGGGTTAGGTTATTATGCCGCTATGATTTTCTGACTATCGCCGGCTTTCGATGTATTTTCTTCTAATATATTTTCTCAACTAAATCGTATTGAAATTAAATTTAAAAACTCTTTTTATTTATTCTTATCCGTTAGTTATATATAAATTAGATTAAAATTGTAGTTATTAAGTCGAAATGTCAATTTGTCAGCAAAAATGTTGTCTTGCATAAGAAATATATGAAATAAAACTGTCTTTGCAAGGCTATGCAATCATATATATTGCTCATACGCACAGTTGAACACGCACACACACACACACACATACACACACGTACACAAAATTTGCTTATGATGTTGTCTGGCTATAACAGCAAAACAAATTGATAAGAATTGTCGCTCTCTTTCTGTTTTTCACCCTTTCTTTCACTGTCTGTGTCTACATTTTGCTACAGTGGGCAAAATACTACAATATCGAAGCATTTTTCTTGACATAACTTCATTCAACGCACTGGCAAACAATCTTGAACTGTGTCAAATTATAGAAAAGAAGTTTTCGGCTTGCAGCTCTTTAGAAAATCTTATTTTATTTTCTTGTCTTGTTGCTATTCTTAATTCTTGAATAATGTTTATATGTATGTAATAATAAATCTTTGACCAAAAAAAAAATCCCCAAAAACGCAACTGGATATGTGCCAAGGAAAATGCATTTCCATCCATTTGCCTTGATCCCGACATTTTCGGGCCGCCCCATTTGCCTCGGCGTGTCAACAATGTTTGCCAAACTGACTGCTTAGCTGGCCGTTTTGCCATTTCATTCTTAAGGCATTTGAAACCAAAGTAAAAATGTGCATTCGAGTGCAATTTTTGACTGACATGGGGAGGATGTGGCAGCCGCAGCATATGATAATGATTATAATAACGACAACCATGATGATGATGATGATGATAATAATAATAATAATGATGATGAGGCGATGATTCTCATCTTTATCAGCAGGGCTTTGCTTCTTTATGCTTCTCGTTCTCATTGTCAATGTGTCAGTCAGTCAGTCATTCAGCCAGTTCAGGTGGAGGGTCTTATTTCTATCCTCCATTTGTCTGTTTCTTTTTTTCTTGGTTTCTTTTTTTTCACTACTTTTTTCCCTATTTTCTGCTGTCAATGGCTCTGATTGTGCATCAATTTTTTCCAGTTAAAACACACACACATAAAAAATATATATATCAAAAATAGCGAAAGCAACTTGGCTCCGCATTAACTGCCCTGTAGAACATGTCCACGTCCATGTCCAAGACCATGTCCTGGACACTATAGACAAGGACTAGAAAGACGTGCAAAAGAAGTAGTAAGAGAAAATTGCTGACATTTTTGCTATGAGTGCAAAATGATTGACGTAAGCAACAAAACTGAAAAAAAGCAAAAAAAGAAAACCAAAAAGGGCTAAAAACAAGAGAAAATTGTGTGCGATTTCAAGTAAAAACGTATTTTTTCCTCCCTCAGAAATATTAACTTTAATTGTGTGGCAAATTTGGTTTATGGGCAAAAACCCAAACCCATGTCCTCACTCAGCATGCTGTGAATATAAACGAGATAGTTTCGAAATTACATGGAAAATGGTTTCTACATTAAAGTTTTTAAAATTATGATGTCATAATGAAACATTTGCCAGCCATTAAATGGTTTCAATTTTTGGTTTTTCTCTCAAAAGTGTGCATTTTACCTCTTTCTAGTTTCAACGATGTTTTTTGTTCCTTTTTGGGGAGGGAATCTTGTCTCATGCAATTATGTCGAAACAACGGAAATGCAGTCTTTTGATAAGACTCTCTCCAAGCCCCAATCATCTGCTGCACCTTTCACTATGCACACTATACGCATTCATATAGGTATTCCCAATAGGCAATTTTAGATATAGAGGCTTTGCCATTGCCATTGCCATTCTCTTCTCTATGGAATGACCATTGCTCTTTTTGCAAAACTATGCCTTAACCAGGACTAGGACCAGGACCTCATCCTCATTCTCCAAATGAAAGTCGAACCTGTATTCAATAAAAGCGATATGCGAATCGAACTGGACTGGTCGACGATTGTTCAGTGAAATGAAAATGCAAAAACGCTTTTTGAAACCCCTTATCCACACACAAAGAGAGCGAGAGAGAGAGAGAGACACATAGAGAAATCGAACCTTCTACCTCAATTCAGTATGCCACGCACTTCATTGGAGGATGCGAATAGAATTGAACTACAGGAATAGAGAACAAAATGAGACCTCCAACAATATTGCATTGCAATTTTATGCTTTTATTGCGCGGCCATTGGATCATTGGACAAAGGTTTGTCTAGGAGACTAAACGAAAAAATTCGTTTAGCATGCAAACAATTTTTAACATTCAATATTTTATACCAATTTAGATCTCTTCGAACAAAAAAAACAACAAGGTGTTAAATATTTAATGTTGCTTTATCTAACTTTTCTTGCCACAGAGTTTCCAGATCTAATGCAATGCACAGAGAGACAGAGAGGAGGCGGTGGGTTGCCAACAATTTGTTTATCTATGTACATGTGTGTTCCTTGTCGAGGTTTTTGTTTGGTTTCCTTGGATGTCCTTGTTCGGATGCCCTGCTGCTGGCTGGCTGCTGCTTTGCTGTTATCTGCCTGTCATGTGTAAAATTTTCTTAGCCACTGGCGCCCTCTTCACTTTACCTTTCTATCAGGTGCACATATACGCATACATACATATGTATGTAATGGGAGTGAAGAGATAATGCCCAGCAGTAAAGAATGGGAAGGAAGCGCAGGGAAGGTCGGTGTAAAATGGAAATTCTTTGCCAAATGGACAGGTTGATGGAGCAAATGAAAATTTTTTGACTTGTAATGAGAGTTGCTTGGGGATAATGGACCTTTTAATAGGTTTGAAAACGCATGGAGCTTACACACAGGGTGTGTATTTATTGGGGAACGGTTACTAGCACTTTGGGCAGCAATTACGAATAAATTTAGTTAAAGAAAGGGCAAACTTGTGACAGATAAATGGAAATATCAGATTCTAGCATGGCTTCACGTTGGGCGCCAATTACAGATATAATTTTAGCTTCGGGTTGATAAATGGAAATACTGAATTCTAGCATTTCTTCATGTTGGGCGCCAATTACAAATCAACCTAGCATAAAAAAGGAAAGCTTTTGTCATGGATAAATGAAAACACCTTACCAAATGTGGAGCAGCATAAACTGCATACTCGAATTAGAACAACTTGAATATAAAACTTTCTTCTCTTAACTTTAGGACAACAAATCTCTAGAATTTGTCACCCATTTATTTCACTTTTTTTTTTTTTTTGCCTTCTTTAAAATGATTGTCAAAACCTTATCTCAGTCAGCCATCAGTTTGACAAATCCGCCAAACAAAAGCCAAACTTAAGCAGTCGAAGTTTTGTCATCAAATCCAACAGCAAGTCTAAGTCAGTCAGTCAGCGAATGAGGCAGGCAGTCAGGCAGGCTCTCATGTCAAGTCCAAATTATTTACAAGTTGTCAATAAGCATGGAAATGTCCTCACAATGCCAAAAGACATTTTGCCATGTCCCAAACCAACAACACCAACGAAAGGCACAAAAAAAAGGTCGATCAAGTTGATGGAGCTAAGCTTAAGGCATTAGGGGTCAACTTGGGCACACAATGTCAACGAATGAAGCACAAATGACATTAACAATTTAAATGACAAATTGTTGGACGAAACATCTAGCATATACATACTTAGTATATTATGCTGAAGAGTCTTTTCTTGACGACTAATTAAAAATGCTAGCCGTAAAATGGGACACCCGGACACAAACAATTTGTAATTGAAGACGCTTCCGTTCAAGGCAGTTCTTCAAATATGAAGAAGAAAAAAGGCTCGCAAAGGTAATCTATGTAGGTGTGCCTCGAATATTACACAGCAAGCAAGATGATATATATATTTTTTTCCAGATCAGCATACGCAAACCTTTTCCTCATTTTATTTGGATCGTTGGGATAGAATCCCCCCAAACAAAAATGGGCGCTTTAGCTATGCTTATTCATCTAGGCAGTTTATTAAGCTAAAGGAATTTCGCATCTAAATTTAATCAAAATTTATAAATCCGAACTATTTGTTCCTCTTAGTTATTGATTTTTGCTCTGCTTAAAGCAAAACCACATTATTTCAATTATACAGTTTTGTGGATTAACTTGTAAGAGGAACTTTGAAAACCGCTTTTTGGTTAGCCCTACAGCACAATTTTAAGTTAGCTTCTTATCCCCATTCGCTTTGCTGTCGTTCATCCTCTGTTGCAATTAAACTTTTCATATTCAATCACTTTTTGTTTGTTTTGGGTTTTTGTGCCAGTTTTTCTAAACCTTTTGCAGCTCTTTATCATAAAAAGATGCCTCATTATAAACTCAGCAAACTCCTATAAATTGTTGCTTGACTCTGTGTGTTTGTTTGTTTATGTTTTTTTTTTTTTTTTTTTGTTGGCTTAGCTCATGCCAACTGTAACCAGCTAAAACTGCAGTTCTACGTCCTTTTTTTGCCAGTTGTAAGAACATTAATCAAAATAACCCGCTCATAAACTGAGCGTCGTTCAAAATAATATACAAAAAAAAAAAGAGAAGAGAAAAAAGTTCATTCAGACCAAAAATTGTTTGGTTTTTTGCCCGCCCCAAGCCTTTAGACCCGAGGAGTGTCCCGTTCATCCCGGTGCTGACTGTAGAGGACCCACCTTGATTTCTGTCTGCAAATGGAAAGGTTTCTTTTTTATGGTGGGGAGGCGAATCGAAGCGGTGCAAAGTGAAGTAGAGTGGATGAAAGGGCTTTACAAATAGTCGCCAAAAAAGTTTTAAGCGATTTTTAGTTGCGACTATCAAAAAGGGAGAGAGAGTAAGAGACAGAGAGCTATGGGGTGATAGCCAAGAGAGATTAAGAGGGGAAGATTTAAATAACATTTATGTGTGTGTGTGTCTGTGTGTGTAAGAAAAGATTAGAAACTTCTGGGGGGAGCAGGGAGATGGTAAAAAGGAAACTTTGATAAAGAAGTTCCTTTTTCCAGCGATAAGCTGATTTGTTGTAAAATAATTAAATTAGCTGTAGGGTCCTGGCAAAAAAAAGATAAACCTGGTTGAAGTCAATATAGCAAATAATATAATCAATAGAAGAAATAATGTCAATCAAATTTCAGAAACAATTTAAATAGAACTGAATCTTAGATAACGGCAAATTGATAGATTCAAACTAAGTTACATCCAAACTTATTATCACTTAACGATTCATAAAAAATTGTTATTCAATTGCAATATGAGATATTTGGGCTGATTATTATTTGAATTCAATTTAATCGAAAATTCGTGTAGTTGAAAAAGTTTTCATTTCCCTCTGTCTCTCTCTCTTTCTCACAACTATCTACAGTAGACGCGATAAGATTATAACAAGGACTTATGATTATAATGAGAAAACGAAAAAATAAAGTACGAAAACTTGTGAAAATGAACAGCGTTTAGATATTTGCTTTTGGCCATGACTTTTTCTTTGAGTTTAGTTTCTTCGTTTCAGTAAAAGTTTTACCAGAGCCTTGCCATGCCTTCAATGTGTGGCTGACTAAACATGATAACGCATACAAGTTTACACATATATGCAATTTCTTACACCCTTCACACACACACACACTCAGGAACTCACAAAACATGCATGTGAGCTGGCTTTTTTAAGCAAACTTGTCATTAGCATGCAATACATGCGTACATTTATGTATATCTATGTATGTATGTCCAAAATGTACTTAAAGAGTTCTTAGTCGAATAAAGTCTTCAATTTTTTTGCATTCTCTAAATGTTCAATAATTTGAATTCAGACTTAACACCAAATAAGACTTTATTAACACCTTTTTTTGCAGAGGGTATTATAAAATTGGTCAGATGTTTGTAACGCACAGAATAATACGTTTCCGACCCCATAAAGTATATATATTCTTGATCAGCATGGGAAGCTGAGTCAATATAGCCATGTCCGTCCGTCCATCGATGGGTATGCGTTTTATTTAGTCATCTTAAGAGCTATTGGGATGAAACTTGGTTTTTTTTTATTGCCCAGGTAGATAAAGTATGAAAATCATCAGGATCGGACCACTATATCATATAGCTCTAGAAGAAACATAGGTGAAGAAATTGGAGTAACCCCATGAAATTTACCAATATGATAGTATTGGATATAAAATCTCAGATCCCAAAATTTGAATCTGATCGGATCAATAGAACACAAGTTACAGGGAACATGCGTACACACACAGACACAACGCTACATGAACTGTATGTCTATGCGTGTTGTGCTTTGCTTAGGGGATAATGGAAGAAGAAGAAAAAATTTAGTAAAAAAACAGTAATAATTTGAATGTTTTGTTTATGCATTGATGAATTGAGTTGAGGGGAAAGAAATTTCAAATGTAAAAATATTATTGCCAAGGACTGCAAGGGTATAAAAACTTCGGCATTGCCAAAGTAAGCTTCTTTGATATTTATGATTATTTCTGCCTTTTTCTGTCTATCGTAAAAGTGTCATCGCTATTGGTAGTGATGTGATTTGGATCCAAACCTTAAAATTTGAGGTAAATAAATGAAAAGGGCAAATCAATTTTTATTTCGTTTGTCTCATGCAAGGCAAATGAATTACTTAAGTTACAAAAAAAGAATTTTCATACGTTTAAGAAGAAATTAAACTTTCACTCATGATCTCCAAAATGAAAAAGAAAGTCAAACGATTTTCCCTTTTCGTTGCACTTCTTTGAGATAATTCATTAATTTCTTTAATTTGAAAGAAATTGAAGTAAACTAAACAAAACAATTTTTATTCTTTCAAAAGTAAAGCTCAAGAATATTTTTTTTCAGTCTTGAATTTTGCTATAGAGGAGTGGAGTTATTTCAATCTTACTTGCGGAATTTGCTGTGCTCAGTCATGCTTATTGAATATGCAAGAATTCATTTCGATTTCGTATGTGTGTGTGTGTGTTGGAGGAGTAAGATACACGCATCATCCAATTTACACCTCAAGCATTGAAATGTTTTTTTTTCCCTTTGCCTCTCTTGTATTATTTGTTATCTGTTATTTATAGCCCCACATTAAGCACTTGGCCAGCTAAAAATATATATAGAAAATGAATAAAAAAGAAAAAAAACACACGCACACAAGCGAAGGGAGAAAGATAGAAATTTGCTTTGATGCTGATCAAATTTGCCACACAGAAGAAAAACAATAGAATATAGATGCAAACATATGTATCTGAACAATTTCTGTTAATTGGCATTGACGAGGCCCACAGAGTTGGTAAGTATGATGGGGATTGGGAGGGGGAAGATGAGAAAACAGAATACAATAGCAGAAGATGGGTAGGAAATTTCGGCCTGAGGGACAGGTAGGGAGACTGAGGGAAAACTGGCCATCACCTTCGGTCTGTTTCATTTCATTTGCATGATTAATGTGGCGTAGAAATTGCTTACTTGCTCCATCCTTAAAAAAAATACATACTGGGAGGCGCATTGGGCACGCCCACACGCATATTTGACCCTCGGTTTGTAAGAAGAAAATTCTTGTGGCGCCGTTTTAATTACAAATGAAAATTCATAATGCCAGAGAAAAACAAAAACAAACGGTGGGTTGGGGCAAGGGTAAAGAGACGAGAAACAAAGCTGATTTTTCAAATATTTCCTTTGATTTTCAAAATGTACTTAATGTTTATTGAATCACATTTTCCTTTCTGTGTGTGTGTGTGTGTTTTTCTTTCATACTTTTTTTTTTTTTTAATATTTTATACAAGCCAAGAATTTCAAATGAAATTTAATTGATTGGAAAATTATGCATTTTTTGCGGTCGTTTTGCTTTTTCTCCTGCCTCTTCTACTTGTTCGATTTTTGAGGCCTAAGCAAATACAAAACCAGAGGGCCGGGACTAACTTCCCCCGCGTCGAAGTTTGAATACCCTTGCGACTTTTATGTTACTCCTCCCTTACCCACAGGCATCAAAGTGGAAAAAAGTTCTGTCCAAAAGGTCTAATTATCGCGGAAGAACGACCAACCGACTTGAGTTCTCATTCTCTCATTCATTCTCATACCGACTGTGAGGCTAGTAACATAATATAGGAATTAAAATGTTTAATGGTGAACAATTAGGAAAGAATTTCTGGACTCCAGATTTCAAGGTACAGAATCAGATGGACTTATTGCCCAAGCTCGGGAGGAATACGGCAGACAAACCCATCGTAACGACTACCATTGCCCCTTCGTTTCTGGGAATTTGCTTCGATAAAGGGATAATTTTTGCTTCCGAAACTTTGGTGGCATATTTGTCGCTGCTTCGTTTTCAGAATGCTCAGCGGATTTTTAAGGTAAGCGAAAACATCCTCTTCACTGGCAGTGGAGATTATGCGGATATCCAAGCGTTCAAACGACTCCTTAATGCAAAAATAATTGACGATGAATGCCGCCAAATGTCCAAATTGGGTCCAAGAGCTTTGTCCACCTGGTTCACCCGGATATTGTATTATCGTCGTTCTATAATGAATCCCTACGACGTTACCCTGGGTGTGGGTGGCTTCGATGAAAATAAAATCCCATATCTGGCCTTGATCGATGGCAATGGTTGTTGCTATGAGAATTTTGTGGTGGCCAGTGGATCTGCTACCCAGATGGCCATGCCAATGGTGCATCAACGCAAATCATCTGATGGGCATCTTACTGCTCATTAGGCGGCCGAGTTGGTACGCGCATCGATGGAGGTTATGTTTAAACGTGACACCCAAACAATTGACACCTATGCTGTGGGTATTTGTACGGAAGACTATTGCGGAATACGGGGACAGTTTATAGTCGACGAGCCCTGGTATATAGCTTCCAATGTTCAAGGAAATTAGAGAAGAATTAGATGCACACTAAACACATAATACATTCTATATATTTTCTGATTAACGGAATTAAATCCATGATCACAAAGTAAAAATCAAGTTTATCTTTTTATTCTAGCAATATATACATACATATATTGATTTTGATGATAACCTCGTCGAAAGTTACGAAGTTATTCATAAAGTTACGATTTTCAATCGATAGTTCCTAAGGAAGCTATATGATATATTCACCTAATCATAATCAATTATGACGTATATATTTTGTATGACAAAAGCTCAAAAAATAACGAAGTTATTGCCGCATTGGATTTGGCCCAGAGTGATTAAATTGTCATCTCTGCCACAAGGCTTAAAGACATTCATTATTTTACCTAGAACCTAAAATGATTGATGTTTGATTTGTAAACAATTATTATTTTTTGTTCTTTTGCAGAATTGACTCATGTAACAACAGAAAGAGCAAGAAACAAAGAAGTCAAGCGAAAAACCAAGAAGTCAAGAGTCGAAAATTCCAAGGAAAATTTGTCAAAATGTCAAAATGCCATCAGCAGATCAAATTCTGTTCATAAATGTCACCACAACGGTGGCAGCAGCGGCATTAACAGCAGCCGTTGCTGTCAACAGCAGCAGCAGCAACAGCAGCAGCGGCGGCGGCGGCAACAGTTATAGCCATTCTGGAGTGGCAGCAATAACACCCGATGGTTTTATATTAACTAGCACAACGAGTAAAACTGATATAAGTATTCATCATCAGATTACTGGCGGCGGCGTTGTTGGCGGTATTGGTGGTCATCATCAGGTCGTGGACGATATTGGTGTTGGTGGTGTTCATTCTGGTCATAGGATAGGTGAAACGAATTTAACAGTGGCTTTGGTCGATAGTCTGACAACAACAGTGGCCGCTGCGGCAGCGGCAGCCACCGGCAGCAATGGCATCACAACAATAGCAACACTGTCCAACGATGCAGGTGACTGCGGCAACGATGGAGGTGGCGGCGTCGAAGAGTTTCATTCAAGCATATTGGGCATACAGTTAGCTGTACCCGAATGGGAGGCATTGCTCACCGCATTGGTTCTATCCATAATTATAGTTTTAACCATTATAGGCAATATTTTAGTTATATTAAGTGTATTCACATACAAACCATTAAGGATAGTCCAGAATTTCTTTATTGTTTCGCTGGCTGTGGCCGATTTAACGGTTGCTTTACTCGTCCAGCCCTTCAATGTCGCCTATTCGATACTGGGTCGCTGGGAATTCGGTATACATATGTGTAAACTATGGCTAACATGCGATGTTCTTTGCTGCACCTCATCTATATTGAATTTGTGTGCCATTGCCCTGGATCGTTATTGGGCCATCACAGATCCGATTAACTATGCTCAAAAGCGTACTGTGGGCAGGGTTCTTCTCTTGATATCGGGCGTATGGATATTATCTTTATTGATAAGTAGTCCACCATTGATTGGTTGGAATGATTGGCCCGATGAATTTACCAGTGCCACACCATGTGAGCTAACATCACAACGTGGCTATGTCATATATTCGGCATTGGGTTCATTTTTCATACCATTGGCCATAATGACTATAGTTTATATTGAGATATTCATTGCGACACGCAGACGTTTGCGTGAGCGTGCCAAGGCCAATAAATTGAATACAATTGCATTAAAATCCACCGAGTTGGATACCATTCATCAGAATTCATCATCACCAGTTGCCACCAGTTCGAGTAAGTCACGACAATTGGCCAATTGGTTATGCTGTGGACGTGTAGCTGGAGAACGTTTTCAATTTACCACGCCCATGATACAAAATGATCAGGAGAGTATTAGTAGTGAGACTCATCCACATCATCATCAGCAGCAGCAGCAACAACATCAGCAGCAGCAAGATGCAAATGATCCACAGCAGCAGCAACAACATGTTGTCGTTTTGGTTAAAAAATCGCGACGCTCCAAGATTAAGGATTCCATAAAGCATGGCAAGGCCAAAGGTGGTCGCAAATCGCAATCATCATCGACCTGCGAGCCGCATGGTGAACAGCAATTGCTTCCCTCATCGGGAAGAAGTGGTGGGCCAAGCAGCGGAGCTGCTAAATCAGATCCTGAAATAAGCACAGAGAGCGGCAGCGATCCCAAGGGTTGCATTCAGGTGAGTGAGCAACCAAATATAGCATACTTTTATGCGTTGCGGTGGGAAACCTATCCTAACCTCTCCCAACCCGTCCTAACCTATCCCAACATAGTCCATCCTAACTTACTTTACCCTAGTTTAACCTATTTTAACCTATCCTAAACTATCCTAGGCTATCCTAACCTGTCCTGACCTATTATAACATATCCTAACCTGTCCTAACCTATAATAACATATCCCAACCTATACTTATCCTAACATCCTAACCTATCCTAACCTATCCTAAAATAACCTAACCTATCCTAGGCTATCCTAACCTGTCCTAACCTATAATAACCTATCCTAAAATATCCTAACCTATCCTAACCAATCCTAGGCTATCCTTACCTGTCCTAACCTATCCTAACCTATCCTAACCTATCCTAACCTATCCTAACCTATCCAAACCTATCCTAACCTATCCTAACCTATCCTGACCTGTCCTATTATAAGATCCCTAGGTTAGTTTTCCCAGTTTCGTTCCTTAGAAATTCAATTAAAAATTTTCCATTTTTCACCTTCTTTGCAGGTTTGCATTACCCAGACCGATGAGCAAACATCTTTAAAGCTAACACCGCCTCAGTCATCGACTGGTGGCACTTCAATTGCCGTCGCGTCAGGAACAGCAACGGCGGCGGGAACAACTGCGACAGCTGCCACATCGTTGCAAAAGAAACCCAGCGGTGTGAATCAATTCATTGAAGAGAAACAAAAGATCTCATTATCAAAGGAGAGACGGGCTGCACGAACTTTGGGCATCATAATGGGCGTATTTGTCATCTGTTGGCTACCCTTTTTCCTAATGTACGTCATTTTGCCATTTTGCGAGAGCTGCTGCCCAACAAATAAATTTAAGAATTTCATCACCTGGCTGGGTTATATTAATTCTGGTTTAAATCCAGTTATCTACACCATATTCAATTTGGATTATAGGCGGGCATTTAAAAGACTATTGGGCATTAAGTGAGATTGGCTAAGAGTCGGAGGACCAGCAGATGCGAAAGCTGCTGCTGCTGCTGGTAGGCGGGGCAAGAGATGGCGAGATAGGGAAAGAGAAAGTGTAACTCAAAGTTTGTGCCAAACATAATGAATCAACACACTTACACACACACACACACACACACAAATTAGCAACAAAGTAGCAAAAGAAATAATTGGCTACAACAATACAACAATTTGTCCTTTTTTTTTTGTTTGTTTCATTTAACTTTTTATACACTCGATAAAAGTATAGAAAACAAAAGCAGAAATGATTCAAATATATCAAAATAAAATAAAATTGGCTATCCCTTGTTGGGACTTGTTGTTCCATTTCAAATGGAAAGAATTTTGCTCTCTCAACAATATTTTATGTTTAACAGGGGAGATAAAGTTTTTTTAAAAGACATTCTTCTAAGGTCGACACGAGCTTCTATAGCTCTCGTTTCGTTTTCAAATGTTGAAAGAAATAAGATCATTAGGAAGCTGTGAGCAAAAAGATCGGTTAATAACTTTTAAAGTTAGCGCCAAATTGAACCAGTTTTAGTTTACATGAATCTCCCCCTCCCAAAAGCGAAATAAAATGTAATAAAATGGGAAAGTTTTACACTGACACCGTCAAAGTTGACCAATAGGGGCGCTAATGTGCAGCATAAAAGAGAAAATGCTAAGCTGAGAAATCAAAAAAAAAACTTGAATCCTTTTCTTGAAGGTTTCAATAGGGTAACTAAAATTGTTACTTTCGCTTTCTCTTTTTACTTTTTACTGTGTGTAAAACTACATATATGTGTATAAGTGTGCGTTTCTCCGTATGTGTGTGTGTGTGTGTGTGCTTTTTTGTGTTCGACTGCTCCATAAAGAGCCATTCCAAAGGACATGTCTGGACGCACTTAGATAAATGTAAACTGTTAAATATATATATGTATGTGTGTGTATGTACTCATAAAACAAGAAAAACCAAAATACCAAAAAATATGACATATAAAATGTGAAAGCGAGAAAGCGGAAAAGAGAGAGAGAGAGAGAGAGTTAGATACTAACAAAACGGGATAAAGGGGAAACTTCCCTTTTGAACTTTCAACTAAAACCAAAACAAAAAGGCATCAAACATTAAAAACCAAAAATAAAAACATAAAGCGAATTGAATTTAATTAAATGTTTAGGCACAAACATTGTTGCAAAAAAAATACACAAACACACACACACACACACACAGCCCAAGAAAAATAAAATAAAAAACAACTTTCATGTTTTTCAAGATAAAATCAAATGTTACATATAAAGAAAAAATACCTATAAAGATTAAATGTTAGTTAAATTCAATGTGAGCTCAACTTCCAACAAAACCAAAAAACAGTAAAAACCAAAAAATTGAAAAACTCATAAAACCAACAAAAAAAATTACTTTAAATATTTGTATTTAATTCTAGGAAAACCAAAAAATAATTAAACTTTATGTATACTTAGAAAAGGCGCTTTAAGAATGTTTTTTTTTTTTCGTTGGTTAACTAATTTAAATAGCTAAAAGCTTAAAAATAAAAAATAAAAATACCAAAACCCCAAAAAAAAAATCAAAACCAAAACTATTATGCAATATTATGTATACAATATGCAATTCATATGCATCACACACACGCACACACCATATGTGTGTCTGTGTGTGTGTGTGTGTGCATATATATTAAATTTTCACTAATTAAAACGTAAAGCAAACCCTAAAAATACACAACAAAAAAATTTAAAACAAACCAAAAAAAAAAGACAATTCAAATAAAAATTATGGAAACTTATATATATACAATATATATATATATATATATATATATATATATAAACCTACATATATATGGAGAAATTAAGCAATATCTTGATATTTTTCTTTTGGGTGGGGCTATTGGGACCGACGATCAAAGTCTCGACCACGTGGAGCGACTTGCAAAAATCTGCGCAGAATCTTTAATTTCGAATTTCGAAATTTTCGCTTTGCCAAAATCATTCTGGGTGGTCTCGAAGTTTTCTGTATAGGTGATGAAGCTCTCAAAACAGTTTTCTCAATCGATTTATGGGATGAACACCAAACCTACGCCTTTAAATTCTCTTTAATTATATATATTTATAATAGCGAATTTAAAGGAGATTTCGTAGAATTTCTCTAGAAGTCATTTTTGCAACTAATCAACTCGAGCATTAAGGTCGCTCGAAAGATTTAAACAATTTTTATCCGATTTTAATGAAATTACGTCATTCGAGGGGAAATTCAATTTACTCTCTTTCTTACTTCATGGAAAAAAGTACTTTAGTACAAACTAGTTTCGCAACATAGCTTCGCTTAAAGGACCACAAATTTCCACACAAAATTTAGATTTTCAGTTGGCTCCAAATCGAAAGTTGGGGGCTAAATTGAAATTTGTGGTATGCAGTTCTTCAAAGAGTTCATACTTCTATCTGTATATTTAAGATTTTGGAAACAACGTCTTAAACATATGCCTCCCAAAAAACGGACCTGTGAAAAAACGGATTAAACTATGAAGACCATTTTTACAGTTCATCATCTAAATACAATAACCAACAAATTACAGAAAAAATTACTGCATTAAATTATTTAGAAGCCGAAAAAATCAGAACTAAAGTCAAAAAACATCTTAAATTTGTGTCCGCCAGTGTATATCTTAAATTTATAATAACAAATGCATTTACATATACATAGGAACGATCGGTCGAAAACAGTTACTTTCATCAAAATGTTCGTTATATACTACGTTAAGTTAGTTTAGATAAAAGAGTTACTAAAAAAAACTTGCAAGGGTATACAAAATTTGACGCGGTCGAAGTTAGTCACGGCCCTCTGGTTTTAACTTTGAATTTGTTGGTTATTGTATTTAGATGACCCGTAATTATTCTCATGTCAGCTTTCGACGCTTTTTTACAGGCGCATTTAAACGAAAATCGCCCCCTAAAGTTCTGGTCAATAGTTTAGCCACGTCTTTCCAAAATCTTTAATATTATAGTTAGACATGTGTATTCTTTGAAGAAGTTGTAGATCTAGGTAATCTAAGATAAACTGCGGACCAAAAATTTTTATTTTAGCCTCAGTATTCGTTTTGGGGTCAATCGACATGTTCGGTTTTTGTATGTAATTCTGAGGTCCTTTGGTTTGACGCCGTTTTAAGATACCAATTTAACCTAAAGTACTTTTTTCTTGATTAACGTATGAAATTAAATTGAATTTCCCGTTAAATGACACATGTTTCATAAAAATCGGACAAAGATTAGATAGATTTCATCGCCAATCATTTCTCAAAACTATATTAACGAAATTCCCATTATAAATTTCCCAAACCTGGTATATTGCGCATACCTGGTATATTTATAAAATAAAATCAGTTTTACATGCTTGTTACAAGCGTCTCTCAGTATCTGGCTCACTCAAGCAGCTATGAGCACACTAGCGCCCCCCGCCCAGCCAACGGCCAACTCCGGTCTTATGGAAATACGTTTCCAAAAGACCCATCACATTTCTTCAAATGGCGCCAGAAGGTGCATTTTACATACAAAACACTCGGATTTCGCAAAGTAATACTTCGCAGGGCTATAGTTTTAGTGAAGATCAACTGATGGGTTAGTTGGGATGCAACATTCTCTATTTCTTAAGGGACCTTTTGCGTTGTGTCTCGTCCTTTGTTGCCTACTAGTTTTGTTTTTTGAAGGATACTCTGAAACGAACATTAAGTTAGCCGATTTTTTCCTAGATTAGATCCTGTTTATAAAACTCTAAGCAATAAGGAAGACCTAAAAAGAAGCGATTTATCGAAAGAGTCTTGAAATATACAAAATATGATTTGGAAATTTATTTTTCTCGAAAAGAGTTAACTTTCTGGCCTCTAAATTTTGTCATATTTATGCAAAAAGCCGAATTATGGCAAAATTGGAAGTCTACGTTGACTTTTTTTCCTTGACTGTATGTATTTCAAGTACAAAATACGTGGAAATTTTGCTCTCGATGTGCCAGGTTTTCGAATTTTCCGTGATGGCTCTGGTCCGGACTGTCCCGGATAATCAGGGTCCAACTGAACTTTATGGGTGCATCGTATAAAAAGGGTCAATTATATAACCGATACGCTGTCTTTCTCTAACTCAGTAAAATGATCTGAATCTACTAATATCAAAGAAGCTAACTTCGGCTATGCCAAAGTTTATATACCCTTGCAGTCTTTGGCAATAATTATTTTACATTTTGAATTTTCTTTCCCTGCAACTGAGTTTATCAATACACAAACAAAACATTCAAATTATTTCTCTTTTTATAATAAATTTTCTTTCTTCTTGCATCATTCCCTAAGCAAAGCACAACACGCATACACATACAGTTCTTGTAGCGCTGCGTCTGTGTGTGTGTATGCATGTGCTCTGTTTGAGCAGCAAGCAGCGCTGTTTGCTGCCGGCAGCGCTGCTTGCTGTCTACTAGGTCATCATTTGAACCGATTTGTGTTGACTGTAACTTCTGTTCTATTTATCCGATCAGATTCAAATTTTGGGATCTGTCAATTTATGTCAAATACTATCATATTGGTAAATTTCATGGGGATACTCCAATTTTTGCAAATATGTTTGTTCTAGAACTATATGATATAGTGGCCCGATCCTGACAAATTTCATACTTTATCATCTCCCGGCTAAAAGTAGCTCAAATATGAAATTTCATTCCGATAGCTCTTAAGATGCCGGCGTGAAGTTGATTTGCACAGACGGACGGACGGACGGACAGACGGACATGGCTATATCGACTCAGCTTCTCATGCTGATCAAGAATATATATACTTTATGGGGTCGGAAACGTCCCCTTCTGTGCGTTACAAACATCTGACCAATTTTATAATACTCTTTGCAAGGGTATAAAAATGGCGGGAGAACAAGTGGCGGTTGAGAATCTTCAACAAACATTCCTCCCTAAGCGCACTTACTAAGAAATGCTACGTAATTAAGGGACATCACTTTTCCATAATATTTCAACTGCTTCATCCTCGTCAGTTAGACGAGGACTTATCACTTTTGAAGATTTTTGTGGCCAATTTGTGGTTTACACACAATAATTTTGTCAATCAAAAACGTAGAATTCAAAGTTCAATAAAATACTTTTCCAGCCCCCGAAGACTCAATTTAGCAGATAAACGTAGAACTATTGAAAAGCGCTTATATTATTGACGGCTCTAGGGGGAGACTGCTAAATCTAGACATTCATCAAAATATTGATATTTCTAATCATTTTTATACCCTTCCAAAAAGGGTATATTTATTTTGATCAGAAGTGTGCAACGTTCAAGTTCAAATAGCCATGTCCGTCTGCCTGTCCGTCTGGATCAACGCAAATTCCTCCTAGATCTTACGACTACAGAGCTGATTGGACCACTATATCATATAGCTTCCATACGAACGATCGGAGATAAACAGTAACTTTTATGAATAACTTCGTAACTTTTGACGCGATTGCTTTCAAATTAAACATTTGTCAGCTTTATGTATCTGTTAATGACTGTGCCAAATTTCAGGTGATTGGAATTTATTTCGTTATTTCCTATGGTAAGATTGTAGCCCTTCTTTCGCAAACATTAGCCTTTTTAGATAAAATGTTTTCCAGGAAAGATTAACGCAATAATAGTTTACGCTTGGCTTTTTCCGAATGACTGGCAAATCGGTAAAGATATCGGTAAAGATAATTTTAAAAATGATTGAATTTCCTATGCCAAAAATCTTAATTTTCGAATCGGACACCCACCGAAAATATTTTCCAGATCCCAGAGGCATTTCTGAAACTAACGACATGGTTTCCTGTACCAAAATGAGAAAGAGTTACTTAACCTCTGTATCACAGAAGGAATACAAAAATTGTTTAAGGTCAGCAAGGTTTTAAAATCAGAATAAAAATGTGTTTCATAATAATTTGCTAATAATTGTATATAACTTGTATTTCTAAAATCAAGTTATAGACGCAAATTGGAATTAGTTTTGTGCCCGACAGTTCGAAAATGGTGAGCAAAACTCAAAGTCTCGTCCTGACAAATGTCAGAAAAAGGAATTTCATTTCAAAGCTTTTAAATTTTTGTTAAAGTTTTTCTTTTTGCTTCATTGAGTAACAAAATTAAATCAAATAGAGACACTTGGGCGCAGGCGTAGGGAATCTTCTGAATGTCCTCAGGAGGTAAGCAGAGGTAATGATGAGCCTAATGGACCATAACAAGGGCCAATGAAGCATCTGAAGCAACTGAAGTTAGTGAACGATGGAGCAATAGAAACGGCGGAAAAAAACAAAGTTGGACGAAATCAGAAATAATTTGGCAATTACTTACATTTATCCTCTCTCATTACCAACACAAAAAACTCATTACACAAATTCCTTTTTTTTTTGCCTTCTTCTGAGACTGCGCCGGCGGGTTTAGGCTGGAGCACCCCTTCTCAATCTTGGTGATCAGGAAACGCATTTGAGATAAAAGTAAATGGCATATTGCTTGGGCGAACTTAATTTGCACATTTTTAATAAACAATTGCACTGCACTTGCGAAATAAACAATATTTTATGCGAGCTAACAAAATCACAAAATGAAAATCGACAGCGTTGCCAGACTTTGAGTTGTGTGACTTTCGCTCGAACTTACTCGGCAAGTTCAAAAGCTTCTCACGAACCGTCGTCGGCAAAAGCGGCGGGGCCAAAAGTAAATTATTTATATTTATAAACAATTCAATGCTGACAATTTACCTTGCCAGGGATTTTCGTCCTGTTACTGCATCCAAATTCATAAGCCTACCTTTCTTCACAATTGTTCCATACTGCATAACGAGTAGTTCATTCGGAAACAGAAAAATTGCCTGCTTTTCGTCCCAACTTAAGCATAATCTTCGCTCGTCCATTTTCGATTCATAGCGATCTGGGAAGCTTAAAACCATTCCGTTAATGTCTGCTGCACGTGCTACTTCGGAAGTGGCCTGTTTGAGGATCACGGAAACGAATAACAGGTTACCCGCGATACTCTACCGCCAAAGCTGATTCTTACACCTCGTGTCTCTTGAATTCGCTCGGGGCGCTTAAATGCAACAACAACCACAAGGCCAATTCGCCCAGCCATATTGAGAATTTGCCAAGCCAAAGTTAACATTCGCTCATCGGCTTAACAGGGCGCTTGTGCATGCTCTGTTAGCCGTTTTTATGCTGTGAGTATTTTTTTTTTTTTGGTATTTTTACACTGATCAACAGCTGATTTCGGGTCCTCGTTTTTATTGTTGTGGTTTTTCCCACAGAACGCTCAAAAGCGGCAAGTCGAGTAGAAAATTTAATATTAAGGACTAAGAAAATCAAACAATCTCACAATAGCCATCGGATTTACCTGCTCTCTCTCTCGCAGGCAAAGACGGGACGCCGCAATCAGCTGATTTGGTGGGACGCGGGCTTACATTTTTATCTGTCTGCCTGTCAACATTCGTTTTCAAAGATTCTTCGAGCATTCTTTGTGCAGTATTAGTAATGTAAAGATTGTCTATGGATATGGACACAACTTCGGATGCGGTAACTAACACAAATACAAATACAAACACACAAACAAACACAAATGCAATGTGCAGTATTGAGACACAACAATTAAATGGATCATTCCGCCTTCTTCAGTGTTCAATGTCATCGCTGGAAAGCGAAAGTGATCTATCATTGGCCTTCGAACAGGATCAGGACAATCAACAGGATGGTGGTGGATGTGATGA
This sequence comes from Drosophila equinoxialis, assembly GCA_018150345.1. Taxonomy (NCBI): domain Eukaryota; kingdom Metazoa; phylum Arthropoda; class Insecta; order Diptera; family Drosophilidae; genus Drosophila; species Drosophila equinoxialis. The sequence goes on along the minus strand of JAECWI010000089.1, from coordinate 2,394,406 downwards.
ACTGCCAGCCTTTGATACACGTGCCCTCTCTCCGCACGGACGCACTCCGTCGCCCATTAACGATTTGAATCTCTCGGATATTGAGACACCCAAGCAACAGCCGCAGCATCAGCATCAGACACAACAAACGAATGATGATCAGTCAGTCAATCAACAGCTACATCTTCAAAGTAATCCCGATTTTGTGGCTCTACATGAGATAAATGCCCAAATTAGTCCTCCCAGCGATGCCAACGATTCGAAGAGCAATCTAGAGACCATATTCGAGGGCGTTTTTCTTCAAACACCGCCACGTGAGAAGACACCAAAAACAAGCCCAGGCTCCTCCGCCACCTCCTCCTCCTCCTCCTCACGTTTTACACCGAAACGTAGTCGTGCCAATCTCATGGAACTGGTGGCCATGAATCGTATACAAAATGGCAAAGAGAATCAATCGCCCTCGACTAAATGGCAATGCCAGTAAAATTCCAAACTAAATCTCAAACAAAAATTCCCAAGAACCAAAGCCATAAATGACGACTGTCCAACCCACCAATCCAGCACCTCATTTAAAGACAACTCACCACTGCATCCATCCTAATCCATTCTCAATCTAGACTTAAGTTTTTCCAAAACATCCTCTCGCTCTCTCTATACATTTGCCATCTATTTTTCTATTTTTTTTTTTTTTATCTTTTTCTTTTGTAATGCATTTACACACACAGTTTGTGTATTTGTAATGAGAGAACACGATGATTTTATGATAGACAGTAAGAGAGATAACAAGAAACGAAGAAAACGAAACGAAAAATAAAACAAAGCATAATTGTCTTTCCATGTTTTAAACATTAAACAAAATTGTTGGAAAATTATTATTATTGGTCTCATTGGTGTGGGCTGGTTGATCTGGAACAGGTAGACTCTTTGCTGTGATCTTTACCTGAATTTAGTATCGAATTTGCCTGTGCAGCAGCTGTTGAAATGCCATAAAACCAAAATATATTTCTAGTATCAAGGTAATCCCACTCACTTTCTGCACTCTGAGCCCAAGACGATGGCCTTCTATTCACTGGCACTTGGACTGGCTACCGTCCTGGCTATTGTCTGGTCCACACTAGCTTTCTCAATCAGTCTATATCTTCGTGGTATGTATATCCAACTCTTTCTAATCCATAGACTACTTTTCCACTGCTCCAACTCATGCCACTGACTAGAAATCTAATCTCACAAGGGTTTTCTAGAACTAGACAAAAGAATGTCAGTCTAATCTGCTAGAACTTTCCTAGTCTGAAAACTGGGATTGCCTCCTTTTAATTTAATATATATACACTACACTAGAAATCTGTTTTTATAGGGTGAAATGGTAAATCAAAGGCAGAAGGAAGCATTTCCCACCCCATAAATTATATATGTTCTTGATCAGGATGAACAGCCGAGTCGATCTAGTCGATCCGTCCGTCCGTCTGTCTGTATGAACACGTAAATCTCAGAGACTATAAGAGCTAGAGTCCCCAAATTTGGTACTTAGACTCTTCTAATACCTAAAATGTTGAAGTTTATTTCAAATTTTTGCCACGCCCCCGCAAATTAGATAAATCCGATTTCCTCAAAGACTATAGACACCAAATTTGGAATATGTACTAGCTTAGTACACGCGCAGATTTTGTTTTTTTCACTTTGAAATTATATAAAACTAATTTTCTTCAAAACTAACAAAGTTAGAACTATCAAATTTAGTATGTAGATTTGTTTAGTATGCACTAAGATTAGGATTATTCAGCATTTTTGGCACGCCTACTTTCGCCTCTAGAATCTAGAAAAAAACCACGCCTACTTTCGCCTCCAGAATGAGCCCTATTACCAAATTCTATTAATATCGAACTAGAATCATAGAAGATATATGTATGTATATATGTATATTACTAGCCCGTCCATAGGGGTGGAGGTCGTGTGAGGGTGAGCGAGATAGCATAAGCTATTTAGCCGAAATTTAGAATATTTTTGCATGGTATACCGAAGTCGGCACTTTGCAACTTTTAAAGAAAGTAAAACAGAAAACTTCAAGTTTCTGATGCATCCTGCTAAGTAGACATATATAAAGATAACTCCTTATAAATCAAATAAACCAAAGCTCGAATACAAATTAATATTGTCCATAGATTTATTCAGACTTTCTACGTTGCAACAAACACAAAATTTTAAATTGTTTGATGAAATTAGAATAGTTCTTATATTTATTTGTTTTATATAAACCTCAAGTTAATTGATCGACTATATCTTGAGATTTCAACTATAGAATATTCCCAAACAATTTCAAATCAATTGACCGACTATAGCTTCAGATTTTAATGTTAGTCTTGAATGAAAAGGAAATTAGTTTCAAGCCAACAATTTTTAAATTTAAATTCCAAACATCCAACCGAATGAAGTTTCAAAATTCAACACTAGAATACACATTTAAAGGAAAAAGAGGGATAATGATAATAAATTACACTATGTAACAAGATTTTTGTCCATGGATTGTAATTGTTAGTTAGATCCCAGTCAGTTAGATCCCAAAAGTATAGGAAACAGCTATTATCCCAAGATAACTTTGATTTTGTTGGTAACATATTCAGAGGATCAAGGCGTTCGCCTTCCATTAGGATATAGTGCAAAGTTTAGGAGGAATATTAGGAATATTATTATGCCTTCCATACTTTTAAGACATAACAGACTAAGAAGTAACAATTACATCCCAAGGACTTTTCGATGAAGTTCTTTTATTAAGATCTGTCGTGGCAGTTCATGATTAACTTTATTAAGTAAACTTTTGTTTCTTTTTATGATAATGACATCCATACAGGATTCGAAAACGGATACTCAGTTGTTCAAGATGCATAAGTGTTTGACTACCAAGGACTGAGAAATTTTTCATTTTTGTTACATACAAAAAGTTTTTGTTCAAGAAAAAATGTCTTTAAAGTCATTCATGTCGGCCAATTTAGCACGACTCAGTCAAAATATTAGATAATCCAATTGCCAAGCCAAATGTAAAAGAATGTCTCCATATTCTAGACTGAAGAAGTGAAGAATCTATGCCATTCTTAAGCTTGACATCGGTAAAAAAGAAAGCCAAAAGAAAAAAATTATAAACTGAAATTTGTTTGTTGTTTTGCCTAACAAACTATATTTCAACTGATTACTTTTAAGCTTACCAACTAAATGCTTAAACATGATAATAGTGTATATATATATATACATTTTATATTAATGTTTATAAAAATACATACATATACATATTCTAACTCTTCTTTGGAAGATCTTCTATGTTTTGAATTTGATTTCAATTCTTTTTTTTCTTTTTTTAGCCATTTTGTTGGGGTTTAAAAAAACAGCACCAAATTGTTTAATAGTATATGTAAAAATTTAAAATCTATACACATTAATTTTAGATTTGTTTTGTTTTTTTGTTTTAAAGGGGACATTGAGATATTTCAAAATTACAATGGGAATGTTATTTACGTTTTAGAACACACAAATAATACAGTGTCTTTTTGATTTAGTTTGTGGGTGGATAGGGGTGGGAGGGTGTTGATTGATATTGGGCACCCACTTTTCGTATAAAGAGAGTAAATAAAAGTAAGTAAATTTCAGACAAACAGAAAAACTAAAGCTTTATATAGGTTAATGATGAGGTAGCTTAACTTTTTGTTGTTTTCTTAGTTTACAATTTCCCAATCGATTGTTTTTGTTTTTGTTTTTCCTGTATTCTGTTCAATTTCGCGTCTATTTCAATAATCCCAATTATCATTGTCTGAGGGTAATCAAATATTTTTGGCATGACGAGAGGCTGAGAAAACTTTCACTCTTAATAAACCAGGATTGACTTCCTGCCAGCTAGAAGGAAATAAAAAGGAAATTTTTTGATTCAAATTGCTTGTTGAAAGACTCCAAAGAGACTTACCGCAAACGTCGCTCACCCAATCTGGTCTTGACCTTATTCTTAATGGTCGATACACCATTGGCACTGTGCAGACCACGGCCCGTAATGATAAAGACATGCTTATAGACACGTGTCGTATTACGTAGACCAGTTATATGATGATCGAGAAATATGTCCAGACAACTGATGGCCTCATCGGCATGTAGATAATGTAGATCCAATAGATCGGGATTATTTTGTGTATGCTTATGGACTTCTATAATGGAATTGGCCGCACGATGATTGAATGCATCGATTTTGGTCTTATGTAATTGGGCAATTTCTGAATAATAGAGAGCTACACTGCCATTGCCTTGTTGTATGGCTTGTTTGGCTTTTAGATAACATTCGGCCTTCAATTGGGAGTGATGGGCAGCCATGTTACGTGTCTCTTCGAAATCACGTAATGCCGCACGTTTTGCATCCTCGCTAAGAACTGGCACACCACGATTCGATGAGGAAGAAGATCGAGATCTCGCTTGTTGTTGTTGTTGTTGCTGCTGTTGTTGTTGTTGTGGTTGATTCTCCTCACGTGCCACTTGTGCATTTAGCTAAAATCGATGAAGAATGAACATTTAAATATGTATAAAACAAATGTGTGCCGTCTCTTACCTTCTCACTTTCCAGGACAACCTGTTTATAGAGTTCTGCACCGCTCAATTCACTTTTCACTTCGCTATCGATCAATTCAACAGTTTTACCATAATTACAACCAGTTGACTCAAATATCTCAAGCATTGTATTCTTGGCTATATCTGGAAATTTCTCACATAATTTCATTTTAGTTAAATGTGTGGCTATATCATTTGGTCGCTGTTGTTGCCTCTGCTCTGCCGCTTGTTTCTCAGCCAACAGTTCACTTTGATAGATTGTCAATGCCATCTCCATGTCGAGCAATTCATTAACATTACTTGGCGATTCGGTATATTCGGCATATTTTGGATTCTGCAATAATCGAGCGAATTGCTCATCATCACGTTTCGTTTGTTGTCGTTGCTCTTCCAATTGATTGAATACCGATTCCATCCATAACATATGCAATTGTTTAACCAAATGACGTGGTATGAACACTTTCGTATGGGGCAATTCCTGTTCGGGTGGCAACATTTCACCCTCATAATGGCAATGTGTACGCAATTGTTTAATTAAGGTTTCACCCAAATCAATTTCTAATAGAGTATTCTCCTCAGGATCCTCATTATCGTCATCATCTTGTTGTTGTGTTGGTTGTAATTGTGTTTGGGTTTCCATTGCAGAAGATCCTACTCCTCCTCCTCCACCAGGAGAATTAGCAATCATTGCTGTTGGCAATGGTAATGATAGATCGAGTATTCCATTCCGTATATCACGTATTTTACGAGTATGTTCCGAGTATTGATCATCACCTAAAAGAAGTGAAAAAAAGAAAAACGTTTTCATTTCAAATATCAAACAATTCCCATCCCTATAAGAACAATATTTTACCCATTACCTATCCAATTTCCCCATACTTCCCAATCCTATTTCATTTCAATTCATTCTATTTTATATCGCTTCAATGAAGTTTCAAAGAGTTTTCTATGAATCATCTAAACAACTTATACTTGCTGGCGTCCCTCAGGGTTCTGTTTTTGGGCCAATCCTCTTCAATGTTTATACCCACGACATACCGAAACCTGCCAACTGTAAGCTATCCATGTTCGAATATAATACAGCCATAAGTTTTCTCTTCAAACTTGAATCATTCTACCATAAATGGAAAATTAAGGTCAATTCGATCAAAAGCAACGCCGTATTCTTCACCAAAAACGAAAACTTCCCGAATCAATGGGTAGATTCAGTACGCTACTTGGGAATTACCTTTGATAAAAAGCTTACATTCAAAACCCCCCAAACGAAAGTCTCAATCTACAACAAATTAAGAATCTTTACAAATATTTTGATGCTCATTCTACTGTTTCGCTCTTCCACTTGGAGCATCTGTGCTGCTACGAACTTCAGTTAATTGCAGCTACTAAAACTCTTGTTCAATCTACCATACTTAATCGACAGGACTTAAAACTGATTTAACTAACTGATTTATAATTACAATTTCTTATCATCACCTCTCTTAAATAATCTCCCTGATTGTTTAAGGGCATATTATCACCACAACATTCCACATTGCAATCGTTTAGTTCTAGTACTAAGTCGCTAAATTGAAGATACTAAAGGAAGCGTATGTAGATCCTAGTAATAAGCTAGTCTAATATAACATCAAAGGTTTTCTTTCCTTTTTCCTTTATAATAACATGTAAATTATTCTTACAAGCCTTTAGTCGAACAGACATTTGAATATCACAGATGGAATGCCTATGCCTAAACTACACTGTTATCCTTGCTTAAACATTGGCTTTAATGAAACATTTATATTACTGGAAATAAAGCAAAGCTCCAAGAGGAAAACTGTAGTGATAAAAAGTAATATTGGAAAGCCAAATTTAGTTCTTATCTGTTTTCTTTGTCACTCGTAATTGAATTGAAAAAGTTTATTAAAATATACAAAGAAGAATATCAATTTCGAAACTTGCCTTACTTTCAATTCAATACTTTTTCGAAGCAAGAACAAACAGACTTAAAAAATACTTGTATTTGAGTTTAAATTTAGGTTAATAACTCAAAATGAGTTGAATCTCTCAATGGAAGAAGAAAAACAACGTATTTTTTGCTTCCATTTCACAACTTGTTTAGCTTTCGAAATGATTTTTGTTTTGTTATGATTCTTCTGAATCGAAAGACTATATTGGCTGATCTAGGTATAGATTTACTTTCTATGCGGGGCAAATTGGACAATTTCACACTCATTTCACTTTTCCATAATCCTATCAAATTCCCCAATCGAAACTATCTTTCAGAATAGCCTATTCTCTAAATAATCGTTCAAGCAGTCTGAATAAAAGTTTAGAGCCCACAAAATGTTGAAATTTCCTATTCCATATGCTTGCAAGGGTATAGAATATTTTGATCATGGATCAAAGGTTACCTAATGTAAAGCAATTTTGTATTTGCAATTGCAATTCCTTGGTATTTGTATTTGCTGTTGAGCCATTGTTGCGTCGGCTACGTTGTTGACGTTGCGGCTTGGGCATCATTTTCGGAGCAACTGCTGATGATGGAACCGTCGCTGTCGCTGCCATCACATCACTCTCGGCTGTTGTTGCCACTACAAATCCATCAATGCCCGTGGCCAAATTAGAACAATCGCATTGAAACTCATCCGGCGATAGGCCATCATCTTGGTAATCTTGTGTGCCTTCGGCACTTAGTTCAGATTCTTTAATCAAAATATCAACAGCCCAATCCACATCGCCATTACATTTGACATAGAGATCCCACAGTCCGGTGACATGTTTATTGGCATACATTTGCCGTAGTATAACAAAACCACTTGCCTCATTCGGGCAGTCCAATGAATGTCGTTGCAATAGACTTGAAATGACAGTTTCATCATCATCGGTTTGCTTTTTCTCTTGATCATCCCGCAATAGATCGAGTATGGATGTCTCATTTAGTGCGCTTGATGATTTATTGCTATTATAACAACTGCTGCTTAACAACGGTGGGAATATTTCAGGGATTGAAGCCACTTGGCCATCATTTTGTGACCAATAGTTGGTGGCATTCTGTTCATAAGGTAACCAACTCGAGGCATTTGCATTTAGTTTGAAGCAACTTGAATTTGGACTTATATTCTCCTCATTGGCAACAAATGTTGTGGCACTTGTATTGACCGTGTTGCTGCTGGTGCCAGCAAAAGTGGGCGTGGTTGTGGACGCTGACGTTGGCGTTGGTGGTGCTGCAGGCGGCGATGGTGCTGGCAATGCCGGCAATGGTGGTTGCTTTCGCAATTGTGGCAATGGCACCGTGTATTTGGTATTTTTAATGGACTGAAATAAGAGAAAACAGAAATAAAATATCACTAAATGGTATAAGAGTAGAAAACTCCGAACTGGATTTAGACAGTGGATCGAGATACTTGTGAAATAAACTTTGGTCTAAGATTCCAAAATCCTAAAATTACGAATTCTTTTATATGGAGCCCAAGTCGACATTTTCATTCTATAGTGGACTTTGCCCAGTACGTTCAAGTGGCCTCTACGACATAAGGACAAAGCCTATAGCTGACCAACCCTCCCACCCGACCGACCGAGGGTTGCAGCCGAGTGGACAAATACACAATAGAAAACACTGACAAACAAAGCTCTCTATGAACTAAATAGAAAAGGATACAAATTTTAAGTGGAAGACTCTGAGCAGATTACAGGGAATAGAAGGACGAGCAGACGAGAGCAGAGGACGCTAAAAGGCTCATGCATGGCTAAGGGTTAAAGGCATATTGGGATGTCTACTCCGTCTACATGGACCGACAGATTCAAATCTTCGAAGTGATCGTGAAATCAATCCTTGTACTGACAAACAGAAAAATCTTTATCGAACCCACCCAAAACAGAATTATACATACATCTAGGGATTGGGCATTGAATATCAACCCCTACAACCTTATATAGAGTATATAGAGTAAGCAGCACTTAGAAATATTCAAACAAGCAGCGTAACTTTTTAGTTGTGCTGTCTATGATGTCATTTACAATATAATCTATTGCCTATAAACTACTGTAATCTTTTGAAACGGAATTGGTGACTATCTTTATGATAAGATCATGAAAATACAACGCATTTCAAAGTTTTTCTAGTTTTTTCGATCGAAAATAGTTGAAATATTTTGCTTCCTGTCTATATAAAGTTAATGTCGCATCTGATCTTGAGATCTAGAATGGATATCGATAATCATTTGTGGTCTGGACTCACCCTGATCAATTCTGGCACTGTGGTTTTCTCGAAACGTTCCAACATACGTTGGATATTCTCTCGTGGCACCTGATGGATATTCTTCTGGGCCAATTTACTGGCCGATTTGGACCAATTGGTTTGGGGTTCAAGTAATTCGATTATATAGCCATATTGAATAGCAATTTGGACATATGATTGCATTTCCCATATCATTATATTGGTATTATCGACAATTATGGGACTCCAGCCATTTGAGGCTTTCTCCTGGACACGTTTACGATTCCAGGCATGGGCATCGGGTAATTGATTTGCATTGAATTGATATACTTGACGATTATTCAAAAAATAATCATCGCTGCTGAATATAAAATCTTTGGCTGTCAATTGTTGTTGTTGTTGTTGTTGTTGTTTATCGAGGAGATGACTTTGTCTTAGTAAATTATCAGCCAATGTGGATTTACCACAACCAGGTGGACCACGCATTATGATCATTAATTTTTGTCCAGCTTGGGCTTTCATGCATAATTCATTAAATTGCTTGCTATTGTTGTTATTATTGTTATTGTTGTTGTTGTAGTTAGTTCTATTCGCTGATGATGGACACATTCTTATGGCTGTGGATCCCGCGGTTGCAGCTGAGCTGGCATATTTGGCATTTGAGCTCTGCTGTGGATGTTGTTGTCGTCGCTGATGATTTAGTTGATTCATCAATATTTCAATATCTTTGGTTGGATCCATCGAATTTCCCGCCATGGTGGATTATAATGTTTCTCTCCGTTGGTCTCCGTTTTGGTAGTCGCTTGTTGATTCTATAGTAACGTAATGCGCATTAATCTTAATGTTGTCTTATCGCGCACACACGCACACACACGCCAGCAAATACACACACCAACTTACACATACTTACCACACCAGAAAATCCCAACGATGTGATCCTATGAAAATAAAAAAAAGATTTCGTCTGTCTTTTTTACTAGATTTCCATAAGCCTGAAGACAAATTCCACTGCTGTTTAGTCCACTTGACATCTACATATGTAGTGTGTATGTGTGTGTGTGTGTGTTTGAGAATGGCGGGCAATTAAGTTTAACCACTTTAGAATTGTTTATTTACATAAAATTTTAATAATTAACATTACCATTGCGTGCTATTTGTTGCAGGCCAAAACAAATTTACCAACACTACCGATAAATTACCGATAAGTCTTCGACGCTATCGTTAAATTATCGGCTGTCGTTGTTATCGTTGAGGGTTTTTTGAATATCGATACCCAATGCCGTTAAACCGTTAAATATTCAAATTTTAAATATTTCTCAAGCCTTTAATAAAATATCAACAAAATTGGCATCGCTCAGAAATCACAGACTACTACACAGAGAAGATGGAAATCTTTTCAAAATGATGAAATTTAGTTTTAAAAAATATGTTTGTGTATTCATGTTTTAAACTAAACTAAATTTTGATATCGACTTTTGTATTTTGAGTATTTTCCCAAATGTGTAAGGATATGTAAGTTTTCAACTTTCATTTCATCTTCATCATTTCAATTATCATAAAAAAGTGAATAGCTTGACGTATACTTGATTTTTCTTGGCCACTAATAATTCTTGCATTTGCTTCTTAAATATTAAAACAACCCATTTATTACATAGAGTACAAATTTATTTTGTATATTTGTTTATTTTTTTTTTTTGTTTTGTTTTTTATTACAAATAATTAATTTTGACAAACAAAAAGTGCAAAGTGCAAAAAAAAAGGAAAGAAAAGAAAAGAAAACAATGCCCGCAACCAAAGTAGCCGAGAGATGATGGAAAGATGGAAATGATAAAGATGCACATTGGTCAAGAAGTTATCCATCCATTTAACCATCCAAAGCAGATGGAGCAGGGGAGTCGGCTAAATATAGTGTGTGTGTGTTTGTGTGTGTGTGTGTGTGTGTGATTGGATATCCTTATCGCCACCCATTTTTCTTTTTTTCGATTTTCATTCTTGTCTTTAGAATTTGGATGATTTGGCCAGATTGAGAGCCTCGGTTAACATGCGTCCGAAATCGGCATGAACTAAAGTGAAATTCTTGACAGCGCGCTCCTGTATGAATTGACTGGCATTGCTCAGATGACCGGCAATATTTTCCACAAGACGCTTCTTGGCACACTTGTCGAGTGTGTGGACCCAGAAATCAGTGACCTGACCAAAGTTATCCTCGGTATTGCCGCTGCTAAAGCGATAGACATCACCGGAAACGGGACAGCAGGTGGATAGGGCACGTGCCCGGGGACATTCTTCGGGACCGTTGAATGAATTGGGGAAATAGTTGGGTGCTCCATCCTGATTATCGGTCACATTCATCGGTCCATCACGTTGGAAATTGGCAATCTTGACACGATATGGACAATTAACAGGAATCTGCAAGTAGTTGGGTCCCAAACGATGACGATGCGTATCCGAATACGAGAATAGACGTCCCTGCAACATCTTGTCGGGTGATGGTTCAATGCCAGGCACCATATGAGCCGGACTGAATGCAATTTGTTCGACTTCGGCGAAATAGTTCTTGGGATTGCGATCCAAAACCATTTTACCCACTGGCAATAGAGGAAATTCCTTTTGCGACCAGACCTTGGTCAAATCGAATGGATTGTATTTGAATTTCTTGGCCTGCTCGAAGGTCATCACTTGGATATACATGGACCAGCTGGGGAATTTGCAGTTCTTGATGCGATTATACAAATCACGAATGCTATAATCCGGATCACTCGACGCCAATTGATCGGCAGCCTTAACATCCAGATTCTTGATGCCCTGATCCGTTTTGAAATGGAATTTTGCATAGATTGGCTCACCCTTGGCATTCACAAGCTTAAATGTATGCGAACCATAGCCATTCATGTGACAATAGCCATCGGGAGTGCCACGATCACTGAACAGGAAGCAAACCTGATGCGTCGATTCCGGGCGCAAGGTGAGGAAGTCCCAAAACATATCCGGATCCTTTAAATGCGTTTGAGGATTACGCTTCTGGGTGTGTGTATGAAACTGGGAAATAGTATGGGATCGCGTATAAAGAAAATTGGTGTATTATTGCCAACCAAATCCCAAACACCATCCTCCGTATAGAATTTAATGGCGAATCCTCGAGGATCACGGGCCGTATCAGCCGAGCCACTCTCACCGCCCACCGTCGAGAAACGTACAGCCAATGGGGTACGCTTCTTGACCTTATCGAATATCTTGGCGGCACAATATTGCGAAATATCGTGGGTTACTTCAAAATAACCAAAGGCTCCAGCACCCTTGGCATGGACCACACGTTCGGGTATCCTTTCGCGATCAAAGTGAGACATCTCATCCAGGAAATTGACATCCTGCAGTAGCAGGGGGCCACGTGGTCCAACCGATTGTGTGGCATCCTTAATGCCGATTGGTGCACCATGTCCAGTGGTAATTGCTCCCGGTGCCACCTGTCCAAAACGAAAAACAACAAAAAAAACAACCCTCGATTATATAAACGTTTCAAGTTCAAAATGTCATCTAATCTAATCGAAATTCACTTTCTTCTAAAACACACAGCAACAACAACAACAACAACAGTGTTTATTTATAGTTGCAAAAATAAAAACAACTAACATAAACATAAAGATTATAGAACCGGCAAAAAAAGAAACCTCTTATCGCCCCACGTTCTCAGGTGGGGGTCCAAGTTTCTCCATGAATTCCACAATTCTCGTTTTATTTTGCATGTCATAAGTTGGTGAAAGAAAAAAAACAACTTTTACTTTCTTCTATTTTTTTGTAAGTTTTTCTTTTGGTCTTTTTCTTTAGTTTCTTTGGAGGGTATTATAAAATTGGTCAAATGTTTGTAACGCATAGAATGAGACATTTGCGACCCCATAAAACATATATATATCTTGATCAGCATGAGAAGCTGAGTCGATATAGCCATGCCTGCCTGTCCGTCCGTCAGTGTGTATACGTTTTACTCAGCCATCTTAAGAGCTATCGGCATGAAAATTTATATTTGAACTATTTGTAGCCCGGAGCAGATAAAGTATGAAAATTGTTAGGATCGGAGCACTATATCATATAGTTATAGAAGAAACATAGATGAATCAATTGGAGTATCTCTATGAAATTCACTTCTATGATAGCTTTGCATCAATCAAATTTCAATCAGAAATTTCAATCAGATCGGATAAACAGAACACAAGTTACAGACAATATAAATCGGCTTTACTCAAACGCTGCCGGCAGCGCTGTCAGCAGCCTACTAAGTCATTGCTCGAATCATCAGAGCACACGCATACACAGACGCAACGATACATAAGCCGTATGTGTATGCTTGCCAATCGGGGCAATCATGTAAAAGGAAATGGGAAAGAAGACGAACAAGAAATGGAAATGATATTTCGAAGGTTTTGTCTGTGCAGTGATGAATTGAGTTACAGGAAAAGAGTTTGGCCAAGGTCTGCAAGGGTATATAAAGTTTGGCACAGCTGAAGTTCGCTTCTTTGATATTTGCATTTATTTTGCTCGTCCTACTTTGTTGTTTGTTTGTGTTCAGTTAATGCTAATCGTTTGTGTATTCTTGTGTTCACCTTTGTTTAGTTTAGGCTAAAAAGTTGCAATTGTTTATCTATTTTTATCGCATTTCCATTATCAAAGTCCTCTGTTTTCTTGTTGCTCCTGCTTTTTACTTGACCGGTTCCCACTAATTATTTCTATTATTTTTTCTTTTATTCTTCTAGCATTGAATGCTTTTTCTTATTACTTTGTTTTCAAATCTTCGTCCTTTTTATATTTTGATTTATATTATTTTCTTATTCTTAGTTTCTTCCTACCTCTTTTGTCATTCTACCATGATTTTCGATCTATAGAACTTTTTCGGACATTTAGATAATACATATATTATGTTTTTCTTCTTTTTTTATAAATTAATAGTGTTTTAATATTATTCTTCTATTCTTCAATTGTTTTGCGTATAATTCTTCAATTTTTTATCAATCCTTCTTCTATTATTCTTATTCTTATACACTTTTTTCTTGAATTATTTGCCTACCATTTTCTATATGTATATTTCTATCTTCTATTTCTCTTTATTATTTATTTATTTTCACGCTTCTCCTTCTTCCCTTCCTTCTTATTTTATTCTATTCTCATATCTTTTGTTTCCTCGATTTCTATTTTCTTAATTAAATTGAACTTTATTTCTATTTTCGTTTCTTATAGGGGGGACTTTACCGCTTTCCTCTTTCCCTAATTCTTTTCCATAAAACTTTCCAACTGATATTACTTTTCTGTTGCATTTATCCTTATAATCCTTTATCAAGTTTTTAATTATTCCTATCCCATTACATAGATTTATCTAATTCAACTGAATCTTTGGTTTTGGCTTTGATTATGAATCCAAAAGTTCCATAAGTTTTCATTTGTAGTGAATGCACAGTAAATAGTGTATCGTGGATTGAAACTAAAGCAGTTTGGGACACGAGGAAACTGTAGGATGCCGTGCACTTATTATCCGGTGCCTTGGAAGGATAGCTCGACGGATGGGGTGGGGTTCTTGGCTAGTGTTATCGACAGGAAGTGCTAAAGAAGATTGACCAAAATAAGTATGAGGATTATCGCTTTCTGTTATCTAAGACCTAAATCTGTGGACCTGTCAAGGAAATGTCGGGATGCTATGCCGGTGAATGCATCTCTCTTCTATACCCTCCCATAGAGAGGGAGGCTTAGGCCTAAAATTCTTCTAAAACCTCTCATTTCATCTAATTCCTATCCAAGAGTTTGAGGCTTTTTCTTTTTATTACTTGTTTATCCATTTTGTTAGTCTTCCGCTTTTCGTTGCTTCTCCTTTACTTTGTAATTGATGACTAAAAAAGTTTTTTACAATTTCCTCTGAAATGTATCTAAGATTAATCTACTTAATCATCTAAGCACAACAACAGAATTATATACATACATACATACATATAGAATATATCTTAGAGATCTCTATTGTTTGATTTAATAATTATTTCACTTCAAGTATTAACTATTGCATTTACTGGGTGTGCATACGTATTAAGTAAACAACTCACAGAAGGAGATTCTGTGCATTAGGAGAATACTGATAAGTTAATGGTACGTTGTATATATGTATATACATACATATATAGTATCAAATCGGTTGCAATAATTGTGAAATAGCTAAAATGCCGGAAGATTTCCTTTCAATTGTTCTGCACCCTTTTTTTTTTTAGATGATTCTTTTGATTCCATCCATGATAAAAAGAAAACTTTTGGTCAAGGTTTCCCAATAACAATTTCAATTTTTTTTCTCTTGTAGACTTTTTTCTTTCAATTTTTGTTCTTATTTCTTGTGACTTGCAATCACAATTGTTTGCACTTTGAGACATCAAAACAATATCACCACAACAAACAACAACACAAAGTGGTGGGGCCACTCAAGAGGGCAACATTCTACATACAAACACACACACACATTGATATATGTATGTATGTACATATATGGCTAGATAATGCCAATTTTGTTCGTACAGTCCTCTATCTATCTATCCTCCTACCGAGTTCTTGATAAGACGCCATGCAAGACCAAGAACTTGGCAACAAACAAACAGAGGAGAGAGGGGAACATTCCATTTAATTGCAATCATGTTGACGGAGAGATGAGAGACAAAGAACAGAAGGACAAAAATGTAAATGAGGTGTTGTCATGATAAATGTCTATATCTATATATGTGTATCTTGTGGGTTTATCAACCTAAAAGCTCACCTAAAGTATACCTCCGTATATATATTTGCAAAATGTGTAAGATTTTCAAAGAATATTAAGTATAAAGTGCAGACAGAAACATAGGAAAAAGAAGAAAACTTTTAGATCAGCAACTAAAAATGTAAAATGAGTCAAAAATAACAATAAAATTAACAAGAAAACCAAAATCAGTTCTTTTGATTCAAATAAAACATTATCAACTTTTAGTATAAAGTCTATAATAGTCTATATTAAGAAGAAATTAGAAATTATTCGTTGTAATTATATTTCAACAATATTTTTTCTCAATTGTTTTAGTTAGAAACGATTTCAGGTGGCTGTTTGAGAGAAACTTCATGAAATTGCATTCAAAATGAAACAAAATATTTATCAATTAAATCAATAATTCATCCAAAGTCAGACCTTGCATTCAAAAAGAAGATTACTTCAAGGGCAAAAAGGTGAGCAGGTTGTCTGTTTGGTTACCACACAAAGTTCTATCATCAGCAGACATTGCTGAAGAACTCTGGAATTGCAATAGCTATAGCATGTCTTCAACGCTAAAACTAGTTGGGAATTGCAACTAAATAAGTCGGAAAAATTGAAAATCAAATGCATCAGTTGAAAACTGTAACAACTGACAAACAAACTTCAGTTGTAAGCAAAGTGAAATTTTAATTGAAATCGTTATTATACCCTTGCAAAACGGGTATATTAATTTCGGTCAGAAGTGTGCAACGCATAAAAGGACGCATCTCAGATCATACAAAGTGTATATATTCTTGATCAGCACCACGAGAAGAGTTAAAATAGCCAACGCAAACTCCTCCTAGACCGTAAGAGCTACAGAGTTGAAATGTAGGCTTGTATATAGTACATAGGTGTTATAGAAAGGATTCAGCCGGATCGGACCACTATATCTGTCTGTCTGTCCGTCTGGATCAACGCAAACTCCTCCTAGATCGTAACAACTACAGAGCTGATCGGACCACTATATCATAAAGCTCCCATATGAACTTCAAAGTCACGAACAGTGACTTTTCTCGATAACTTTGTTACTTTCAGAATTTTTGACGTGAAATTTAATATTGGTGAGTTTATCAAGATCGGGTGACTATATCATATAGCCCCCATAGGAACGATCGGTAGAAAACAGTGACTTTTGATCACTACCTTCGTTATTTCCTATGCTAAGATTTTTAGATACAACGTTTTTCCACTTTGATGAATATGGGTAAGGGAAATAGTTACCAAAACGGTTGCAAGGGTATACAAACTTCGACGTGAGCATTAAATTGCTTAACTTTTTAAAGATTGATTCATTAATCAGAATTAGAAAGTTTTCAAGCAAACTGATTAGGTAAAGTTGATTAGATGTACCTGAGATTAAAGTACAAAGTAGTTAAAAGAGATTTGTGCAATTTTCGTAACTGTACTAAAAACAAAGCTAATGATTTCAATTGTTGTTTTTGAGTATTAAAGCTAATTTTTCAGACATAAAAAATGAAGTACATCCACTGCCCACACCCTGAAAAGGAAAGGAAAGGAATATAAAGAGGATCACATCACAATTAAATAGCTCATTAAAACTTGAGCTTTGTGTTGTTGTTTATTTTGAATCACTTTTATATGTTTAGTACACACAACAAAGAAACAGAACAGAATTATACGAAAACAAAGATTGCAGCACATTCACAAAAATTGAAATAAAAACATTCCTGCAATTATAAAATTGCAATGTTTATTATTAACCAACCAAAACAAGGTCACGAACTGCACAACCCGGCACAATTGGCCAGAGACGGCGATGATGTCAGTTGGTGGGTGGTTCAAAGGGGGCAAATCAGGGGTAAAATCTGATATATCCGAAAACATATTCTCACATAATATGCACCTATATATAGATTGATTTTGAATGACATAAGAGCTAAAAAAGAGTTGCGATTGGCTTGCCACGCCTGTTGCAGTTTCTATTCGAACGAACTGCCTGTTGAACAAGTTTGGATCGTGCAACCAGTTTATGCAACACACACACAGACACAGACAAAGACAACTATGGGGCCTAAAGGTTCACCTGAGTTTATTGACTTCAATGTGCAACACACACACAAACACAAACACTTGAATCAAAGTCGAAGTCAACGAAATGTCGAAACGAAGCCTTGGTTAAACATTATAAAACTAAAGCTTTTTCCTCCAATTTAATTAGAGTTAGTTAGTGTTTGTGTTAGATTCAATTAGTGCCAAATCATGCGGAACTGACTACCATAGTTAAAACATATGAAATGTGTATACTGGAAATTTCTCTCTTTGGGCCAATACAAAACACCCGCCCACATTGTTGCCAGATAAAACGTACGCGATAAGACATTAGTAATAAATAAATTCCCCATCATATGATAATCTATTTGCCCCAATTCACTTATCAAAATTGCCAATTCATCAAAGTGCTTTCGGTTTGTGTGTGTGTGTGTTTTACTAGCCACCAACCCATCGAACACCACCCCACCCCACCCAATTCCACCTTTCTAAGTTAAACTTCTTCAGGGTCATTTACATCATCTATTCAAGTAGTTCAGTTCAAAATCTAAGCAATATTTGTGAAAATTAACACTGTCTAAATCAGAAATTGTTGTTAAGATTGTTGCCAGAAAACAATTTGAGTTTGAAAATGAAATGGAATGAAACGCGAAATGGTATCGAGATAAGGTAATTTAGTTTTAAAGCTTTAAAGGTATTTAAAATAAAATTAAAAACACTTGGAAGACTTTTTATTGCCGCAAAGCAATTTCAGTTATAGTTAAATGCTCGTAAAATTCAGAGTTATATGTTTTCGATATGGTTATTTATCGAGAAATTTTGAATCACTCAGAGCCTGAAAGATTTAGAAGGTTCTTGATAGACTTAAAACAATTTCAAATCCCTCGACACAAGAAATAGGCTTTTGGCTTTGAAATATTCCTAATAAAGTCTTGAAACAAGTTTCAAATAAACTTTAAACGATTCCAAATAAGCAAAGACAACTCAAAACTTTTTTAGAAAACACTCAAGCCCTTCGGTTTTGAAAAATTTCTGACATATTCAAAGATCAATATACTCAAAACTTCTTAGAAAACACTCAAGCCTTTCGGTTTTGAAAAATTTCAGACATATTCAAAGATCAATAAACTCAAAACTTCTTAGAAAACACTCAAGCCTTTCGGTTTCAAATTTCAGACATATTCAAAGATCAAATGAACTCTTGTCTACGAAAGTAAGCAAATTCTGAATTATTCTTTGAAACATTGAGATTTAGTCCAAAGAACAGATCTTTATTCATTTTGAAAACAGAGACATAAACTTCATTTGCAAAATTCTTGAGAATCTTTAAAAGTTTTCGAGAATTGGTTAAATGTTATTAACTTTTCGAATCAGAATTCAAAAAAGAAAAAAAAATTGCGAACATTTGAGAAACTTTTCAATGAAAGATTCTAACAATCTAACAGATTGTAGGATCAAATTTAAATTATTTAGCGATCCTTGAAAGATTCGGAACTATAAATTCCATTTTTAACATGTTTTTTCCTCTTTGACTATGACAAACGAAAAGGATTTCATTCCATATCCTTATTTGAAAACAAAAATCACTCTATTGCAATTCCTTGCAAAAATATTGAAAGGGAAATATAAACTTTTGAAAATATTGCCAAGTAAATTGGGAAAAAAAATATTGCGAAATGCTTCGTTAATTATGCAAAAAAGTGTCTAAACAAAATTATGAAAGAACCAACAACAAATGGCGATTTATGTGTTGAAATCTATTTCGATTTGCACAAACCCATATATAATATGTATGTATATAGATTTTTGCAAATAACAAAATGCAATTTCGAACAAAAAAATTAAAACCACAAATCGTGAGAATGAAAACGAAAGTGCAAATAAATTAGCACACAAAAGCATGAAGAATAATTAACAAAAAGCAAAAACTGAAAAAAAAGCAAATGGAATACAAAAACCAGAAAATCAGCAAATTTCAATCCAAGACCTAATCAAGATTCTATATACAGTGCATACATCGGTTAATGGGTAATGAAATTTTTGACTTGATCATTTTGTTTTTTGTTTTTTTTTCAAGTGTCGATAAGATCATCGGGAATGAATGTATATGTATATAGTTAGATTAAGGTTCACACGATTGACCAAATTCGAATTCTAAATACAACCAAAAAATTGTGCAACAAAGTTCGCCTCTTATCAGTGAGCTAACTGTTTTATATTTTGGTGATAAGATTTTAGTATAAATCCAAGAGAAAGGTTAAGACAGATTGTCTGAGGGAGAGAGAAACGAAGGGAGAGAGAGGAGAGAGTAGCTAAATCCACTTGAACTTTGAGCCTTTTAACTTCAGTTGCATTACATTTCATTCGGCAGATACATATCATAATTGTATATAACAAAGCAAACTTTGTATCTGAAATATAAATTGTTGCTCTCTCTCTCTCTTTTCTTTCCTTTTTGCCTTTCTCTTTTGTGTTACTTGTTGTTGTTTTACGTGTTGGGGCCCGGCACGCTCTTTGACCCCTCCCACATCCCTACGCACCACCCATTACGCACACTTACCGTTTGGGAGTTTTTTGTAGTCAATTAATTGATTGGATGCGGCATCTCGTGAAGCCATTTTTGCACTTGCTTTTCTTGTATCTTATGGATAACCAGAATTTGGAGCGGTTGAAATCTTAAGAGCACTTGAAATTTTTTTTTTTTTTTCAGTGATTTGTTGTTTGCTGTGTGTGTGTGTATGTTGTTTGCTTGGCGTTTGCTGTTGAAGCGGCAAAAAAATTTTGTCAACTAAAGCGCTTGCAACGCAGTTACATTTGTTTTTATAGCAAATTGTCAACAAACTAAACAAAAAAAAAGAATATATATAGATATAAATAAAAGAAATATGTTAACTGACTGATCGGTCTCAATGTGAGTCTGTTAATAACAGATGGTCGCACAGTGAGTCTGTTAATAACAGATGGTCGCACAGTGAGTCTGTTAACTTAACATTATCATTTGCGAGTACTGTTAGGTTAACAGCTGTTTCCAATGTTGCCATTTGAGTACTTTGTACTTTTTGTAAATCACTTGTCTATTTGACATTTGAAAATGTGAATTGACTTCATTGCGTTAACAAATTATAGGCAGTTCCACATCCTTTTTGTTAGCCATGGCGGAGTCATGCCTATTCTGTTTTATCGCCAACGGCAAAGTGCCAGACACCAAATTGGAAGTTGAGACTGATGAATACGTTATATTCAAGGATATAAAACCGGTAGCCAAATTCCATTATCTCGCTGTGCCGAAATTTCATTACGAAAGCCTCAATGTACTCTCCAAATCCCATGAACAATTGGGTAAGCTGCCATCATATTTTCGCTTAATGCTAATCTCATCACCTTCAATTCTTGTTCTAGTCACACGCATGGAGCAGGGACTGAGCCAGCTATTGGCTCAGCAAGGTGTGGACACGGACGAGGCTCTGTTTGGCTTCCATTTGCCGCCATTCATCACCGTGAGACATCTTCATTTGCATGCCATTGCACCACGCTCCGACATGGGATTTTTGGCCAAATGGATATTCAAACCCTCTTCCTTTTTGGTTCCGCTCGGTAAGCATAATGCCCTGCACCTGCTTACCAAATTTGTACATTTTTCCCCATTCTATGTTCCTTTTCAGCCTGATGACGCTCGTTGTTATCTTAACCAAAAGCCGGAATAGATCAAAAACTCACTTGGATATCGAAAATTGCGTACAATTTATGCAATTTAAATATAATATTTGCCAAAAATATTACGTATTAATACTAAAACTGTAATGAAATTACATTATGCCAACAAAAAAAGACCTCAACATTGCCTTAAACATAGACAAAAATTGCTCATAGTCAAATTAAACACTTATATATACATATATAATTAACAAAACGTTTTTTAAATGGCTGAAAAATTTTGAGAAGAGGAAAATGAAGCCCAGATTGTTGTGATTTAAAGGATCTAAAAAATATTCTAGAAAAAGCTGGCATATTTCTTTCTCAGTCACTCTCATGCAAGCTACTAGATAGGCATCTCTTTCTATTCCGTTTAAAAATGACGTGAAAAAGTATTATCCTTGTCGAAAATTGTAGAAAATTATTGTAATTGAAACTTTATTTACTTTTAGATCGTAAAACTAACTTATTCTATGCATTCAGTTAGCGATTTCCTATAGCTATGTAAATTTTTCTAACAAGTAAAATGACAAAAAAAAAAATATATATATGTATATTAATAATAATTTAAATGAATCAATTATTATCCAGCATAATTTGAAAGAGAACAATATATATAAAACGGAGGGGAACAAAATCGGATTCCAATAAAGATTCCTGCCTTATAACGAATTCTCATAATCAGTACAAAAAGCTCTCTCCAAAATCTTAAACAAAGTCAAAGAGGTTGTTAAACTACGTTTTAAAAATCTAAACTAAATGGATTATGTTTTCTGGGTTGGCTTAGCCGCCGGTGGTGCCAGCCAAGTAAATGTCCAGGTGAGGCCCAGTTAACTGGATCTGGCGTCGCTTTGGAATAGGCTGGATGTGAGGTAATCTGGTTCCATTTACAGCATTTAAACTCAACAAGGGTTCGTCGTCGTCGTCCGTGGTAGTCACACTAGATTGGCTCATTAATTCAGCCACAGTAGGAAGATTTTGTAGTTGTTGTTGCTGCTGCTGTTGTTGTTGTTGTTGTTGCTGCTGCTGGGCAGCAGCTTTTAAGGATGCCAAAGCCAAGGCTGCCGCACTTGTTGAGGCTGTGTGTGTCCTGGGATCTACTGTGGGAGTTGTACTCGAGGGCTCCTCATCGACACGACGCTTTCGAATGTTCACATTGGTCTCAGCGCCTGGAGGGTGTAAGAGGGATTGACTCTGAGACGATTCCGAGGATGTCCCTGCCCTTTGACTGGAACTAACATCTGAGATACTATTGCCGGTTGTCTTCTGCCGCTCATTATAATGGCGGAGGGCGTTTTTTTACTTTTCTTTTATACACTTTCTTCAATACGTCCAAACAGTTGCCGCAGATTAAAGTGCTGGGCCGCATTTCGGGATTGATACGCTTGGCAAACTTAAACATCAAGTCATCATCTATAGTTATGTATGGGGCAGTAAGCTCATGATTGCCCAGGCCGCAGTATCTTTTCGCTTGCACTGGTGGCTCCATTTTCTTGGTAAATTGTATATTTTGCAATTTTATTTCAATCTAAATTGGCGGCGCTGTCTCTCCCGCCTAATAATTTTCGATAATCGATAAGAAGACGCTGTTCAACAGCTGATCTAGTGATGAGATGTAACATAAATATCGATAAGTGGTACCCTCACAAAGTCTATCGATTATTTTCCCAAAACACATTGCCCAACACGGTTGTACTGCATCGGCAGACGGTTCGAGGAGGTTTGATAATCACCAGAGTTGCCAGAGTCGGTTAAAGCGTTACGAAGTTACGGCGAATGAGCAAAAAGTTACAGCGAATATTCAGAAAATTACGGCGAATTGTCAAAAAGTTAAGGCGAATATTCCATTTTTTTTACGGCTCGGGCGAATTCGAGATGTTGTTGTTGTTGTTGTTGTTTTTCGTTCGTGCTGCCGAGCTGAGAGGTTGTTTTTGCGGATTTTCTTGTTTTGGTTTTCACGCTGTGTGTCGGTTTTTGTTGAATACAAACTACATTTAACTTAAAAAAAAGAAGAAATTAATATATATAAAAATATAATACATTGCAACATATACACACACACACACCAACCCGCATACACAAAACAAAGTGCAATCCATCAAGAATTTCTATTTACGTAAAGACAGACAAGAAGAGAACGAGAAACAACAACGGCGCGTGTGAAAGAAAGAAAAAGAAAACGTAAAAAAAGAAACGAAACGAGAAGCAGCAGCAAACGCAAAACCAACAAAAAAAAAAAAATTCCCCACATACAAAGTAGGCCAACAACAACAAGAAATCTAAAAAGAAAACTTTTTTTTTTTGTTGTCCAAGTGTCGAGTGTGATTTGTGTCAAACAAAAACGAGCAGCAAAAAAAAAATGAATTTAAATTGAAATTATAATTTGCGTTTTTCTCTCTCGCTTGAGAATTTGTTGCTGTGGCCCCCTGCACTCCACCACCACCGGATTCGCCGTACCCCAACACCCCGCGTCGACATCATCATCCTCCTCACCCTAACAACAACAACAACAACAGCAACTCACTAAAAGAGGAGACAAGTGAAATTTTTCTTTGTTTCGCTCGTCGCTTGTGGCTGGCGGCGGGGGAGGAGGCAAGTATCCAAGTCTCACAAGAAAAATTGAAAAAAAAAAAAAAAAAAAAAACGTCAAATAAAGTAAAGAAATGAAGTTGCCTTGAAACGAAATCATGAGCGTCGCCGCCGACGTCAGCAGTGGCAGCAGCAAAAGCAACAACGTTTTTGTTGTTGTGTGTGTGGCAATGAACATTCAAAAGCAGCAACAACAACAAAAACAACAACAACAACAACTTTATACATTTTTGGATTAAAACAATTTTTGCGTCGTACACAGACAAACACACACACACACATACAGACACAGATATATACATATCTATCTATACATATATGTATCTGTATCTTCTGTGTTGTTGTGTTTGCTTTTCATTTAAAAATAAAATGTAAAAAATATTTAAAGGCAACACACTAAAACTACAACAACAACAACAACAAACAAGTCGTGGAGGATCAGCAGCAACAAAAACAGAGAAAAAGTTTACAAAAAGAAAATTATTGTATGTGCTCATTTTGGCAACATTGTTGCGGCAACATTGAGACGAC
Organism: Drosophila equinoxialis; assembly: GCA_018150345.1. Classification (NCBI taxonomy): domain Eukaryota; kingdom Metazoa; phylum Arthropoda; class Insecta; order Diptera; family Drosophilidae; genus Drosophila; species Drosophila equinoxialis. Next base: position 2,370,050 of record JAECWI010000089.1, on the reverse strand, counting down.
TCTCTTGTTGCTGGACAGGTTTCCCATGGCGGCGGCGACAGCGGCTGCTCTGCCAACAAAGTGAAATTCAAACAAAAAACAAAAAAAAAACCGAGAAAAAAGAAGAAATCAAAAGAGAGAGAGAGGGAAAAGAAGAAACCGTTATTCAACAATTTCTTTTTATTTTTTTTGTTTGTGTTTGTTTTATGTGTTGTGTTTTTTTTTTTTTTTTGTTTAATTAAAAGTGAAAGAAGGCAAAATACTGGTTTTTTATACATATAAATACATACATACATACAAAGCGTCTCCCCATTTTTTGCGTATATGTATGTTTGTGTGCGAGTGTGAGTGAATAAAAAAAATCAAGTCAAGTTAAAGTGAAAAGCAATGCTAAAAGGAATTACAACAACAACAACAGCAACTACGCACGACTAACAGTAAAAGTTTTCATCGACGTCGAAGTGAGAGAAAAAAGTACACACACACACACACAACAGAAAAAAACAACCAAACCCAAAAACAAGTCAGAAGGAAGAGAGAGAAAGAAATACGCAGCAGTAGTGGAAGAAGAAGAAGCAATCGTAGCGTGGGTGTCCCGACTCTAAAACGGAGCAGCAATTGAGTTTCAAGGGCTCACCACCGCCGCTACCGCCCCTCCCGTAAACCTCCTTCTCCAACAACAACAACAACAACAACATTGCTGTTTAATTTTTTATTCACAAATTTTTTGAGGTATGTAAGAAACAACAAAAACAAAATACATAAAACCGAAAAAAATTCAAAAATGTTAAACACGTTTTGCGTTTTTGAGCTTTAATTAAGCGGTGTCTGTGTGCGTGTCACTCTCTGTGTGTGTGTGTGGGTGAAAGAGAGTGAGAGGGAATGATGGTATATAGAGTGAAATAGAGCTACATAGAATAAACGCCTTTTTTTTTCTTGTATTTTTTGTGTTCTGTTTTTTTTTTATGGTTTTTTTGTTTTTTTTTTGTTCTTTTTGGTGGCTTGCGAAATGGCTACAGGTGGCTTATTTACAGTTATTTTTTCAGCTGTTGTTTAATATTGATAACAGCTGCTGCCTTCCCCCTCACACGCTCTTCTTCTTCTTCTTCATCGTCCCTTTTAACATTGTTTTTCCGAATAAAATGGAAATTTGTGAAATTTCATTAAGCCAAAGACCTAACGGTATTACCGATCTCCAGAACGTGGGAATTCGTTTTTTAACTACTTGAAATAATAAACAAAACTTAAATGACAAATTCTGAAACGTGAATATGACTAAATGAAATCGATTTTTTGTTTATGTTGTTATTTTAGTCAATTTCCATTTATAAATAAATTCGATAAATTCTATTCATTTAAATGGAATTCGAAAGATTTTTGGATATATAGAAAAAGAAATGTCTAATGTTTGTAGAATACAACAATCTCCTTTAACTTATCGAAATTCCTTTGTGTTTTCGAATATGAACAAATCATTTTTATAATGAATGAATGTTATATGAATGTTCCTTCCCAAAGCTAGATTTTATATACAGAGAGAAAGCTTCTAAGGAACTTGAATTATTTTAATTTCGATGACAAAGAAGATAAAATATCAATCCAATTACCAATTACATCAAAATTACTAGCTACTAAAGCCAGCTAAAAGATATATGTTTATTGGATCGATTATATTGTATATACATACGGGCTAATACTTTGTGGGTCCTCCTTTTGACTGAATGACGGCCTGTAAACGCCTTTTCATGCTGTTCACCAGATTTGCAGTTTCGGAAGGATTGCAGAATGGAAGTTGTACCATTAAGGCCCATTTTTTCAACGCTTGGGCTTAAATTTTCTTTAAGAATGTCTCGATATACATGCTTATCCATTGTCTCATTTATAAACACCAGATTTCCAACACCAGATGTCGCAAAACACCCCCAAACCATTACGTTACCTCCACCGTGTTTTACTGTTTTGAGGATGTTGTTCTCTTGAAGCTCTTTGTTTGGCTTCCGCCAAATTTTTTGGGCACCATCTGATCCAAATAGGTTAAACTTCGATTCATCACTGAATACTGTGGTGTTCCAAAACGAGTCCGGTTTATTTAAGTGCTGTTTAGCAAATTCTAGCCACTTTTTCTTATTTGCCTTCGAAATGAAGGGTTTGCGACGAGGGACACGGCCATGATACCCAGCCTTGTATAGGGTATTTCGAACTGTCTGGGGGTTAACATTCACTTGAAACGAATTTTGCAATGTCTCGCACAATTTTACTGCCGAAGTTTTTGGATTTTGTGCCACCGTGGACACCACAATCCGCTCCTGACGCTCGGTCAATTTTTTTGGGCGGCCAGATCTGCATCACGATGTTTCGAACACTAGACCATGACTTATCAACAATTTTGCCAATTTTGCGATAGGATTTTTATACCCTTGCAGAGGGTATTATAAAATTGGTCAGATGTTTGTAACGCACAGAAGGAGACGTTTCCGACCCCATAAAGTATATATATTCTTGATCAGCATGAGAAGCTGAGTCGATATAGCCATGTCCGTCTGTCCGTCCGTCCGTCCGTCCGTCCGTCCGTCCGTCCGTCCGTCCGTCCGTCCGTCCGTCCGTCCGTCTGTGCAAATCAACTTCACGCTGGCATCTTAAGAGCTATCGGAATGAAATTTCATATTTGGGCTACTTTTAGCCGGGAGATGATAAAGTATGAAAATCGTAAGGATCGGACCACTATATCATATAGCTCTAGAGCAAAAATTTTTGCAAAATTTGGAGTATCCCCATGAAATTTACCAATATAATAGAATTTGATATAAAATCTCAGATCCCAAAATTTGAATGTGATCGGATAAATAGAACACAAGTTACAGTCAATACAAATCGGTTCTACGTCATCAGCAAATCAAACAGAGCACATGCATACACACACACAGACGTAGCGCTACACGAACTGTATGTATGTGTATGCGTGTTGTGCTTTGCTTACGGAATGATGGAAGAAAAATTTGTAGTAAAAAGAGAAATAATTTGAATGTTTTGTTTGTGTATTGATGAATTGAGTTGCAAGGAAAGAAATTTCAAAAACTAAAAAAATGATTGCCAAGGACTGCAAGGGTATAAAAACTTCGACATTGCCGAAGTTAGCTTCTTTGATATTTTTTCTAAATACAGTTTTATTATTAATTTACGTAGTTCTATGGAAATTTCAGTACCTCGGCCCATTTTCTATGTCTATGTTCGTTCAAATCGCGATCAAAAGTGATTGGCATCTTATATAATTCTCGGAAGTACGAAGAAGTAAAAAACAAGAGAAAAAATAACAGGAGTTTACCGTTGCGACGCCAAAAACATAAGCTAAAATAAGAAATGTGCCAATACTTATTTGATGTAAATTTGTGCCTTTTTTTACTTTTTAAGCTTAAACTTATAAAAAAACGTTGAAATTTATTTTTTGTTTTGTTTAGATGTATAATAAAACCATGAATTTAGAAAATAGTGTTTTAAATTTTTTAAATTTGTTATTGGATGAAAAGTTATAGCACGAAAAACTTCAACTTTGTGAGTGTGCCAATACTTTTTTGACTCACTGTATGTATTTAAAAAATGTATAATACAAATAAATACTGAAATCAGAGTTGGAATTCAAAGGCATAGCAACTCATTCAATTCGTTTTGTTCCGTTTGAATGTTGTGAGACTGAGTTCTACGTCAGCACAGACTCATTCACTTAAAGTAGATTTTCAAAGTCATTCAATTCATTCATTTCGTTTTGAATATTGTAGACTCAAATTGATTTATCATTCATGCAGCTCTCTACTGCAAATTCCTTCACTAAAGGACTTCAAATGAGTCTCATTTTGTAATTCTTGCCAAGGTTTAGCTGCAAAGACAGAAAGTCTTAAATTACAGTATTAAAATTTAAATCATATTCAATTCAATTTACAATATGCTTTATTTCCAAATTATTATGAACTTGGCATTTGAGTGAGCCCATCAATCGTTTTCATATTCGCTTATTTATCCTGGTAGATTGAGGATAATTCCTAATGTTCTATTTTGGGCTACTTGGAGTTTTCTCAAATGAGTTTCAGCTCCATTGGAAGTCGAATATATTTGTAAATAGTTAACTTTCTTTTTAGTTGAGTGTTTAGAATAATTTGTTCATTTAATCTAAAGATGTTAATTATGTGGCCACTAAATAACAGTTTTTTGTCTAAACGAATTCCTAAATATTTAACAGATTCCTGCCATGAGATTTCAGTTCCAGATCTAGAGTAGGAACTATTCCATATTGATCTTAAAACTTGGTTGTCTATTTGAATATCCAATTAGAACCACTAAATACATATTCATCCCAATCAGTTTACATGCTTCCAAATGGAATTTTGAGCAACATCGATTCACCATATCAACAGGTGTTTAATCATCATGATGTAAGCTCAACATCTGGTTAATATTGAAATGTTTTTTTTATAGGTAGGTACACATAAATGAATTTACTTATAAACCACTTATGAACGAAATATCGAATTATTATTGCAAGTTTATAGGTCAAGTGAAGTTAATCACTGATTAGATAATACATCATTAATTTTAATACACAAAGAAAGGAAAAAAAAAAAACACCCTTTCGATGAATCATTATTTCGTAATTGAGCAAATAAAATGAAATGTTACAAATAAATACAATTGCAATTACAATTACTACAATTACTTATAGAAAAAAGAATTTTTGAATAAGTAATTTTTATACCCTTGCAAAAAGGGTATATTCATTTTGGTCAGAAGTGTGCAAAGCATAGAAGGAAGCATCTTCGAGGATTTAAAGTATATATACAGTGGTGCTCATACACTTAAGCCACAATACTTTAATCGAGCATTTAGACGAAAATAAAGAAAAGTTTTTGTGTCACACCTCCAATTTTTTGTGTCACATTAGTTCTATATATCAGTGTTATAAAAGAAGAATAACCAAGTTATGAAAATATATATTTGACGAAAAATTTTAAGAATTTGAGACCATCTCCAAAATGGCCTGCTCACATACTTAAGTCACCTTGAGCTAAAATCGTCAAACTTGTGCTTTTTCGAGGAAAGTTGTGCTAGATATTTTCTAAACTAAAAATATTGAATACTAAATACGGTTCCCAAAACAATTTGACCGCTATGGCTAAAAAAAAGAATACAAATACGGCCAAAATGAAGCTAATATAGTAATATTACGAAAAATACACAAGTATTCTACAAATTTGTAAGACTTTACATTTTTCGCGTGGAAAAGTCAGTAATGCCATTGCACTTTATAAGAAACATGGAACCTGTAAAAAATTCCACGTGAAAAGCCCAGAAAAACCACTTTAAGCGACGATAGACGGATTGCCGAAATCAGTAAAGCCGATCCTTTCTTGACTTCGACGAAAATCAGAGCTCAAATTGTGGCAGATTATGACGGGAATTTGTCAGCTCAGACCATAAGAAGGCGACTAAATGAATTCGGGTTCTATGGACGCATTGTCCAAAAAAAAACCATTGCTATCCATTTAGATATGTTAAAAATCACCTATAATTTGCCAGAGAGTATATTCAAAAAGGTCCCAATTTTCGGAATGTGATTGTTTGGAGCGACGAATCCAAGTTTAATGTCTTTGGAGTGATGGGATACCATATGTAGGACGTCCTCCTAACAAATAATTGGACCCCAAATCCACAAACAAGACCGTTAAACATGGTGCCGATTCGATTATGATTTGGGGCTGTTTCACCTCATCGGGCGTAGGTCCCCAAGTGAAGATAGAAGGCATTATGAATGGTGAAATGTACAGGGACATCCTTATTAACAATTTATCTGGAGACTATGCCGATAATTTGCCACTTTCCTGGATATTTCAACAGGAGAACGACCCGAAACGCTGCAGCAAGAAAGTCAAGTCGTAGCTTTAACAAGAGACAATCAATGTTTTGCAATGGATACAGCATAGCCCTGACTTGAATCCTGTAGAGAACTTGTGGGGAATTCTTAAACAAGTCGTTGGCCAAAAAAAAAAACCGCTCAAAAAACCGATTTGTGGCTTAAGTCTATTCTTGATCAGCATGACGAGACAAGTTCAAATAGAACGGTCATGCCTATCTGTCCGTCTGGATCGACGCGAACTCCTCCTAGACCGTTAGAGCTACAGAGCTGAAATGCTGAAAAGCTGCATGTAGGCTTGTATATACTGCAGGGGTTGTATATCTCGGGTTCAGCCGGATCGGACCACTATATCATATAGCTCCCATAGGAACGATCGGTCGAAAATAGTGACTTTTGTCAATAACTTCGTTATTTCCTATGCTAAGATTGTAGGCCGTTCTTTCGTAAACATTAGACTTTTTGGATAAAACGTTTTTCCACTTTGATGGTGAGAGGAGAGAGTTACCCAAACAGTTGCAAGGGTATACAAACTTCGACACCCTCGAAGTTAATCCCGGCCCTCTGGTCATATTTAATTTAGTTCAAATTTGAATTTACAAAAAGTTACAAAGATATTGGAAACTAACTCCCCCAACAAATATATATATCTCATTTGATCTGTTTACTAATTGTAAGATGATTCTTATATTTATCATAATCGAACATGTTTAGGTATTAAAATAAGAATACAAAAAAAATGCTAAGCCAATTAATTGACCATTCAGAAGTCACGTTTTTTTTGCTTGGGGGTCAATTGAAAATCGAATTGATTCCATTATCAATATTGTGTGTGTGTGTGTGTTCCTCCTCTTCCTTCCCCCCCACCCATACACAACAATGCCAAAAATAAATAAATAAAAACAAAAAATGTGCATGAATTACTCAACAAGCTAACTAACCTATGGTTTAATCTATATTCAATCAAATGTGAAATTGATAACCCAAAAACAAAACAAAAAAAAAAAATGTTTGAAACAAAAAACTAGTCTCTGTCTCTCTCTCTCTCTCTCTTTTCTTTCTGTGTGTGTGTGTGTGTGTATTGGTGGAAATTGAGTTGAGGTTGATAATTATTTAGTTGTAGTTGTAGTCAGTCAACCACCACCCGCCTTTCCCCCCTGCTTCTTCGGTGCTTGGCTTCCTACAACTAACTACCTTTTTCCCGTATCTCTCTACGCCCCATTGTACGCTTAAACGGTTTCTGTTTTTAATACCCTTTATCCAGTGAGGGTATATTAACATTGAAAATCATTTAAAGTTACAAAAAAAAACTAGGAGAAAACACAGGAGAATGCTAAATGATAAAAAGTCTTGTTACAAATGCCCTTTAACTGTTTAGGTTAGGGAAGGGTATTCTCTAATCGGCTTAATGACATATCGTCCCCCTTTTTTTTTGTTTTTTTGTTAAAGCATTTAACCGGTTTGTTTCGAAACAAACACACAGAGAGCAGCAAGATTTGCCTGAAAGAGTGTGTGTGTGTGTGTGTGTGTGCTGAAGTGTGTGTGTGTTTGTGTGTGTGTGTGTGAGAATTATCATTTTGTTTGATGTGTTGTGAAGAGGAGTGAAGGTTGTGAAAATTATTCTTTTTTATTTTATGGGAATCTAGTTATATGAGAAATGAACGTTCAGTTATTCGGTTTTGAGGTGTAAAAAAAATATGTATAAAAGAAAGAATGTTAATTTTAAAATCTGTTTAGCTGGTGGTTTAGCCAAATATCACACAAAACATCTCAACTTGAATGACATTTCTATCTCTATCAGTTTGTCTCTCAATTCTTAGATGGAAATGGATCTTACAAGATTCTATATTCATTTAATTCTACTCAAAAGCTTAATTTATTAATATATTTATAACTTTGACATCTTTGTGTTTGGGAAGTTAAACTCTTTGGTTTTTATATGTATACCTAAAAAACATATGCAAACTGCAATTTTTACCTAGAAACACTCTAAAAACATAAAGTTCTAAACAAATAAGCATAAATGAATATAAAAATTTAAGAAACCCAGAGGGCTGGGGCTAACTTGGACCGCGCCGAAGTTTGTATACCCTTGCAAGTTGTTTGGGTAACTCTCTCCTAGGAAATAACGAAGTTATTGACAAAAGTCACTGTTTTCGACCGATCGTACCCAGTCACTGTTCGTGACTTTGCGTTTGTATGGGAACTATATGATATAGTGGTCCGATCCAGCTGAATCCGATCTGTGCACTATTTACAATGAATATGATATGAAATGCTAATGAAAATTATCTAGAAAAAAATCAAAAACGATAATTATTTTTGTGTACTTTTTTGATATAATGGGTTATATATTTATCCTACTCTCTCTCTATATATACGAGGGTGGTCCGATAAGTACTTAGCCTCACCGCCCGGTGGCGCCACTATCTTAAGAAATGTTTGTTATCGAATCAAAATTGTGGTAGAAGCGAGCGTGTCCACGGATTTTAAAAAAATATCTGTCGGTGATTCGATTCTTGTTTTTGGAAGGGAAAACGCAAAGTGAAATCAAAGAGCGGTTGACTCTTCTCCTTCGATAGCACTTCAGTTTTTGATAAGCCGTGGTGAAAAGTGCGGATAACGTGGAAAAAATCCACGATCCCGTATTGGCAGAATTGAAGGTGCGCGAGAGAGTTGAGTTACGAGGTATCTCGAAAACCCGTGTGGGTTGTACCCTGACAATGCTATCAGAGCATTGGGTGTCGCGTTTGGTTACTCCGGACAACAAGCGCAACTGTTAGACAACATTACAACAGTGTTTGACGCTGTTTTTGCGTCGCTTTGTGACCTTCGACGAAACTTGGATCCACTGGAACACACCAGAGACCAAAGAACAGTCGAAACAGTGGGCTTCACCAGACGAATCTGCTCCAAAGAGGGCGAAGACACACAAATTTTGAAGTATATAACTTTATTTTGTTCTTTTTTCATGAATATCATAACTATTTATTAGAGAGCTGCATGAATGAGAGAAAAATCAAAGTCAAATGAATCCATTCGAATTGAATTCAAATGAATGAGTGACAACTACACAATGAAATGAATGAGTGTGAATGTTAGTACTTGTCAAATCTCTAAAAATACGTAACTCTGTTTAATGAAAGGTAATGAATTGAGTGTCAAAGCATCGAATTGTACTGAGGCACTCGAAACATTCGAATTATTCGAATTGTCTCATTTTTATTGGAACGTTTTAAACTTTAATGCTTCAAAAACTAATTATTTTATTCAAAATGTAGTGAAAATAATAACGAAATGAGTGCTATTAAAATTAAAATATGCTATACACCAAAAAATTTTAGTGAGCAGTTATGGATTGGACAATTTGGGACAAATCTTGTAAAATCGATCCTAGTTGCACGAACCGAGAAGACATAAATAAGGCCATCTAATATATTATACAGAATAATATTCGCTAATCCATCATATACGCGATGGATCTACCTTTTAATATTACTCCACTAGTTGGAAAAAAAAAATGCATCCCCATCTCTGTCGGGGGTTTGAACCCGATAACAAGAGTATTAAATATACAACATAAATAAATACTAATTGTAAATACTAAAATCAGAATTGAAATTCGAATGCATTCGAATCATAGCAACTCATTATCTCACTTTCTAACTCATTCAATACGTTTTGTTTCGTTTGAATGTTGTGCGACTGAGTTCTACGTCAACACACTCATTCAATTGAAGTCGATTTTCAAAGTCATTCAATTCATTCATTTCATTTTAGATGTTGTTAACTCGAATTCATTTTTCTATCATTCATGCAGCTCTCTACTATTTATTATATTTTACCTATTTAGTTTAGTTATCGGGGAAAGAAAGAAAAGCTCCTCGATAAAATATTGTTTACTCAAAACATTTAAATAATCTTTGCCAGAAAATCAGTTTTTTTCATCCTCATCCTCATCCTCATCCTCATCCTTGCTTCTTTGACAATGAGTCATATCAATTAGTGATAAATTATAATGCATAGATTGCGTTTTTATTTCAGAATCATCAAACACAAAATTTAAATATGACAACAAAATGTGAGGAAGTTTGTTTTGTTTTTTTGCCTAGTCAGCAAATTGTTTAAACAAAAAACTTGTGGGCTCTATTTGTGTGTGTGTGTGCGTGTGTGTGTACACTAAAAATAAACTATGTAAACAAATTTGTTGGCAAAAAGGGCACCCAAAACCAGATCTCAAGTAAGTTTCATAGTCGCACTTCAAAAAGGAAACGAAACAAAAAAGAGAGAGGAAAACTTTATGTTGTGATAGGTGAAATGAGGTAGTTGAAAACCAAAAAAAAACCCAAGTGAATGGGGGGAGAATCATCGAACCACTCCCCCTTCTACGACACCTTGCTGGTTTTTTTTTTTTTTTTAATGAAATGCAAAACGTGATTATTACAAAACCCACAAACCGGAAACATGAAAAACTTACTTGGCGAAAATTATCATCGACCCCACGACAAAATCTCAAATCTTTTCTAGTTCTTGGAAAGCTTATTAAACCTTCACACAGTTATTTGTGTTACACATTTAGCCAAAATAACCCTAAATATACATGTATGTAAAGCTTATAATGATTATGTTTATTGATTATATTATAGACGATTCTGAATGGTTAGGTTACAGTCGCGACAACTTTCAACTGACGACTGCGAATTGCTACTTTCAACTGCAACTGACTACTGAGTCAGTGCTGCCAATTTAGCTATTTTCCGACTAGATCTAGGGTTGCAACAAGAAAATGCGGGATAAATTGTGGCTAGCGGGAATTATAGCTATTTTTCAAGAAAAACTAGCTTTACTTTATATTTTTGAAACATCTGGTAACTTGGTGTATTTTTATACCCTACACCCTTAGCCACCAAAATATATCTAGCAGTCAGAAGGAAGCATTTCCGACCTCATAAACTATATATATTCTTGATCAGCATCAACAGCCGAGTCGATCTAGCCGTGTCTGTCTGTATAAACACGCAGATCTCAGAGACTTTAAAAGCTACAGCCATCAAATTTCGTATATAGGCTCGTGTAGTATGTAAAGTGATCAAGTTTATTTTAGATTTTTGCCACGCCCCTTTCCGCCCACGTAATTTGAAAAAACTCGATTATCTCCCGCAATTTTCTACCTTGCGCAATTCAATTTGGCACACTTGAATTTGATACTAATATCAAGCCAAAATCAAATCAAATTTGATAAAAATCGGACTAAAAAAGCCAAGATATGCATATAGACGTTTTCCCAGTTGGCCGTTGGCTGGTGGGGGCGCTAGTGTGCTAACATGTTTGAGTGAGCGAGATACAAGCAGGTGAACCGAACATGATGCATGGTGTACCTAAGTCGGCGAGAGGACTTACTTCATTTTTGACAGGATATGCCAGAATCTTAAAAGTGTGTCGAAATTTGTCTTAGAGAACTCGTTTGGCCATTTTAAAAACTGGATTATGTTTGTGGGTTCCATTTCCATATTATTAAATGATTTGTATTGGCATTGGTTCATTTCTTTTATTTCTTTTTTGCAACTCCTTTTGGCGCTTCTTCATCTGCGTTTTCGACTTCTTGTGTATTATAACATAGTCGAAACGAAACAACGAGCAAAAAACTTTCTCCAAGACGACTTTGAACAATTGAAATGCCTGGCTATTCAGGTCACTCCTCCTATCTCTCTCTTTCTCTCTGTCTCTGCGTCTCAGTCTCTACCTTCTTTTTGTTTTTACTCTTTTCGTTCGAGTTGTTTCCTTTTTGCTGCTTTCTGTTATTTTTAGTTTGTCTTCTTTTCTTTTGAAACGACATTTCACAATTTTTCATAATTTGTGGCAATTAAATCATTTTGTACGACAAATTACAACTTACAAACAACAACAACAACAACAACAGTAATAATAAAAATGCTAATAAATTAAAATAAAATTAACTGCAACAACAAAAACAACCACAAAAATTTGTCGTTTAATATTGAACGTGTGTGTGCACATTACTTTGGGGGCAACGAGTAGAACAACAACAACAACAAAAAGGTAATGAAGTGGGTGAGAAGAGTCATGGGGGGGGTGGAGTTAGGGGGTACTCTGTACATACACAACTCACACACAGTCGTTGACATTGTTATCTTAAATTGTCCCGCTTCGTTTGGTGTTTTTTTTTTTTTTTTTTTATTATACCCTATAAAAAATAAACCGAAAAGGCATTAGCCTCAAATCAACGGGGTATATCAATTTCTATGCCAAGAAAACATCATAGCCCAAAGGATTCAAAATTGATCCGAAAGTTTATTTTAGAAAAGACTTTGGGTGATTTTCACTTGTCATTACTCAAAAATACACAACGACTCCGCTTATAACGTCCGTCCGTGGTTATAGCGGCTAAAGTTCGATGAGCGAAAGCGCCCTCCGGTTAGTACGTCTTCCGGATATAACCACGAAACTAGTCGGTCCCTTGAGAGTCGTTATAACCGCATTCTAGTGTATATTTATTCGGCCTGTTTCATAATTCATTCTGATTCTCATTTGTAAATATTTCAAGTTATGGTTATAAATGGATAAACTCGATTAGGCTAGTATTAGGTCTAGTTGCTTTGGCTAGCTAAGGGTTGGTTAATTTAGTTTGTTGTAATCTGTAGTCATATTATTAATAAATTAATATTATTAGGTATTCTATCCTAACAATTATCATACAAAAAACGTCATTAGAAATGTAATTTTCCCCAATATTCATAACAAGTTCTTCAGTATTCTTTCCTCGGCTGCCAAATTGAAGATTTTATGATTCAAACTTAACGCCAATGAGGTAGATGTAGACGGATATTTCACGGGTATTTTCTGTTGTAAAGTTTCTGTTGAATGTGTAGAATGTTTTTTTATACATTAAAAATGAACTATGGAAATTTTTCCATATACAAGGGCCATTAAAATTTCATGGGGGAGGGGAAAACACACACAAAACTTGAGAAAGTCAACAGAGTTGTTGATGTCAGAGAAATGAATTTGTTATTAATTAAAGGGTATTGGCAGAAACTATACGTTATTTAGGGGGAATTTAATGTACCGATTTTCTGTTGTTGCTGTTGATTTTGTCATCATCTTAGCGGGAGAGAGAAAGAAAGAAACCAACCAAGAAAGAAAGAAAAAAAAAGAGCATACTAACATCTGTCCGTTTCGTCTCGACGCGCACTTTTTTGTATTTGTTGTTTTTTGTGTGTATTACAACATAAATTCTACGGATACAGATACAAATACAGTTCACAGATACAACTAAAAGATACAGATACAAATACAAATACAAGATATACATAAACGATTCGAGACTCGAGACGACGACGACGACGACGACGACCAAGACGACGGCAATTCACATCACATTCGTTCGTATGCCGTTGGCCCCCAAAGGCGAAACATTCAACGATCGTTTGGGGCTTCGTCATTATCATGATCATCATCATCATCATCATCATCATCATCATCTGGTTTGGATCTTTTCGCGCTCATTTCGAGTTCATTTTTCTTGTTTCTTTTTGCCTGTTTTTAGTATAGCTTTTTGCATCGTTACAACATTTTTCATTGCCCGCATTTTTGTTGTTTCTTAAATGCGGTTAATATAAAGTCGAAATATCGGAATAAAACATATATAGAAACAAGATTACAACGACACTAATATATCGATGCAAACAAAACTTATGTTAACATGAGAAAATAAAATCAAAAAATACAACAAAAAAGGAAATCAATTAAGGCACAAAATGTATAAAAAATGCAAGTCAAAAAAGAAAGCCAATAAAGTGTTAAAGACAAGGAACAAAAACAATTAAATGCAATTGTAAATCAATCTATACCCAAGTAATTTAAACGAAGTAAATCATGATAAACATAAAGCCAAAGGAAATGTAAGAAGAAAGCCAAACCGATAACAGATCTCCCCATCTAATCAAATAATAAACTTCAGAATTAAAAATGTCTGTCCAATGCAATCGATTCCAAGAAATGTGTGTGAGAAAAGAAAAGTGCTGATTAATCGAGGAGTCGAATGTTTACCTATTCTCGTATCGGTATTCTTTCTTTCTTTGTTTTTTGATATTATAATAATAATTGGAAAACTTTGCCGATTTTAAATTGCGCTTGGATCGACAAAAAGTAAAGTAAACAATTATCGAAACATTTGTCACACGGAATTATTAGCTTCAAATGTTAGTTTCAGCTCACTTTTTATACTCTTGCAAAAAGGGTATATTCATTTTGGTCAGAAGTGTGCAACGCATGAAAGGAAGCATCTTCGAGGATATAAAGTATATATATTCTTGATCAGCATGACGAGACAAGTTCAAATAGAACGGTCATGGCTATCTGTCCGTCTGGATCGACGAGAACTCCTCCTAGACCATAAGAGCTACAGAGTTGAAACTTTGCATGTAGGCTTGTATATACTGCATAGGTTGTATATCTTGGATTCAGCCGGATCGGACCACTATATCATATAGCTCCCATACAAAAGGCAAAGTCACGAACAGTGACTTTTTTCAATAACTTCGTTATATTCTCAGTGATTTCAATATAGCTATAAACGACCGTCCCAAATTTGATCAATATCGGGTGACTGTATCATATAGCTCCCATAGGAACGATCGGCCGAAAACAGTGACTTTTGTCAATAACTTCGTTATTTCCTAGGCTAAGATTGTGGGCCTTTTTTAGATAAAACGTTTTTCCATTTTGACGGGTATAAGTGAAACAATTTGCAAGGGTATACAAACTCCGTCATGTACAAATGTCATATACTTACGCATACGCATTCAAGTACATTTAAACCAAATATAATTATTGTAATATCAAGTTTTAACACAATTAAAACAAAGCTCTGGCTGCATAAGGAAGAAATGCATTTAGCCAATTCAATCCTGTTAATTTCTTGCATTTAAGAAAGTCCAAAGTTGGTACCTGGTTAATAAAAATGCATTCATTGACCCTAAAATGCATTTCATGTACCTATGAAAATGCCCATACAATACATATAGACGGAGAGAGAGTTTAGTGTGCGTCTAATTCTTCTCTAATTTCGTTGAATATTGGATGCTATATCCCAGGGCTCGGCGACTTTAAACGGTCCCCGTATTCCGCAATAGTCTTCCGTACAAATACCCACAGCACAGGTGCCAATCGTTTGGGGATCACGTTTAAACATAACCTCCATCGATGCGCGTACCAACTCGGCCGCCTCATGAGCAGTAAGATCCCGATCAGATGGTTTGCGTTGATGAACCATTGGCACGGCCATCTGGGTGGCAGATCCACTGGCCACCACAAAATCCTCATAGCAACAACCATTGCCATCGATCGCGGCCAGATATGGGATTTTTTTCATCGAAGAAACTCACACCCAGGGTATTCATTATAGAACGACGATAATACAATATCCGGGTGAACCAGGTGGCCAGAGCTCTTGGACTCATTTGGGGCATTTGGTGGCATTCATCGTCAATTATTTTTGCATCAATGAGTCGTTTGAACGCTTGGATATCCGCATAATCTCCACTGCCAGTGAAGAGGATGTTTTCGCTTACCTTGAAAATCCGCTGAGCATTCTGAAAACGAAGCAGCGACAAATAAGCAAAAATTATTCCTTTATCGAAGCGAATTCCCAGAAACGAAGGGGCAATGGTAGTCGTTACGATGGGTTTGTCTGCCGTATCCCTCCCGAGCTTGGGCAATAAGTCCATCTGATTCTGTACTTTGAAATCTGGACTCCCGAAATTCTTTCCTAATTGTTCACAATTAAACATTTTAATTCCTATATGATGTTATTTACATAAATTAAATGAGGATACTTGATATTTGATAATGCTGTTAGTGTAATTTAGTTACAACTACTAAATACGTGTTGTTAGTCTCTCTCCAATTCAAAAACAGAAAACAAAACTCCGAATGTTGACAGTTTTTTAAACCAAAGACTATTTTGAACTTCAATAGATCTTTGCTAAAATGTATCCTAATTTGAATTAGCCTGTTCTAGTTAAGAAGCTTTTTAGAATATTTTAGAAGCTTTTAACTAATTTTACATGTTAAACATTAACTAAAAGTTATTAGATAGCTACTAACTAGCCCCTCCTCAATGTCAAAAACTTTGTAAAAATTAAACAAAACAATGTCAATTTGCCACCGTTAAATAAATACATATATAAATTGTATCAATAAATATTTTATATGGGGGTATAAAGTGAAAAGCTTTCTACTTGATCAGCCCTACTTGAAGTATATATACTATATCTCTCTGATTGTTTTACATCACATTTGTGAACGTTGTCTTATCAATTAGCAAACACACAACTCGAACTGTTAAGATAAATAATATAATCTATTATCTATTTATTTAACCTAGCCCACTTTCCATATATATAGACATTTGTGTCGAATTCGAGATAGAGAGAAACACTTTCTGCACTAAAACAAAAAGTATCTACTAAATTTCAATTAACAAGAACAAATATATATACATATATAATATTTATTCCTAAAAACAATTTGCAGTTTTTTTTTTATACCATACACCCATAGGGTGAAATGGTATATTAAAGTCGCCAAAATGTATGTAACAGGCAGAAGGAAGCTTTTCCGACCCCATAAAGTATATATATTCTTGATCAGTATCAACAGCCGAGTCGATATAGACATGTCCGTCCGTCCGTCCGTCCGTCCGTCCGTCCGTCCGTCTGTCCGTATGAACACGTAGATCTCAGAGACTATAAGAGCTAGAGTCACCAAATTTGGTACGTAGACTCGTGTATTACCTACGGTGGTCAAGTTTATTTCAAATTTTTGCCACGCCCCCTCCGCCCACGAAATTTAAACAAATTTGATTTTCTTAAAGACTATAATAGCTAGAGACACCAAATTTTGTATGTGTATTTGTTTAATAAATGCGCATATATTGTATATGCAACGATTTTGCCACGCCCCTTTCCGCCCCCGTAATTTGGGAAAACTCGATTATCTCACGTAATTTTCTACCTTTTGTAATCAATTTTGGCACACTTGAATTTGATACTAATACCCAGCAAAACACCAAAATTGATCAAAATCGGACAAAAAACAACCAAGTTATGCATATAAACGTTTTTCCATAAGGCCGTAGTTGGCCGTTGGCTGGTGGGGGCGCTAGGGTGCTCGTATACTTGAGTGAGGGAGATTATAAGATATGCTTGTAATAAAAAGCATGTGAAAATGCATTGGTTTAATAAATTTGAAATATTTGTTTTACTGGTGTATGGTATACCTAAGTCGGCGAGACGACTTACTTACTTCATTTTTTTTTTGGAGACCCCATCAGTATACTCTCCTCCTTCTCCTCCTCCTCCTCCTCCTGCTCTTCTTCCATAGATTGTGGAGGTCAAGGCTAATATAATGATGACTTCCCTTGCTTCCCTTCTTCTGCCAATGGCATCCAATGCTTCTCCACCCTCCACAACAACAACAACAACAAAAGTGCAAATAAATTTGTGACGCATTTTTATTTGATATGTTTGTTGCTATTTTTTTTTTCGTTTTTTGTTATTGCAAATGATATAAATACACAAACGAAAATGAAAAACGCGAACTAAACTGAAATACGAAAGCAAAAGCAAATGTGAAGGCGAATACCACATCCATTGCCGCCCCCTGTATTCCCCATTCCCCAATCTCCAATCCCCATGCCCATTCGTATTGCCATTGTCGTCGTCGTCGTCGTCGTTGAGTATGTAAGAGCACAACGAACTTTTGCCAAATGAGAAATTATAAAACAACAAATGCCAAATTTAAATGCTAAATAAGCGCTAAAGCACCAACAACAACAACAACAACAATATAAACAGCAATCATTGCCAGTTGATTATTTGTTATTGTTATTTCTATATGATTTGCGGATCATTTCTATATTTCTTCTCTTTCTTGTCTTTTTTTTTTTTTCTTTACTCAATTGTCTTGTCCAACAATAAACCAAGGTCGTATTTCCTGGGGTAGAATGCATTTAGTAATTAAAACAAAACTATGGGGAAGCTTCGTTTGAAAGAGTCTTCTTGAAGTAAATTGATTTGTTGCCTTTAGTATCCGAATAAAATAGTATTAATTAATTGAATTTTGCATTTATTGTTAACTATTGTAAGCGAATGTTACATAGTTTTTCTGACTTTCGGAACCAGAGCCATCGAAATCCAATTAGAAATGAAAAACATTTCGTATTAGAGTTTATCACGGTTAATCGAGACAAGGGAACAAACTTAACTTAATGGATAACTGGGGATCAACTCTATATACATATATATTCTTGATCAACCTAACCTTCAGAGATAAAGTAGAGATACAAATTAGCCCGATGGGTCTTCTATAACATATATCCATAAGAACGATTAGTCAAAAAGTTAAAGTCTGTCTAATAAATTTAACATTAAGATAGTTTCGAGTTAGACGAGTTTGAAAAGAGTTTGGAAAAGAGTAAAAACGGAAAGGGTGTACAAATTTCGCCTTAGTTATGTCCCATCATAGTTTATCATCTTAATCTCTGCTCTAACTAGTCTATTCTGTTTATATAAATCTTTGTTACTTGTTTGTTTTGCGTGCATTTGTGGCAATGTCAAACATTTTGATACCCTTCTTTATCACACAAGCCGTATCCTGTGGACTTTTCACTTATCTTTACACTCTCTAAATCTCTTTTTACCAAGGATTCAAATTCTTAAGAAAACAGCAACTAAAACACATTTGTTGCTTGATTAATAAACCTAATCACATTTTCGATATTGGCCATTAGCCAATTTGATGACTTAGTTAATATACCCTTGTTGAAAAGAAAACACAAAATAGTTGAGTAAAAACAAAAAATAAACACGCAAAGGGAAAACAATTTTGGTTTCACGTGAAAATTTAATGAGTAATATGGCAAAAATTAGTCTGTTAAACGTAATTTAAGTTTATTAACCTCAAATATCTCGACAAATACAAAAATTTATTAAATTATTCACAACTTTTGCATATACAAAACTAAATGTGCGGATAGAATTGCTAAATTGTTAGCTTCTAACTTTACTTTACATTTTTTAGTTTTGCTCCAATTCTCCAAGATTTAACTTGGTAAATGGAACTTTGCTAAAAGTTTATTCAAATTAGTTATGAATTGATTAATTTCACAATCAAAGCAAAGAAAGAGGAGCAAAGAGACAGCAACATTCTTTTAACATTTTATTGTTGGCTTTCTTTCTTTAAAAATAAAACTTTCTTTCTTCTTTTTTTAATTTAAGAATAAACATACTTTTCCTTGCTCAGCTATCTAATTGTTTTATGTTCTTATGGTTTTGTTTGCATTCTTTTTTGCTTATTTCGACATTAATGTTAGTATTTATTACATTTATGAAGAGCAATAAAAGAAAAGAACTATCACTAACAGAGAATGAAAAGATCAGACTATAAAGAAAAGGAAATCAAAAAACATATATACATAGGCATAAATCTAAAGCCTAGAAACATGTAATGAATGGGGTAAAATGGCATAGAAGTGTGTGGCATTCATTCATCGATTTTATTTTCTGGGTCAATGTTATCGTTCAATGTCTTTTGTATTTGCAATAACTGATGAAATTGTTAAAACAAAAACCCAGAACAAGGAGAACACTTAGCAATATTAACAACAACAATAACAACAACAACAGCAAAATACAAACAGTTCAACGACTTTCTAAAGACAGAACATGCATAAAAATAAATCGACTTTCCAATGAACCAAAAAGCGAGAGAGACACACAGACACAGAGAAAGAAAGAGAGCGAGAGAGAAAAAGTGAATCATGAATCAAAAAACCAAAATTTAAAGTAAATATTCAAAATTTTTGTTATTTATAAGATTTGTAATGCTTCAAAGTACATGAGCATATATACATATATATTCATGTATAGTAGCTACAAATTGTTCCACGTTTATATGCGAGATAACAGAACGAAGTTCTCAAATTCTTAACATTTCCATTGCGGTTTTTAGTCGGAGCTCGTGTTAAGTTTGAAATTTCAACCATATGTTGAGAAAGAGAAAGAACGAGAGAGAGAGAAAGGGCGAGAAAGAGAGGGAGAGGGAGAGAGGGCGTCGCATGAGATAAGCCCTGAAAGTCAAGGCGCGTGTTCACACATTTTTTTTTTTTCTTGTTTCTTTTATATTTTGATACGTATTTAAATTTAAGAAATAAGAAAGAAAGAAAAAGCAACAAATTTTACCGCTCAGCAACAAACTGATATAAGCCAATAAAATAATGCACAATTGTTTAGCTACATTTTATACTCTTACTCCGCGAAATGGGGGAACATGGAAAAATGCAACGTTTCCCACAAAAGTTTATCGAAAAGAACATATCAAATTAATTGCAATACATTTTACAATTTAAAAGTTATTCTTTTTTATAACCTTGCAGAGGGTATTATAAAATTGGTCAGATGCTTGTAACGCACAGAAAGACCCTATAAAGTATATATATTCTTGATCAGCATCAATAGCAGAGTCGATCTAGCCATGTCCGTCCGTATGAACGCGTAGACCTCGGAAACTTTAAGAGATAGAGCCACCAAATTTGGTATGTAGGCTCGTGTGGTATGTAAAGTGATCAAGTTTATTTCAAATTTATGCCACGCCCCTTTTCGCCCCCGAAATTGGAAAAACTCGAATATCTCCCTTAATTTTTTACTTTCTGGAATCAAATTTGGCACACTTGAATTTAATACTAATATCCAGCAAAATACCAAATTTGATCAAAATCGGACTAAAAAAAGCCAAGTTATGCATATAAACGTTTTTCCAGTTGGCCGTTGGCTGGTGGGGGCGCTAGTGTGCTCATATGTTTGAGTGAGCGAGATACTAAGATATGTTTGTAAATTTGTTTGTCTGGTGTATGGTATACCTAAGTCGAGGAGACGTCTTACTTACTTCATTTTTATTATTATTATCCTTGTTTGAACAATGAAATATGCACATAAAATATCTAAAGAGTTTTGTCTTAAACAATTCGTTTGCTTTATCAATAGAAATTTAAATACAATTAGTAAAATATTAAGAAAAATGAATTATACTAACCAACCAGCAACTTATTTGTAACAGAAATCACCTTGATGAGGACCCGAAATAGGGTGCTACCATCGATGTTTTTTTTCGACTATCACAGTGTTATTAAAGGATTTGAAATTGGTCATACAATGCAGCTCATAATGGCTAGGATACCATTTTGTCCCTACATTGGAGTGATCAGAAATCAATATGGTCGCCTTTAATCTTCTAATATTCTAGGTGGGTGCGATATGGTGAAATACTTGAACACTTTACTTGGTTTGGTGGTCTACAGTAGATGTTTTCATATATCTAAATTCAATTATTGCATCTGTTAGTTATAATAAAATACAATTCCATAAGAGTTCACATGTTGGATATAAGAAATATTATTATTTTTACATCAAATTAGGAGAAAAATGTCTATTAAATTCGCCTCATAGCATATGAAGCACATAAAACACAGCACAAAGCACTCTAGCGCTTAAGGGACCGACGATTTTCATCGTTATATCCGGAAGACGTACTAACCCGAGTCCCTTTCATATAAGTTTGGATTGGGACCAACCAATCACTCATCGAACTTTAGTGTCCACAACCGGACGGACGTTATTAGCGGAGTCGTTATAACCGGACTCTACTGTATATTTTCCATGTTTCTAGTCCGATAAAAATAAAACTTGGTAGGTTGGTAGAAATTAATAGTGCTTACTAGTTTGCTGAACTTTGGATGGACAAAAAGTTGCAGGAGGCAATCGGTTTTTTGTAGATTCGGAAGGCGAACCTAAGCGTGGCAAAATTGTTAAACATCAATACTAAGGAAATCTACATACCAAATTTGGTGGCCCTATCTCCTATAGTCTCCGAGATCTAGGCATGGCTAGATCGACTCGGCTGTTGATTCTGATCAAGAATATATATACTTTATGGGGTCGAAAAAGCTTCCTTCTGCCTGTTACAAACATTTCAACGACTTTTATATACCATTTCACCCTATGGGTGGTGCATGGTATAAAAAAATAGCAAATAGCATTTCATTTAATATTATATATTTCAAAAATGTTGCGAGGTGAAAAAGAAGCAGATAATTGAATGTATTATTACTAATATTATAAACTATTATGCTTATTTTTATGCTTTCCCGAGAATGACATCTCCAGCCTGCTCTTATTATAGACGTAGTCGTAAAACGCTCAGTACGAACAAGTGGCCCATCTGACACCAGGCCCGGGCCTGTTACGAATGACCCTAAGTAAATCTAGTGTTACAACCTCTACCCACTCCGACCTAAGGGCAAAGGCGTATTACGTATATAAACATAAATTAAACTTAAGACAAATATTAAATGTAATAAGATACTAGATTACATATAAAAAGAAAACAGGATAAGTTAAAATAAAGATGATTACAAATTATTACGAGCAAGGAAGGACAAGAGCGCAGTTTTTATACCCGGAAGCGATGTATCGGAACCGATAACGTGGCACATTCTGTTGTAGTCACTACAAGTATACGAAAAGGTTCATGCAGATTAAAGTTAGTTGTGCAGGTAGGAAGTATAAGCGGTGTGTAGGAAGTATAAGCGGGTCCTTCTAGATGGAACAGAAAATTAATTTGGCTCAACAGTTCGGATGAGTCAATCTCACCATTGAAAAGCTTCTAAGATTACTTAAAGAAGGTAGGTTAATTAACTGAAGTCGACTAGAATAAGATGAAAGTTGTATAGTTGGATCCCAGCGCAAATCACGAAAGGCAAAAAGGTAAAAACTCTTTTTGTACAGATTCCAATTTCTTTGTTTGAGGAGACCAAAAACAAATTCCATACTCCAATGTGGGGCGGGCTAAAGAAGTATAAAGTATTTTGGTAGTAAATGGATCGATCCTTGAACTCCTTCGACCAGCGCTTTATAAAGCCAAAAACACTGTTAGATCTCTACTAATAGTAGTCGATATATGCTGATACATGTCAGTATTGTTATTTAGTTATATTTTTATATTTTTTAGGACTTTATACTATTGATATAAAGTTTAATATATAAATCAGTAAACTCTAAACGTATTTATTTATAAGTTGTAGTTATAAATTGGCATATTGATAATGATCTGATTGTATTATATGGCTATATATGTATGTATCAAATAAATGGGCCTGGCCGTTCTTTGCTTCTATGTTTGTTGTTGTATGGCGTTGTTGTTGTTGTTGTTATTGCAACTATTAATAAAAACGTATTTGAAAGAGAAAATAAAAACTATTCTCACGTGTTGCTGATAAAAACAAAAGCAAAAGGCATTTATAAATAATCAGCGTAGATAAAAAAAAAAAAAAAAAAAAAAAAAACGCGCTTCAAGGCAAGGCCTCGGCAATCTAATTTCTAATATAAACAAATCAAAACGCAAAATGCGATAGAGAGAACACAAAAAGTAAAAACAAAAAAAATGTGTAGTTATTTATTTTTGTGTGAAAAAACAAAACTTTTTCTGCCTCAGACTATCCGTTTGTCCGTTTGTCTATCTGTCATTTGTTGTTATTCATTCTGAAATATTTTTAGATTTTTTTCATTTTTTTTTTTTTTGTTTTTTTTTTTTGGGGCGTGTTTCGACATTGTTAATTGTCATTTTGTCTATACAATGTCAGAGGGAGACGGATTTGAGAGAAAAAGAGAGAGATACAGTAGAAAAGATGTTTGTTAATTTGTTTTAAAAGTTTAATTCGAAATGTGTATATAGGGGGCAGGGGGAATTCTATTTATAGGACAAGAAAATTTTTGTTTTATTTATTACAAATAGTCAGCAATTTCCATTAATCTGTCTAATCTATATCATTTGTTTGTTGTTGTGTGCCTGTTAATAAAATTTACATAGTTACATTTTCGCAGAAATATAATTTGTATATTAGTATAGAGAATTTCCTCACTCTCTCTCTGTCCCTCTATTTCGTTTTCTTGGGTTTTTGGGTGCACGAAATTCCACAGATTTTTCTTGGTAATAATATTTATTCAATTTGAAGGCAAAGTCAACTTTTAAATTCAGATGAATTTTCTGTTTCACATTAATAGATTTTGCATACTGTACATAGAGAGAAAACATTCAAGGTTTAGGTACTACGAAAGGCTTAAAACCTCTTTAGATCAATTAAATCATTGTTTTTCGGCTGAATACTCTTCCATTTACATTAAGTGCGGCATTAGCAAAGAGTCAATGGGTAAAGATATCCTTAAGAAGAATAACAAAACTTCATCCTCATATGTTGGGAACTTTGCTAGCCTTTCTAATCAAAACCTTACACAATATCGTTATTAAATGGGTTTTAATTGTTCACATCATGTCAATTATATATTAAAAGGGGGAAAATTAGCACCAAGGGAAAAGAAATTAAGGGAAAAGTTGTCAAAATAAACCTGGTGAATGGAATAAACTGTGAACCACTGTAAAGCCTGAGTAATATTGACTTCAAGCATTTATCTCTTGATTAAGTCCAACTTTAGACTTTAACTTCTGTCGAAACATTTGTGATTCATTTTCTGTGTTTTCTTTTTCCTTTTTTTTTTTTAATTACAGATCAAAATGGATCCGAACAGACATCACGAATATCAAACACATCATCATACGGCAGCGCCCATGCCGCAGTCACATCAGCAATTGTCACACCACCATCACCACCAGCAGCAACAGCACCACCACCACCAGCAGCAGCAGCACCACCATCACCATCAAACGCATTCACCACATCCGCATCATCATCAGCAACAGCAGCAACAGCAACAACAACATCATCACCAGCAGCAGCAGCAACCACATCACCACCAGCAGCATCATCCACAGCCACCGCCGCAACAGCAGCAACACTATCAGCAGTTGCATCATCATCAGCAACATGCTCCGAGTAGCTCCAATTCCTCCAGTTCCTCCTCCGCCAATTATAATACGCATTCTCATACAGCTGAGGATCGTCGAAATCTGGCCATGTATATGACAACACATCGTAATGTAATGCCAACAGGAGGATCAGGAGCAGCATCTGTTCAGCCACCGACAGGTGCTGCTCAAGCCAGCTCAAGCACAATGGTGGCAACATCTTCACCAGCTACTCCATCTTCTGCTGCTGTTAGTGGGGGTGGTGGTGGTGGCGGCGGCGGTGGTGGTGGTGGGGATCCGCATTTACAATATTATACCTCCAATCGAGATTTAACGGCGGCGGTTAATAAAAAGCTTGATCCAACACATTGGTCATCCTATAAGACACCGCCACCAGCGCCAGCGCCACGACAGCATCAATATCATGGCGTTGCCGCAATGTATCCACCACCCACACAACAACAACAACAACAGCAACAACAGCCACCCCAACCACCTCATAGTACAGCTTATTGGCCACCAGCTGATGAGCAGAGATATGGTGGTGGTTATGGCAAAGCCACAGCTGCTCCACCACCAGCGCCACCACCAGCACCACCTCTGCCACCACGTCCCAGCAATAGCAATCGTTATTATGAGGATATGAAATACTCAGTACCTGCTGCAGCCAAAGTGCTCAGCTATGCACCACCACCAGGAGCCGGAGCTGTTTCATCAGTTCCAGCCACAGCTTCAGCATTACCGCCATCAGCCTCGCAGCCAACTGCGGCCTCATCCACCACATTGTCGTCACGTAGCTATGATCATGTCGAGCATGTGGTGGTGAATCCCAGTCAACCGCATGATCAACAACAGCCAAGTCCAAACTATGGACGCAAATGTCCATCGCATTATGAGATGCCAACCGAGCCGTTGCGTAGTGCAAGAGCTGCCACACCGACACAACATCAGAGTCTATATATGCCCATGTTCCAGACGGCTGTCAATCAGGCCATAGAGAAATATGTACGTGAACCTGGTCCAAGTTTAGAATATGCACGAGCTGCTGTCGCTGGTCCGCCTACCGCTGGTCCATATGCGGGGAGGTCAATCAATTCATCGCATTATTATACAACGAAACCCGCCAAGCCACCACCACCGCCATCAATTGTTGGTGCTGGTGGTGGTGCGACTGCTGCCTATGTAAAGCTAGAACCGGAACATCATCATACGCCAAGTTTACCACAATTAACCACCAGATCCTCGCTCTATCACAATCCATACAATAACCCGCCAAATTCTGATACTAACAATAAGGAGATGCATCATGATATCAACTCGTCATCGGTTACACCGCACGGTTATCCTACAAAATATGGCAAATTGATACAGCAGCATGATAATACAGCAGGAGGTCCAGGTGGTGGTTCAACAACAGCTGCAGCATATTCCTATTCCTATCATCATGGTACACCGTCGCCAGCAGCCGGAGCTATAGCCTCACCGACACCGACACCGCCACAGCAGGGGCCAATGACATCGATGACAGCAGTGCCACCATCACCATCACCAGCGCCGAGTAGTGCCAGCAATTATTCCACTCAAGTGCAAGTCTATCCACATGGTCCAGATATCTGCTGTCAGCCGTCGAGTGGTGGTGCTGGACCGCCGCCGCCATCAACATCGTCCCAAGTCTCGAGTAAGAAATCCACTTCAGCAACTAAACCCAACTATCGTGCTTTGATCAATGATATGCTGAAAAGGAATACGGCAAGCGAACAAGAATTGAATCTACAGATAATTAAGAAAACTTTGAATATGGAAACATCGTTAAGAAATGCACCACCGCCACCAACAAGATCAGCAGCAGCTGCAGCCACTTTGCCCGTCATACAGGCGCCTTCAGCTACAGCTTCAGGACCACCAGCTCCTGCACCTGCACCTGCTCTACATTCACCATTGGATCTATCCATGCGTACTGTTAAACAGACGGCAGATTCAACGGAATACAAATATCAGAGACCTCCAACAATTGCTGCTGCTGCTGCCTCAACGAGTTTAAGTGGTGCTGCTAGTGGTGGTATCGGTGGTGGTTTGGGTTTACCACGTTTCGATATAACACCCAATTTCTCGGCAGCCACAAGAACTGTAGCTGCAGCACCACCACAACCACCACCAACAAGTCATACAACACATGTTATACGACAAAACCCAGCAGCTCCAGCTTTGGTTATCAAAACCGTACAACAGATGCGTCCCAGTGTATTGGAAACGAATCCCTATGCCAAGAGGCCTGCGCCACCACAACCAGCTGTGCAGCCAGCAATTGTTGAGACCACAACAACAACAATACCATGCAACAAACCCTCAATGTCAGCCTCACCCATTGTTATAGCTCTGCCCACAACCTCCTCATCGGCAACATCATCGCTATCGACTACCCCGAGTCCTGGACCTGGTCTCCATAATAGCAGTAATCCCAATTATTTGGGTAGAAAACGTCATCTGCAGGAATATAATCAGGCAGCAGCTAAATTGGCCAAATTGGAAGCAGCAACGACGGCAACGACAACACCACCACCACCAGCAACATCACTACCACCATTAAAGACAGTTGTTATTGCACCAGCAACAGCATCGCAACCATCCGCAGCACCACCACTAACACCACCAACAACAATTGTTGCCGCCTCTGTACCAGTGATAGCGATCAATGAGCAGGCGCTGGCCGCCAAACGAGAACGTGAAATGCTTAAACGTGAAGTGGATATAATAATGCCAACCACATCGTCATCATCATCAATATCACCGCCACCAATGCCAAGCTCCAGTCAACCAATGATAAAGGTGGAGCAACGCATACGAACCAAGGCTGAGCTCAAAGGGTTCACCTTTAATCCACCTGTTTTGGTTAGTTCCACCACCAATAGCAATAGCACCACATCAACGTCGGTGATGCCGCCAAATCAAATAACTAATAATATACAAATTAAGTTGGAACCAGCTCCACCATTAACACCACCAGTGCCAGCATCACAACCAACAACAACAATTGTGACTGCACCACCACAATCAATGACAGCTATTACAGAATTGGGTTTGGAATTGGATCCACCAACAACAAGCTTTTAATAGCAATAGCCTTTTGGATTGGGGCAGTACCTGTAATAATCTTGTTGAGCAGCTCAATAGTTGTTTAAGTAAAGGACCACCACCAGCAGTGGCAGCAACAGCACCACCGGTTCCTTCCGCTGCTGTGGTTGCCACAATTAAATTGGAATTAAGTGAAGATGATTTACCAGTGGCAAGAATATTAAAGAGACAACCCTTATTGCCCACTCTACCACCAGCAGGAGCAGGAACAGCAGCAGCAGCAGATCCCGAATCAGCGGCAACAACAACCACCACCACCCAATTGACAACCACAACAAATGGCATCTCCTCATCGATGGGTGGTGGTGCCGCTGCTGCTGCCCAAAAGAAGCTAAGTAAAATAGAACGCGAGAAGAAACGTTTGCAACAAGAGCAACGTATTGCAGCCCGTCTCGTCTCGGCGGCAGGACATACGAGCAGTTCGGAGAGTGATACCACCGAATTGCATAAACGTAAGACAGCCCGGCAAAAGAAACCACTAATGCGCAAAGGTAGACCCAGAAAGCTACCCATAGTCAATGAGCAACGTAGCGAAAAGCAAACACAAAGCAGTGAACCAGATGAAGGTGCCGGAAAGGAGTCAAAGCAACAGCAACAGCAGCAGCGACGAGGGCAGATGAAAGCAATTAAAGAGAAAGAGAAAGTAAGCGGTGGCAAGTCCAGTGAGGAGAAAACAAAACTAAAAACTGCAACAGCGATGGCAACTAATACCTTAGCGACTCCAATTCCAACTAATCCTGCTCTAAGAACGGCAACAACTAAAGTCACTAGCACGCCAAAGTCCTTGACAAAACGTAAGGGTGAGGAGGAATCCAACAGTAATAGTAATAGTAGTAGTAGTTCAGATGAAGATGACAACAACAACAACAACGACGATGACGACGACGACGACGATGACGAGCAAGAGGAGGTGGAGGGGGAGGATGAAGAGAATGAAAAGAAATCATGTAAAAGGAGTAACAGGAACAGCTGCAGCTGCAACTGGAGGAGCATCATCAAATAATAAACCACAACAACAGCAACGTACAGCCAATACGATTAAAAATCGGATTGGTCACAATCTCAACACAATGACCCGTTCGAAACGTAAAAAAGAACTCGAACTGCAACTGGCCAATAGTAAAGTATTGCGTAATGATAAAATCATACGCAATTCAACAACGAAAATCAAACGTAAATACGTACGCAAAGTTGTAGATAGTAAAAAGGAAATGATGGTCACACGTTTACGTAACAAACAACAGGATCTTGGCCAGCAGCTAATGAATGGTGGACGTTCGAAACTCAAGGGTGGCAAGGGAGCAACCGGTGGGGGGCAGCAGGTGCCAGTGGAAAGCAAACAAATGCCACGAAAACCTCACCACAGCAGCAATTATTTCTTGAAGAATATCGCTATAAATTAGCTTTAAAAATTCCACATCGTTTGATCTCCATCAATAAGTTGAATAAAGTGGCCAGCTCATTGCCCGATTTAGAGCAACGTGATCTGGGTCAAGAGTTGGCCTGCTTTAAGAATCGTGGCGGACGTCCCAAGACGAAGGCCGCAAGCAAACAGCAAGAGAATTCCACACCGAAATCCATAATTGATGTCCTACACTTGCGGGTGACGAATGGCAGTCAAAAGAAGACGACGACAACGACAACAACAGCAACAACCACAACCAACAATAACGCCACAAAGTCATCAGTCTCTGCGCCAGCATCATCGTCTCATAATCATTTGCAAGTCCATAGTGATCTATCACAAACCTCTGCCTCGAATTCCCTCTATGAGCAGCCCCAGCAACAGGATGCAACAGGGGCAGGAGCTGGATCAGCATCGTCCACAAATAATATGGTGGATGATCTAAGTCGGCGACATTTTAGCATTTTCGATACCAAAGTTTTGTCGAGTAAAACTCGTACTGAATCCAAGATGCAACAACGTCGTGAGATTATACGTGAAATATTTGTCGGCCCGGAACGACCAGCTTCGGCACCACCCGAACGTGCACAGGGTCAAGATAAGGGTGGCGCAGGTGGCGGTGCAGCGGATGATGAGGATGATGATACAACGATAAGTTATCAAAAATATGAAGAATTTCTCGATCAAATGAATCGTATTGTAAGTGCTAATAATAATAAATTGGCACGACGAGCTGTTACCGAGCTTCCAGTGGCGGCAATGGCTAATGCAACTGCTGCAGCGGTTCCACCGCATAATAAGCGAAAGTATTTACGGCGTAAAGGAAGCTCTGGTTTCGATTATATACGTAAAAAGAAACGTCCACAGTCTACACAACAACACTCCCAGCAGCAACATCACCATAATCAAAATCATCACCACAACAACAACAACAGCCACCAACAACATCATTTACAACAGCAACACAATCATCATCATCATCAGCAACAGCAGCAGCAACAGCGAAATATATCGTCTCCACTGCAACATAATCATATGCAATCTACAAATCTAAATACCTCGGAACAGCAATCGACTCAAAGTGCCGCCGATGAACGGCTCGATGATACGGATAGCACCATTGCTGGCAGTAGTTCACATTTGCCTCTCAAGGTTAAGACTGAAATGGATGTGTGTCGTGAGATACAGAAATGGGTACTCAATAAAGGCGTGGGACAGAGCACCATGCATAAAGCCGCCCGTCAAGGACTCATAGATGTTGTGGTCTATTGCCTAGATCGTATGAGTATGAATCCCGATCAGAAGGATAATGCCGGCTATACACCATTGCATGAGGCCTGCACGCAGGGTTGGTTGGAAATTGCTAGAATTCTATTACAATTTGGTGCCAATCATTCGGAGGCCGCACAATCGGGCATTAGGCCATTGCATGGCGCCATCGAGAATGATCACGAAGAGGTTGTACGTCTATTGTTGTCCTATGGAGCTGACCCGTTGCTGGCAACGTACTCAGGTGAGGTATAGTTGGTGAAAATTGAAATCAAAATTCAAACTTTGAGCCAAATGTGAAAGTTGAAACACAGTCCAAATATATCTTTAATCTAGATTCTATACTCATTTAAGACGCCTTAGAGTTTATCATACTTAGCTAAAGATTTTTACAATTGCAATGGCAAATTACCAAATCTTCAACGCTAAAACCAGTTGAGAATTTCAAAATTTAAAGTGAAATAAACAAACAAATCAAAAAGCGATTTACTTTAAAAACAATTCGAAAACGATAATCGTTTAATATTTCTACAAAAGTTGTTCATATATGTTCGAATTGTAGAACTTGATTGAGAGTTCTCCATTCTCCATTCGATGTAGGGTATTCAAGAAGACGATGCGTGACTTTATTGGAAACATTCGATACGCCAAATTTGTGTTGAAATTATTTTAACATACTCTCTAATAGTAAATGATGCAGTAAACTAAATGTTTGGCTTATGGTTTCGGTTACAGTGCAGCTGGCAGCAGAACTCTCTCACCCGCACTCTCCCTTTCTCACCCTTTCTCTCTCTCTGTCTCTCTCATTCTTCATGGTTTATAATCAAATAATTGGTTTCATTTTGTTTTTTATAATTTAGGTCAAACCCCGCTAATGTTAGCTTCAAGCAAGTTGATGCGTGGCATTTTGCGAGCCCATCTCAGCGATGCACAAAGTGCTGCCGCTGACATCAAACCGATGCGTTTTCAAGGACCCTGGGAGATATTTGGTAAGTGAATGGAAGTTTCATCTTTTATTTCATCGATATTCATACATTTGTTTTGTTTACAGACGCTAAGGAATATGGTTATGATATATTCGATAATGTACCGAACACATCTTGTGATATGAGCAGAGCTCTACGTAGAGAAAAAAGGTTAAAGTGCGTAATGGATTAATGTCTACCAAAATGAGGAAAACGAAGGAAAATGAGGATAAGAAGAAGGAGAGTAAAGCAGATGTGAAGACGACAACAACAACAACAGCAGCTGCGGCAGCAGCAGCAATGCTAAAACAGAATGGGGAAACAAGTGCAACAAAGACTGCAACAGCAACAACAGCTAAAACCGAAACAGAAACGACAACGACTATGACAACGACAGCGACAACATCGATGACAACAACAACAATGACAACAACAACAACAACATCATCGTCATCATCATCATCGTCATCATCAACAACAACGGCAACACTGACAACAACATTAACAACAATGATGGTGAAATTGGAGCCCGGTACCGAGGAAGATAGCAATAATAATAAAAACAATGATGCAAATGTTGAGAATAATGTGGTAGTAGCAAATGTTGTGAATGTCAAGAATGAGGTTAAAATGGAAATGGAAGATGATGACGACAACGACAACGCAGACGACGACAACAATGACAGCAATAACAACAACAACAGTAACAGCAACAACGCTGACAACAACATTAATGATAACGGCAATGGCAATGATGATCATCGCGATCAGCAGCAACAGCAACAACAACAACGCCATCACCGTCCTCATGAGGATGGCGAAACAATGGATGATAATGATAACGATGAATTGAATGGTGATATTTTTGAATTTGAAGAGGCCGATGTGCCCTTGCCACCACTGTACTTGCTCAAAGATGAAGGCAGTGATAAATGGGTACTTTTAAACGATTTGTGCAATTTACTTAAAGTCAAATCAAAGGATACGCTGCTTAACAAGGTGAGCGAGCTAGACACACGGGATATAACTTCATCAGGATATGATTCCTGAACATAGACGCAATAGATAATATCAACAATTTATTCAAGTTATGGTAAAACAAATCAATTAGTTAAACAAAACTGAAAGAGACAACACAAATATGAAACAAAAACTACATCAAATTTTAGATTAGAAAGCAACAAAATATCATCATATGGAAGCAATGGAGTATCTAAAGCTGTGAAATGGGTTAACTTGGCCCCAGTTCAAGCCAGGACTTTTCAAAATGTCTTATCGATAAAACCGATAAATCCTCGTCATGAAAAAGTTATAAATTTATTGTAAATTATGTAAACTTTTCCAGTTTATTCCAAGTTTGATGAGTTTTAGCTACATTCTTTACAAGAGAATATTCCTAATTTCCTTCATATTGTTTACTAGTAAACCCGGCGAACTTCGTTTCGTTATTAGATGTTTACTGAGTCAGAAGTGACACCTGTAGACATCTTGCTCATGTCGATCTACTCGCGGTCTGTGCGCGGGATTTAGCTACCCTTCCACTGCGGCTCGCAAATGCTCATGCTCAAGCCTGGCTGCACGGCTTTCAGCTGGTTCCATAACAATCCTTTGCCTTAGCCGCTCCGTCTCCCGTAACAATTCCCGCTCCCCAGAAGAAATTTCTGCGCTGAGAGTACGTCGACCCAAATTCGCTTTTTCAGGAGGCATTATTTCGTTTGTAACTGAAACAGGAGAATTTGTATTTGATGAATGAGCCGCCTGCTGCGATCGATACACGGAAAGCCAATGTAAAACCCATTTTATTTGCGCTCGCCAGAATGATTTCAAAATACAAAATTGATGTTGGCCGCTTCTCATAGATACTGGATAAGCTCAAAAAATTTCATCAACATCGGTCAAGCCCTTTCGGAGGAGTATCACTTCGAAAACTGTGACACGAGAATTTTATATATATAAGAAGAAGATAGATAGAAGAAGATATTGTTTATATGTGTATGGCCAATATATACAACATGAATGAGAATATATACATATATACCTAGTTTGTGGTTCTAAGAGAATTTCATTTTAGGTGCATTATTTGTGATATATTTTCTGATAGATACTTTTTGAATTAAGCTATGATAGAGACATTTGTTATTCAAGTTGCTTAGGAGTCCTAGGAAAGAATTTAATATAAGGGATGAGATAATTAGATAAATAATTAAAACAAAGTTGCGAGAATTATGTAAAATTAAAAAGAACTTGTAGAAAAAGTGGAGTAAAGACAATAATCCTAGAGTTTCTCTCAAAGGTATTTAAGGAAAGCAATAGGCAAAAAAGTATACAGGTTAACATAGAAAAGGTCGAGATAAAGGGATAATAAAGAAGAAAAACATTGGGGGAAAACGAAAAGAATTAGATGAAAGTATACAGAAAAAAAGTCAAGTTAATTAATTGTTCATTGTTTATAATCAATTGATTAATTATAGTATATTAATATATTCTTTTTCTCTTTCTTTATCATGCACGTTCTATAGCTTTGTCCGACCAACAACAATAATAATAGTAACAACAACAATGCTTTGGCCCACAACAACAACAACAATAGCAATAGCAACAGCAACAATAACAACAACAACAGCAACAGTAACAACAACAACAACACAAATACACAGAAGCAACTACTGAGGGAATTCAAGATCGATGACTTTCTTGAGAAGGCCACCTGCCTGCAATTGCTGTGTGCCGGCGAGAAGCTCAACATGTTTAGCTCCTCCAAGGTTGTGCTAATCAAATACAACGACAGTGTCAAGAACCTATTGGGCGTTAAAACCATTTTAATGAAATTTTAAAGCAGCGCCGCCTCCTCAACAAAAAAAGAGTCGAAAACAACAAAACAAACAGCAAGCAAAACCGAGATACAGATTTAAATATATATATATATATATGTATATGTATGTCGCTCTAAAACTAAATTAACTATTAGTACAGAATAT
Organism: Drosophila equinoxialis; assembly: GCA_018150345.1. NCBI lineage: Eukaryota > Metazoa > Arthropoda > Insecta > Diptera > Drosophilidae > Drosophila > Drosophila equinoxialis. The sequence goes on along the minus strand of JAECWI010000089.1, from coordinate 2,335,484 downwards.
AGGATATAAGTAGATTATACATGCACAGACATATATATGCATATATATGTACATATAAAGGGAAAGAAAAAACTGAGAGCGAGAAAGAGAGAGAGAGAGAGAGTAACTAACTATAAAGCTAGTTAAATGTCTTTGTCTTTGGAAGACAAAGTACTTTTTATGCAAAACAACAAAAACAAAAACCGAAAAGGAACATTTTTTATATAAAATTAGAGCTAATGCAAAGTGATAAAAAGGTGCTATACACACTCAAAAAAAAAAAAAAAAACTAAACGAAAATGGTAAATGAAAAGTGAGAAAAATCTAGAGAATTGAGAGGAACAAATGATATATGTATGTATATATGTATATGTATATTGATTGCATTGGCGACACCCCCCAACCCCTCCCCCATCCAATTAAGAATTATTAAAAACAAAAAAAAAAACATTTTACCAATTAAGGGAACGGCTGCAATTTAGAAAAAAGAAACGGAAAAGAAAATATTAACAACAATTTAAATGCCAGCCACAAGCAGCAGCTAATTTAGAAAAACAAAACAAAAAAAACAACTACACTAAAACTAGAAAACAACAAGTCTATATATATATATATATATATTTAAGAATAATGTGTAATCTATGGTTTTTAAAAGCAACAAAAAGAAACGAAAAAAAAAAACTTAGTTAAACAAAAAAATCAATATTTGTAATATTATACTAAAACAAGAATAAAACAAAACAAAAAAAAAGAAGGCGTATTTATGTATTATGTATTTTTAAATGAAATTATTAACATTTAATATAATAAAGTAGATTATATACACATGCATACATATATATTGATACATATATATGTCTATCTATGAATATATCTATATATATATATATATACTTAAATATATATGTATACAAAAATATAAAATATTATGTAAATCAATTTTCAGATAGGTTTGTAATTTTCTATATAATATTCGTACGTAAGTTTTTGTGCAAAACTAAAAACAACAAAACAAAACAATTCAAGAAAATCGAAAAAAGAGAAATGATTGAAAACAAAAAACAAAACGAAACAAAAAAAAAAAAAGAAAATAAAGGAAAAATTACTTTTTGGCAATTTAATTAACATAATTGTTGTTTAATTAATTAATTTTATAATTTAGAATTGTTCTCAAATCTAGAAAGTTGTTATTTAAAAGTTGTTCGCACACGTTTTGTATTTTTTGAAATTTGTTTTTTTTTAAATACAATAATTGGAAAACTATTAATGGATTCGATTAGAATTTCAAATTAAATCAATATTGAAATTATAATTTTATACCTTCAGCTACAAATTATTGGTAATTAATTCATACTAAAGTATAACTACACTTGAACTACGATCGATAGAATTTCCCGTCGAATGATGTATTGTTAATCAAAATCGGATAAGAAATAGATACTCCTCGTTGCATTCGAAACAATTCATTTGTTTTCAAATTTGCCGCTTGGCACTATTGCTCGCACCCTTAGGACTATTACTCGCACCCTTAGCACTATTATTCGCACCCTTAGCACAATTATTCTCACCATTAGGACTATTACTGTCACCCTTAGGACTATTAGTCGCACCCTTAGGACTTTACCTTTGTGCTTTGCCATATGATTGCCGTCCTTGTTCATCAAATACGTTTAAAGGCCAAGAATAATTTGCTTGCCCTGTCCTTGGCCCCGCCATGCCTGCGTTGCCCTATCCCACTATCCCATTGCGGCGTGTATGCTAGTGTGTGTGTGTGTGTGTGTTGTTCGTGTGTATGTGCGGGCTTTTCTCGTCTTCTTCTACCTACGCCAACAACTTTTGCTACTCTTTACTGTGTTCCCGTTTGCGTTGGCCTACAGACCTAATTTTTTTTTCCGCCGTGCGTTTGTGTAGAGCGGCTCCCGTGCATAGTTTTTCCCCTCACAAATCAAAATCAACACAAAAAGAAAGAGTGCAAAAATACAAATAATAGAAAAAAGGCAAGAACAGGGAAAGGGAAAGGAAATAACCAAGAACTTTAACCAAAAGCGAAAGTGAATCCCAAAAGAACCCAGAAGAAGAGAACCCAATAACAATTTCGTCGTGTGTGTGGGTGTGTGTGTATGCGTATGCGTGTGTATGGCATCATAACGGGAACGGGAATGCGAATGCTGCAAACCTAAAAGTTATACAAAAAAGCAAAAAATAAAAGAAGAAATGTGCAATTTTTCCTCTCGATGAAATTGAAAAACGACAAAATTGCTGCCATTACCTCTGCTGCTTGGTGCTGCTGGTCGTGCTGCTGCTGTCGATGCCGCTGCTGCGCCTTTTTTGTTGTGTCATAGAGAATTAGAGCAGCAGCAGCAAGCAACAACAAGTTAAGTTCGCACCACACACACACACCTCACCTCACCTCACCCACTGCGCCACCCAAACCATCTGCCTACAACGCACCATATCTCAACGTTTGTAAAGTACATGTGTTTGTGTGCGCCCCCCCCCCTTTTATGTATGTACGATTGCGTGTGTGTGTGTGTGTAATAGAGGAATTGCAATTTATAGGAAGAGCTTTTAGCTTGTTGCGCGCGTGCGACGTGAGTGCTGCTGAGGAAGAAGAAGAGCAAGAAGCAAAAGTCGGCGAATAGGAATCGCAGAGAAACAAACCAAGCAACAACAACAACAATAAAAAAAAAACAGAAATGTACAAAAAATACAATTTGCAATCAATTTTTTTTTAAATTCTCTTCTGTTTCTTTCTCTCTGCCCCCTATAAATATAGAAGTATATGTTTGTGTGTGTATTTGTGCGCGAAAGAACACCACAAAAGCGAATACACAAAATAATAATAAATACAAAAACAAAAAAAAATATAAAGTATAAAAAAAATCGCAAATGCGTTCGGCATCAACGTTTATATCTGTGTGTCTCAATGTGTGTGCGTCTGTGTGTGTGTGTGTAGAACGGGGAACGACGACGACGACAAGGAGAACGCGCGCGAGTGAGTGAAAGAGAGTGGAAATAAGCAAAAAAAAAAAAAAAAAACAACAAAAAAGAACAAACACAACAACAACAATATATTATGCTAAAAAAGCTTTCGTCGTCGCAGCTGCTAGCACAGGCGGAAACTGTTGCTGCAGGCGTTGTTGGTGTTGTTGTCGTTGAGAGAGCGAGACGGAGAGAGAGCAAGATCATCTCAGCATTATGAATCACACAACAAAAACAAAACGAACAACAACACAACACGCAAAATTCTTGTTGTATTTTTTTTTATATATGTATAAGTTTTGCGAATTCTAAGCAAAGCACAACAAAATAAGGAGAGACAAGCAACAACAACAACAACAAATTGGAAGAAGAAAATCAACAGAACAACAACCACAACATAATAGCACTTTTGCTTTCGCTTCCAACTGGTTTTTCGTACACCGAACAAGAGAGACAGAGAGAGAGAAGAGAATTAACTTCCAGTTCGTCTTGGAATTCTGCCACCGGCTACGCATGCGCAACAACTACAACAACATCGTCTGGCTGCTGCTTACCGCATGAAAGGTAAAACTCTTGCGTCTCTTCCTTCTCCTCCCACCCCCATACATACACTCCCCTGGGCCATCCTCTGTTGGTTCTTCTGCCATCCCAATAACCAAGTCTTTTGTCTAGTTCGTTGAGCTTTTGAGCGTCCAACAGTGACCAAAAATAATATATAACCTAGATATCGATTAAATGCTATGATCCATTTTAAATCTAAAGAGGTGAAATACTAAAAATAGTTTCAATTTGTTGTTAATTGTAAAGTATTGACAAAATTACTAACAAGAAGAAGCAAGAACAAAAAAATCGACCACTATGCAGTAAGATCTCTCTCAGTGTCTCTCTCTCTCTCTCTCTCTTTCTCTGTTTTGCTTGGGGTTGGAATTGAAGTTGAATGAAGTTAATTAAAGTTTTCGAGAGAAGTAAATTTAATGATGACCCGCCAGGCCCAGCCAGTCACAGTCAGCCCTTTATACTGGAACATCATGACACACACACACACACACACACACAGCCACACATACATACATACGTCCCTATAAATGTGTAAAGGGGGAAAAAGTTGGCACTCGTTCAAAACGTTCAGCAATGTGAGAAAACAGGATATGCTCAGATCTTCTATGATAATTGGAACACAAATTTTAGTGATCTTAAAAGAGATTAAGAGAAAGAGAGAGAAAAATATAGGGAGAGAGAGAGAGAGGGAACGAAAAGCTTTTTATTTTGTTAAGTTTAAGTTGGGAAGATCTGGGTAAGAATAGTTTCTTGTGCCCTTTTCTTTATTCTAGCATTCAATTGAGGTACACGAGATTTAAGGATCTCTTCACTGTATTTCCATATAGTTTACTATGCTCAGACTAGTTAAGAACGTCTATTACAGTGAAAGCTCCTCTGGATGGACACCTCCTGTGTGTATCATGGGAGTGTGAGGAGAGGGGGGTTCCAATCTGAAACATACAATAATTTGCATTTAAAAACTGTCGCCAGATTTTCAACTTATTTAAGCAAAAGGCAAGCGCAACAATCCATTTTACGCATATACAGTAAAATCCGGCTATAACGATTCCGCTCCGGTTACAGCGACTAAAGTTCGATGAAAGGGTCTCCGGTTAGTACGTCTTCCGGATATAACAACGAAAATTGACGGTCCCTTGAGAGTCGTTATAACCAGATTCTACTGTATACATTTAGAATAAATAACGCTCCCTCAAAACTTTTCCACAATTTCCCCATAATGAGGATGGCTAGATAAAAATATAAATAAACACACGAAAAAAGCTCTGATGTAGTTAAAATGTAGAAAAAAAAACTTGTTGACCTTGACCTAGGCTTGACCCTGACCCGATTTCGTTTAGTTTCCTGTTTACATGCTGATTCCATGCCATGTTTGACCTTGACCCACTGCACTAGATGCCTTTAACTAGCATCTAAATTGAATTTCAATGGCCTAGAACTTGACCTTAACTGCTCAATGACAACTAATAAAATTCTCTCTCTCTCTCTCTCTCTCTCTCTTCTTTTTTCTTTTGCTCTGTATCTTATCCAATTTTATTTGCAGAGTTTTACAAAAAGATATATTACTAAACAACTACAGTTACCTGCCCATTACGGAAACTACAAACTACGCATCACAACGAATTGTACAAAAAAATATATAGAAATGGATAGCTTTAATGTGCCCTTGCTGGCGGAGAGTAGCAGCAGCAGCAGCAGCAGCAATAATCCCAGTAGTTATGCCCAGCAACAGCAGCAACAATTGATGCCACATCATCATAAAGATCAAATGTTGGCTGCTGGCAATGCACCAACATTAATGCCATTTTATCAACATCATCATCAACAACAACAACATCATCAACAACATCATCAACATCAGCAGCAGCAACAACAACAACAACAACAACAACAACATCAAAAGGATAATGTTAATGGAACAACCGAAAATTTCTCCAACTCTATAGATGGGAGTCAATTGGAAGATGGTGGCATCTCATTGAGTGGCCTATGTGAAAGAATGTTTGCCAGTCCAAATCCTCATAGTAATAGCAATAATAATATGTCATTAAATAATAATAATAATAATAATACAAATACAAATAATAATAATGTCGATAACAAAGTAATTGCCACCTCATCAACTATTGTTGTTGCTGCTGCTGCTGGTGGTCCAAATGGCGGTGGAGTAGGATCTACTACCAGTGGTTCAGCTATAATATTGGAGTCCGTTCCAATGCCTTCATTTGCCAATCTAATATTTCCACAAACACGTCAACAAACACAATCAACAACCAGTGAGGCTTTAACTGGCATTGATCCAGCTCTAATACAAAAGCAACAACAACAAGTTCCTATGGCAATTGCAGGACCATCAATAGAATATCATCAATTGAAACCCATGGAAGTGGTGCATACAAATACAAATTTTCTAACATCAACAACGGCCCAGTTGTTAGATTTTGAGCCGCCAAAAGATGATAATCAAATAACAACAACAACAGCGATAACAATAAATGCAACAGGAGGAGCATTAGCAGTACCACAGCAACCACCGCAACCACCACCACCACCAACAACAACAACAGCATCACCATCAGCAACAACAAACACTGCCAACAATAATATGAACAGAAATCAAAATCAACAAATGCGTTGCTCATTACATAGCATTGAGGAATTGGCAGCCAGTTCATGTCCTCCGGGCAAAGCCAGACCAACAACACCCATTGCCATTGCCACAGCAACCACAACAACAACAACTACAACAGCAGAAGCAGCAGGATCAACATCATCACAACAACAACAACAACAATTGCCACAAAGTGGTTCACATAGCATTGGCGGTGGTTCTGGCGGTGGTTCGGGCTCTAATCTTAGCTCTGATGAGGAATCCATGTCGGAAGATGAATTCGGCTTGGAAATCGATGATCAAGGAGGTAAGTAATGGCAATTTTTATACATTCTTTAAAGGATTGAATTGATTGAATTGTTGTTTCTTAACAAATTAAAACAAAAATAATTACAAAATACGACGACTTTATCAATTACTCAAAACGCCAGAAAAGGAAAACTAAAACAACAATCAAATAAATATATGTATAAATCAACTAAACAAAATATATAAAATCAGACATTTTTGTGGCAAATCAATTGAATCGCGTGTTAAAGGGAAAAGTAATTTATTAAAATAAAAATAATACACAAAAATAATAACAATTTAAAAGGATTTATAAATGAAAAACATGTAAAATATATTTATATAGACAAAACATTTGCAATAATGTTGCATAAAATCAAATTTTAATCAATTTTAATGATTTTTTTTATAAAAAATTAATAAAAATAAACAAAGACAATAATAACAAATTATAAAACATATGAGAAGCAAAAATAATTCAATGGAAAACATATAATATATAAAAATGATTCGTTGTCATGTCGTGAAAAACGAAATCGAAACAATTAATTATCGATTGCCATTGATTTGTGGGATTCATCGAAACAATCGATAAGGCCATTTAAGTTGTAAAGCTCATAAATAATTATAATTATATAATTATAATTATATTGGTTCAATTTGAACAAGATAAACCCATAGATTACTTTATGTGGCAGGTCCAAGAAACTTGAAACTTTCCATTTGCCAGCCAATAACAATAATAAATTTGTCATCTATATAAATATTTGATCTATAATTAAAGCATTATTTGTCTTGTTCATGGTTCTCGATCGTCTTCAATCGTTGCAAGCGCCAAGTGCATTGCTAAGTGCATCTCACACACACACACACACACATACTTCCAATCAACTCGTTTCTCTCCTCGATATAAAGAAAATCATCGGCATCACTCTTATCCCTAGCCCCTCCTCCCTTTTTTTCCACCCACCATCATCAACACTTTATAGTATATTCCTCTTTAGTTTTTCTGTGCATATGTGCCTCATGTTGTCGTCGTCGTCGTCATCGGATGCAGCCATAAAAATCCATTTAAAATGTCTATAAAAAAGCAAACACATAAAAAAGAGGAGAACAAAAAACAACGAAACAACAAAAAATTCAACTAACCTACTTTTGGGGAGGTTCTATCTGTCTCTTTTGGCATGCCAAATGAACAAGAAACTATATGTGCATAGTTGGGTGGAGGAATGGGAGGGGGGACCATTTACCAAATCCACAAATTATATACACTTTTATAGTGCAATTATCGATTTAATATTAACTTGACATTTTTCAATCATGAAATCGAATTTGAGATTTAAATCAAGGGTCAAATCGTTATCGATAATTAAAGAATCGCAAAAAAAGAAAAACGTTAATGAACAAGAAGAAATAAACTTGTAAATCCCCAAAAATAATAAATAAAGAATAGTGCAGAAAACATCAAAATTTTCTTTTCTTTATTGATTTTTAGCTAACCAACCACATAAACATATCGTCGATAAACGATATCGATAAACTTGAAACTTTAAATGTAAAAAAAAGTCAAAATTTTAACACAAGAAAGAAAAGAAATATATATTTATCCTATAGATAGTTTCAATTTGTAGTTTTTTCTGTATTTAATCGTTATCGATAATTGAATTGAATAATCGAATTGAAAGTTGTACAAAATTCTGTTTTAGTGCTAAGAATGTTAAGTGATTTGTCAAACTCTTAGAGTATACAAATGTTAAACAGTAAGAAAAACACCAAAACACATGATGTCTGTCTGTCAGTCAGTCAGTCAGTCATTCAGTCAGTCAGTTGGTCAATTTGTTTGTCTGTCAAGCAGCGGGCCACAGGGCGGGCAACAATCAACAGAACAGACAGATAGATCATGATGTTGTTGATGATGTAGTTGCAGTTGCAGTTGCAGTTCCATATATTGCTGAGTCATATATGCAAAAATAAAATGCACAAAAATGAAAAGAAACTTAAAAAAAAAACACACACACACTCACTCACACATACATACATGCATAGACTAAAAAATTTGCTGACATTCAGCAATGTCAGTTAGCAGTCCCCACAACGTCACCCACAGCCCTCCTCCTTCTGCTGTTGCTGCTGTTTAAGTAGATATATTTTATGTGCAACCTTCAATGCCACACTTCAATTATGTGGTATGGCTTTCTGTATGTGTGTGTGTGTGTGTGTGTGTGTGTGTGCATACCTAAAAGTGCAGCTTAGTTACATTCATCCTTCGAAAGAGGCAAGAAATATGGAGCAAGGTCTTGGCGTTTAGGCGTTAGAATTTGGGTCAAGAGCTCATGTTGCCGCGGCTGATGTTGCAGTTGTTGTTGTTGTTGCAATTGCCGCTGCCGTTGCTGCTCGTTTTCTAATATTGGAGATTGGGCACAAGGATGCCGTATACAACAACGAACAAAAACAACAACAACAGCAAAAGCAAAAAAAAAAAAAAGCGAAATTGCATAGAAATTTGAAGGTCATTGTGTGCATCAACACAAGCGAGACAAGTTCTCTCTCTCTCTTCTTGTTTGCTAACTCACTTACTCTCCTTCTCTCTCTCTCCGCTCTCTCTATTTGTGTGTGTGTGTGTTTCTGCCTCAGTTGATTTTATTTGCCGCCGCCGCCCACTTGCAGCAGCGTCGCGCTTTGCCGGCTGACATTGACATAGATTGCAACGAAGCGTCGCTGCTGTTGCCGTTGTTGCTGTTGTTGTTGGTGTTGTTTTTGTTGTTGCTGTCGCCGTCGTCGTCTATGCGCACCTCAAAGGATTTAAAATGGGTCAAAGTCAGCCAGCTTGTTGCATTTTATATAGCAAACGAGGTCAATAGCGACGCAAATTGGGGCATGACATTGGGCGACTATAGATTTTTCTGTGTGTGTGTGTGTGTTTGTTGCAAGGTTTTTCTAATTTATATGTTTAAAGGTTACAACCAACTCAAGGACCAACACATTCATATATATGTATATTGCATTATCCTGTCTCCGTCCTTGCTGTGCGCTCTGCTTCTAAGGTCGTTCGAAAGAAAAATATGCAAATTACGTCTGACCTTCCCAATGCGGGCTAATATCGGCAAGGGGTAGGAGTGGGACGATGGTTTATATATGGTTGGTTGGTATTTCGTTTCTACTTTACTTTCTTTCCAGCTTTGATTTGACTTTGAATGGGGATTTTGTTGTTGTTTAGTTCTGCTTTTCCTTCAACTGTCTGTCATTGGCCAGGCATTTCAAAATGGCTGGAAAATTCTTCTACATGGCGCATTTTGCCTTTGCTTTGCTGTAAATTTAAAGCCCTTAGCTTTAAAAGGTTGTCCTATTGGTAGGCGCCCAAAAGTATGCAGTAAAATGTTTTCACTTAATTAATTCATATCTTAAGCTTATTATTTGTGACAGCAAGATTTCTTGCCTATTTACTGACATGTTTATGTCACAAAGGATATGGATCTATGGGAGCTATATGATCAAGTCACCCGATCTTGATCAAATTCGGCACACATTTCACGATAATAGCTCAGAACATAACAAAGTTATTGAGAAAAGTCACTGACTTTGCCATTTGTATGGGAGATATATGATATAGTGGTCCGATCCGGCTGAATCCGACCTGTGCACTATATACAAACCTACATGCAAAATTTCAGCTTTGTAGCTCTTACGGTCTAGGAGGAGTTTGCGTTGATCCAGACGGACGGACATGGCTATTTGAACTCGTCTCATCGTGCTGATCAAAAATATATATACTTTATATGGTCGGAGATGCTTCCTTCTATGCGTTGCACACTTCTGACCAAAATTAATATACCCTTTTTGTCCTTTTTGTCATATTTGTGCTATATTGTCGTATTTATAAGCCAATAAAATGGGACCCAGAGAACGAAGAACTTTTCTATTAGTTCATGGTGCGGTTAATCCTAATCTGTGGTCCAGATGTTCAAATCGTAACTTAAAATATTTCAAAGCTCTATACATGTATAGATATGTATACTTTTTGAAATCTTTGAGCAAAGTCAATGTTTGATTTGATTTAAAGTTAATATGATATATAGATTATGTGCTGGGATTTCTGTCCTTATAGTTCACTCAGCTAGGCAAGCTCACAAAAACTTTTAAAACGACCTAACTACATTTTATTCTAGTTATTATCGATTAATTAAGGTTTTCTCTAAAGTTTGTATGTAGAAAAATAAGTCTGAATGCTATCAATTCACTATTGACTTTAAGATATAAGGTTAAAAAAACATTTTTTAGTGTTTTATTTTAGCCTTGGAAAAAGTTTTCAAAGATCATTTGTCTGTAAAAACTAAGAAATTAAATGTTAAGAACAATTGGCTATAAAAATAGGAAATAAAATTTAAAAAACGTTTCATAAGCTATGTAAATTGTTCGATTAGATTGGAATATGCCTTTTAAAAAGTCAATTAAGATTGATAGATAACTATATAGAAAAGATGATGTTCCATTTGTGGATCAAAAATTTATATAAACTTATATGACTGAAAAGAGAGGGGAAGTTGGAGTGGAGGCGGTAAATTGGTTCTAGCTTTATAGTCATTGATGTTGAGAGACGACTAATAACCCAATTACTATGCCCACTTAGTTAAACAATTTGCAAACAAACAAAATGCCGCATCAACGCTCCATCACCCCACCGCCCTTTTTGTTTTTTATCAGCCTAACTAACTAGCCGACTAACTAACCGACTTCGATTGCCCCTCGTCTGCTCCACCTTATGATTGGTAATTGCTTTCCATTAGAAGTCAAGTATTATTATTGTTCATTTGTTTCGTTTCAACGCGTTTTACCAAAGGCGAAGGGCGGTCGAACTTAACCAATTTGATATTCAGTATTCCATCCTTGATTGCATTTACAAGATTTCTGATCGCTTGACTAAGCCCAAAATAATGTGTGTGTGTGTGTGTGTGTGTGTGAATGTCTAAGTGTGTGTTCAATTACAAATTTGCGGTTTGCCATTGTGTGTTATAGTAAAGAACTCGGTGAGAATTGAAACAAAAGAACTTTAAATAAAATAGAAAAGTGAATGACCAAACTGGAGGATAAATAGAATGTGAGGGATTTTTATTTGTTTCAAGTTCTCTTTATTTTGTAGTCGTATTGTTGTTGTTGTTGTTGTCTCATTTTAATTTCAATTAATTGCTAATTGCTGTCTAATTGGATTTGTTAAATTTTGAATTTAAAACAAAAGTACTAAATTCACTTATATTTCAATGAAAAACTAAAAAAAGGTAAAAAAAAATGAGCAATGACACGAAATATTCCATCAATCTATAATCCTAGGAATTATGCTATAAGAAAAGGAAGCATTGATCAATTTTCCCCTTCTTAGTCCATCATATGATGCTATGATTGATCCGATTGACCATTATCTTATTGTTATACTAGCTTTTAGTTGGTACTTTTAAGTATAATAGCCGTAATAAGCCGATAACCGATATATGGTTACATAAACTATTCGTCATCTGGAAAAGTTATCGAAAGTGTTCCAGCCTTAGGCATAGTCTTAGTGAATTTTATTTCATTTCATTAAAGTAGAAGAAAAAGTTAAAAAGTTTTACTATAGATATACTTATTATTCAGTCTGACTGAGCAAAAGAACTTATAAATGGCTGTGTGATCAGTGACAATCGATTAATTTCTCATTTGTAACCCTAATTCCCAGTGTTAGGTAATACAGAAATAAAATATGTCAATTAGGATTTCTATCTCGTATTTGGTCTTGCTGAGAAAGGAAATATGGGGAAGATGGTTATAGAAATTGTTTTTGATATTTTTGAAATATTCATAGAGATTTTTCGATAATCAATCGATCAATCAATCGATTCATTGTTTGTATCAATTAACCGTTTAACCGTTATAAACTTAAATTGAATTCCCTGGTCTCATCGATTAAACTTAAACTTGAACTAAATTTTTGATGTTGGTTTTTGTTTTTCGTTTTGTTTGTTGCAATTTCAATTTGTATGATTTGCATTTTAGTTTAGTCTGTGTAGTTGTTGTTGTTGTAGTAGCATGTTGCATTATTATTTTTAATAGTATTACATTTTGATTGCTGTTAACCTTAAAGTTGAATCAAAAGCGAATTGAATATGCCATTGAGAATGAGTCTCAGTGTCTGGGGCGGGCGTCTCGAATATGTCTCTCGCTCTTTCTCTCTCTCTCTCTCTTTCTTTCTATCTGTCTTCATCTCTGTCTCGTTCTTCGTCTGAGTTTCTGAGTGGAAAAACTGTGCTAATGGGTCGCCAGTTGACCCTGTGCCACATATTTCTGGGCAGAGAGTTGTTGTTGTTGTACTAATTTTATTTTTCCTTTTTGCGCTTTTTGTTTTTCTTTTTTTTTCGCATTCTGTTTATGCATTTGCATTTGCAATTGCAATTTTCAGCCAATGGACGAGACGGAGATAGCGACAGCTGTACAATTGATGGGGAAACAGAGAGAGAGAAAAGTAGAGAGAGACAGAGAGAGCACACATTGATTTTCCTCTTGTGTGTGTGTGTGTGTGTGTACCCTGACCTAGTTACATTTATGCATTATTTATATATATATATATACAAATAGATTTATATATATATATAAATGCTTTTTGCATCTTGTTTATTTGTTTGATTTATTGACAGTTAAAGTTTCGCAGCAGCTGGTGCGTCATTTAATTTAATTCAATTTAATTAATTTGTATAACAATTCTTTTTTTTGTTTATTTTCTTCTTTTTTTTTTTATCTCCCTTTTTGCTCTACTCTTCATCTCTTGTTGTGTGTCCCTTTATGTAAGCTGTTGTTTCTATACTCTATATATCTTCTATTTAGTTGAGAAGTTGATGTAGATTCCCGATTCCCAGATCCCAAGCATCTGAATAATTGGTAAACAGGAAACAGTTTAAACAACTAACTTGTTTGTCTCTTGTCTCGCTCAGATCTCGCTAAACTTCAGATAGAATGGCATTATCATAAGAACAAGTGCGAAGGGTATACCAAAGTCGTAGTCAACAACAAATTATTTGCAACTTGTAATTGCTCAATACGTAACACGTTTTATTTGTCTGTTTTTGTTTTTTTTTTCTCCTATTCTTTTTTTGTCCAGTGTTTTTTTTTCTGTTTTGATGATTCCTTTTGTTTTGTTTTGCCTTTTTTTTTTTTGTTTTTGTTGATGTTTTTCATTCTTTTGCTTGATTTGGCGGTGTTTTTTTTGTTTTTGCGCTGTAACAAATTGTCAAAACTCTTTTTTTTTCGTTTCGTTTCGCTTGGCTTCTTCTTATCTGCTAATAAGGTTGTGTGTTTTCACTTATCACTCATGGCGTATACGTAATGCCAGAATGTTTTTGTTTTATATTACGCATACGTCATGTGTACACATATAACAACTAAATAAATGCCGCTACTCTCAGATAGTAAAGAGAAGAGAATATATATATATATATATAAATAAGTATTCACTTAACCTGAATTTTAATCCCTATATAAATTAAATTCCATTCTTATTTGATTTTCCATATAAATTCTGGTTACAAGTCATTTGTTTGAGTATTGAGTTGGGATTTTGATTGGCAAATCTAAATCAATATAATTTGATGAGTCAAGATTTGAAAGTCATACTTGTTTTCTTACCAACATTAGTTGACTTAAGAAGTGGCGATAAATCAGCTTATTGTTGTCATATAATCAGTTTTATGATTTGTATTGGAAATGTCATATCAAAGGAATGTCTCTAATCTACTTACTAACTTTAGTTATTACATGAATTAAACTCATCATCATTATCATATTCTTAGTGTCGCCTTATCTCTGTACCCAAAAGGATAATATGATGCATTTGTGAGTAGGCACGGTTCACATTTGTGCAGCTGAATCGAATGCCAGTATGGGCTGGGTCAAGAGATTTCGAGTCATTAAGGACTTGGAAAGATCAATTTAAACAAAAGCTGTTCTTTCATACTGTAGCTGATTCAATAATCGTCAAAGTCGAACTAGAATTTTCTGCCTTCCATATACATCCAAAGAAATACAAATACACATATATAAATGTGTCTATAAAAAAAAGTTAAAAATGTTTTGCACCCATCAACACACACACACACACACACATATTCTCGTAAACACAAACACACTTGAGCACACACAACTAACTAGAAAACCCTCACGCATTCAAAGCTTTTTTTTTTTACCATGCTATACCCTAGAGAAAAGATATATTAAGGTCGCCAAATTACATGTAACAGGAAAAAGGACTTGATAAGATATAAATGTTCTTAATTAGCATTAACAAATGAAAAAATAGATTTCCCCCCCTCAATAAAAGAATTTGAACCTTGACATTTCTTAATGAAATTAAAGAGCCAAGTTGGTCATTGGAGGCGCTAAAGTGCCTATAAGAGTGAGCAAGATGGCCAGTGAGAAGAATTCAGTCTTATTTCAAATAGTTTTTTGTTTCAGTGCATGGTATAATGTAGTCGACGCAATAACTTAACCTTACTTCATTTCGTGTTATGTGAGAGCTTTTGCAGCTTATGCATATGTATGTATGTGTGTGCGTGTGTGTGTGTGTGTGTGTGTGTATCTGTGTGTCTATAAAGAGTTTTGCGCGTGCATAGTTGAGGCGCCACATTGCCGACCGTTGCGCTGCAAAAGCAAATAACAGCAGCAGAAGCGATCCTCTCGTTTTTGCTCTCTCGTCTTCGCTCTCTCTCTCTCTGCTGCCCCCTCTCTCAGTTTGAACAAAAAGATAATAGCGTAAAGTAAATAAAGATACAGAAAAAAAGCTTTGTGTGCAAGCGTAAATGCAAACTACAAGGAAACAGATACAGCAACAACAACAACAACAACAACAACAATAGCAACAACAACGGCAAAAAGAATAGCAGCCTAATGTAAGCTTTTTTCTGCGCTA
Source organism: Drosophila equinoxialis (assembly GCA_018150345.1). Lineage (NCBI taxonomy): Eukaryota > Metazoa > Arthropoda > Insecta > Diptera > Drosophilidae > Drosophila > Drosophila equinoxialis. Next base: position 2,320,140 of record JAECWI010000089.1, on the reverse strand, counting down.
AAGCTTCTGTCGTCGTCGTCGTCGTTGACGTTGTCAGTTTGTCGCCCAAAACAAGCTAAACAAGAACAACTTGTGTGTGTGCAGTTTAGGTAAATAGAACGACGCCAACAGCGACGCAGCTGCTCTGCTGCTGCGTCACGCATGCTGATGCCTGGCTGATAACTTTTCAATGAGAGTTGCCCGCCCATCAGGCAACAGCAGCAACAGCAGCAGAGACGAGTGTGGGCGGGGCGGGTGCTGCTGTTTATTGCCTACCTTATCGCCCACAGACTTTAATTTGCTTGTTCCATTACAGGGAAAATATTGCTGAAATTGCATTCCTGTTTTATTTAATTTATTTTTTTGTCGTATTCTCTCGTATTTTTGTTTATATTTTCTTTTATTTACATTTCGTTTTTTTCACATTGAAATTGTTAAGGCAGGTCCAAGTTTTTTTTCGGGTGAAATTGGGAGAGTTTGTTTATAATAATTGATGACTTTGTTTATACTCGTCATTTTGACATAAGATGACGTCATATACATATATATGTATATATATATATATATGTATATATGTATATTACGGATACTTGTTGGATATACAAATTCGATTAAATCCTTTTTTGTTCATAAATAAGTTTAAATAATTACTTAATGAGACTAGAACTTATGCCATATATTACCAGAAAATGTTCAATCTGATTAATAAATATTAAAATATTTAATTCATAAACTAAATCAACTTCATAAATGTATCATATATATCTCCTTACAACATTTATATACATTTTTATTTCATATTTTTCAAAGAATAAGATAAGAATAATTAGAAAAATGATTAGATTCTGTTTCTTTACATTGCCTTTTATAATTTCTTAATGATTTTTGCAAAATAGACCGAAATAAATAATTAGTAGGCAAACAAAAAAAGCAGATTAATTTAATTCGAGATTGTTTCTTTGAGTTTTTCTTACTCAATATGACTAATACTAAATCGGCGGGGCATCGAACCGATGAGGTCCTGGCGACGACTCAAGAGGATGCTTCCTGAACTACTTGCCAAATCTCAAAGCTGTTTTGATGGGTTTGATGTTGCCACAACCCGCTTAACATCTCCCCATAAGTCCTCGATCTTTTCGGATGCAAAGCAATCTTTCGTGAGCTTCCTGGTATGTTTCGGATCGTTATCCTGTTGCAATGTCCATTTTATAGGCAATTCCCAACTGGCACATGGTATCTACAAAAACACATCTGTTTACTGGGCAGATGGTACAAAACTCCAATGCTCAAAAGCATGTGGAGTAGAGTGAGGAAAAATAAGTCTTTTCCTCTTCGAATTCCAGAAAGAAGTCATTTTTATATTTCGGTTTCATGAGTTAGAAGCTCTTCATGAGCCATTTTAGAACATGTTAATGTAAATACAGTGGTAGAAATTCCAATAATCTTAAACAAATAATATAACAAATTTTAACATATATAAGTCTAAGTTAACGATGATGTCTCCTCCAACAATATCTATCCTTAATGCCGTTTATCACATGGATAGGGCCAACGGATCTATAAGAAAAGCCTGCAAATATTATTACCCTTGTGTCCTTTAAGTGTTGGTGGACGTCGTTCCTAGAGCCGTTTTGTTCAAATAAAACAATCTTGCATTCCGAAAATAGATCTGTTTAATTTCATTTATTTGTATATCTCTCAATTAGGCACGCAAGGATCATTTGTCAACTGTCCTGGGAAGTTAAATTTAATTGTGGATATTAAATAATAGAATTGTATATAAATTATTTGATTGGCATTTTTGAATTTGTTGGTTAAAATCAATAATAATTTAGCTATTGATTGGTCTTGCCCCAAAAACTTCTTTCAACCTGCTGTTGTCAGTCAAAGAACAAGGAAGAATTGATAGTTGGTTGGTCCTTAGAGAGGGAAAAGGATAACAAATTATGGGAATACTGAGGAGAATTGCCTTCACATAAGTCTTGAACTTTGACTTGAACTGTGGCTCAGTTTATTCAATTCTTGTGTAATTTGCAATTTTTAATTTTCCAGTTTAATCCGTAAGTAAATTATCATCAAAACCCCCTCTGTCCCCTCCCCATACCCATTTCCATTCCCATCCATCCTCAAATTATTCACATACAAAATAAAATAAAGAAACATCAACAACAACAACAACAACAACACAGAGAAAACGCATTTGCACAATAAACAAATTGAGTGCCAAAAATCTTTTACAACATAGTCTCCACCCGCCTCTCTATTTACCCTGCTTTTGCTGCCTAGGCCTCTCCCCCCGCCCCTTGAAAAATAAAATAAAAATTGATTTCAAAAATGAACGCACCAGAAAGAAGAAGAAGAAAAAAACGAAAAAAAATTTACGCAATTTGTGTGCGATATGTACGTACACACACCACAGAGAGACACACACACACACACATGCACACACACACACAAGCATACATTTAAAACGATTATGTAAGTGCACGTGAAAAGCAACAACAAATATATATAATATAAATACATATAATGAGGAGAGGAACCAAGCAAGAAGAAGAAGCGTCGAAAAAGGGGGAAGGGGCGGTCTCCGGGTGTAATATAATGTGGTATTGAGGGAGGGAGATAGCAAGGGAGAGGGCATGGTTTCAATGTCTGTTTCTGCTTCTATATTTACTGACTGACTGACTGACTGGCTGGCAATTATTACAATGTTATATGGCTGCCATGATCTAAATTTCCCAACTAATTATTGCGACAAGAGCAACGGCAGCAACGGCAGCCAACTGGCTAACCTAAACCCATGCAAAATTTGTACAATGCTGCGTATGAGTAATTTTTGTCATATATTTACGTGTTTAAGAAACCAAAAACAAATTGTACTACTACTCTAGCTAAGGAAAACGGGTACATCGATGATAACAATGGGTTTGCAATTTACTTCTCTTATTCCACATTTTGTGGGTGAACAATTTCTAGGTGAATTTTAAAGGAAGAAGGACCTCGACCTCAACTTTAAGCTCGAAAACTGTTTATTTAGTATTTATAGACCCTAATACAGAAGTGAAATCTCTTTTAATGTGGAAAATTATTGGAATTTGACTGTAGTTTAATTTAATTAACATTGTGCCAAAAAGTTATAATAACAATTCTTCAATTCGAAAGTAATAACTGTTTTCTCCTTTTTGAACATTTTTTAAGCTAAACAATCTCGTATAATGGATTATTTTTTCAATTCTTCAATAATTGTAGCATATAGAAATTCCTTGTGGGATCTTTTCACTTTGTTTAGTTTGTTTTAATATAAATAAAAGTATTATTTTAGTAACAAATGAAAAATGTAAATGGTTTTTTCAGGTTTGCATAATGTTATCATTCTATGGCGTTTTCGAGTTTTCGAAACTATATTGAAAAATTCGTTCATTTATCTGGCCTATAATTGGCTTGAAATTCGAAACGATTAAAGTTGGAAAATAATTCAAAAACTTTGTAAAAGTAATACAATCAGATGAAAAGTCGGAAAGTTCTTTCATCAGCTAATCATTCAAGTATTGCAATTGTTCTAAGGTTACTCCAATGCCAAAACTAGTTGGGAATCACAACTGTAACAATAAATACCTTAAAAAGAGTATAGCCAATTCGATGGGACTCGTTTGGACATACTTTGTTGCCTTTTGCTCACCTTTCGCGCTGTGCTTATCAAAAGACAATAAAACAAAAAACAAAAATCCCTAGTACAACTAATCGCTTTTGTTTTTGTTGTTTCTTTAATACGTATTATTAACAAAAACGAGGAAAAAAAAAACGAAAACGAAAAAGAAATATGTGTTTTATTATTGTTTTTTTTTTTGGTCTGTTATCTCCGCACTTGCTCGCTTGCTCATTGTATTTTCGGCTGTGCGTGCAAGTGAGACAAAAACTTGGCCAAGTGCAGTAGGCCATGCAAATATAGTAGAGGCCCGAAGTGGGTCAGCTTTGGCCCCAACAACATGGCCGCTTCTCTCTCTCTCTCTCTCTCTATCTCTCTGTTAGTGTGTGTCTGTGTGTGTGTGTGTGAGACACGCGCGTCGCACGGCAAAATATTTTCAACTTCGTTTCTTTGCTCGTGCGTTTATTCGGCACTTGTTTGCTCTTTCTCTCTCTATCTCTCTCACACAGCAAATAAAAATTGTAAGCAATATTATAAAAATAAAGAAAGAAAAAAATTATTTAAATAACAACAATAAAAACAACAACAACAGCAACCGAATGTTGCATCACTTTTCAACACACAGCCTCATAATATTTAGAGGTACAACTTGAGTTGCGTCGTCAAGTCAACTTGACTTGAGTATTTTTTTTGGGTGTAAATTAATTTTTTTTTTTTTCCATTTTTGCTTTTATATTTTATTATTTGCTGTAATCATTTTTATGTTTTTTGCCCAAAGGTCTTTCAGTAGCACAAAAAAAAAAAAGAAAAAAACGCAAAATTATGAAATAATTTGTGCACTCTTTTTTAAATAAAATAGAAATTATTGTTTAACAATTGAGTACCGTTGTATGCCTTGAAGGGCGTTTCTACATATTTCATTTATTACAAAGTTAGATATAATTGCAATTAAGATATGTCCTTGGTGCAGGCCGTTTCATCTCTTGAGTCCCGGGTTGTTGGTCTTCCTTTGCTATGAACGCTGACTTGAGTCTGTCCACTCAAAAGGGCGACCTCCTTTCCATTGACTTTTAGAACGAAGACTCGATCCGTTTGACGCTTTATGACTTTGTAAGGACCAGAATACGGTGGCTCAAGCGTTTGCTTGACTGCATCAGTTCTAATGAAAACATGTGAGCATTGATCAATGCCTTTTAGGATGAACATTCTTTCCTTGATGTGATGAGCTGTAGGCTTAGGGCGAAGTTTTTGCATATGTTCACGAAAAGGGCTAAAAAATAATGCAAACCTTCAAAAAATTCAATGGGTAGTCCTGCGTTGATGTCCGGTTTGAAACAAGTTTGAACCAGTGCGGCTTTTAAGGATCTATGCCTTCGTTCGATTAAATATTCGATATATTTTATTTATTTACTTAAGAAGTTAGATATAATTGCAATTAAGTCTAAAGATACAAGCGCTGGCGTCGAGGGCCTTAGGCTTAATTATACCATACACCCATAGGGTGAAATGGTTTATTAAAGTCGGCAAAATGTATGAATAGGCTGAATGAAGCTTTTCCGACCCCATAAAGTATATATATTCTTGATCGGGTTCAACTTTCAAGTCGATATAGACATGTCCGTCCGTCTGTCCGTATGAACACGTAGATCTCAGAGACTATAAAAGCTAGAGTCACCAAATTCGGTACGTAGACTAGTGTATTACCTACGGTGGTCAAATTTATTTGTAATTTTTGCCACGCCCCCCTCCGCCCACGAAATTTAAACAAATTTGATTTTCTTAAAGACTATGATAGCTAAAGACATTAAATTTGGTAAGATTAATCCTTTAGTAAGCGCGCAGAAATTTGTTGCAAAAAAATTTTGCCACGCCCTCATCCGCCCCCGTAATTTGGAAAAACTCGATTATCTCCCGTAATTTTCTACATTGTGGCACACTTAAATTTGATACTAATACCCAGCAAAATGCCAAATTTGATCAAAATTGCCAAAAATAGCCAAGTTATGCATATAAACATTTTTCCAGTTGGCCGTTGGCTGGTTAACAAAATATTGAAACCCGCTGGTCTCTTTTCTTATTGTTAGTCTATCTTTCAAAAACTATTTGATAAACTATTTATCGGATTTCATTTATCTAATTTGGGCTTATTCAATTCGGTGGAAATCTTTGGTCGTTATCTTTGTTGTCAATCTGAAAAAAATGCGCTTAAAGTTGTAGCTTAAGTAAGGTTTGAAAAGGGTTTTTGAAGACAACTTCATTTAATTATATGATAAAATTTGATAAGTGGCAAATAGAACCGATGTTTCGATGGCGATTTATCGATGTTTCACCAAAACATCGGTAAACATCGCCAAGAGAACTTAGATGTTTACTACTTTAAAACAGAAACCAGGCATCAGTTAAAGGAATTTCTATAAGACATCTAGAAGATAATGCTCATTAGTTTTTAAGAAATATCGAGAATCGATTCTAAATAAAAATCGCCTGCTAACCATAAAAAAAAACACGTTTTACACATTCGCGATTATAATTTATCGAAATGTTACCTTGTCCTTTTGACCAGCTGTCTTAAAAATTCGATTGTTTTCGACCTTGTGTCAATCTAAAGTCACTAAAATTATATTCTCGGACAATCAAATGGCAATTAAAAATATTAAAAGCATCTTTGCAATTTTGCCATTTTGAACAAAAAATCTCATTGAATTTAAATGAAATAAAATCCTAAAACATTTAATGAATATTAAACTTTGTAATTATGCCAAAGTTAATTGTCAATCTTGACATTAACATTTTACCTAGATTTTTGTCTATAGAAGAAAAAACTAATAATGGATTGTGTTTGTTTTTTGTCTTCAACGAATGGGACTATATGAACATTATCGGAATGTTGAGTCGAGATTATATATTTGTTTGTTGTTGTCTTCCGGCTATTTGATTTACATTTTATGATCAATTAAAATGGTTAATTAGGAAAACAAAAACAGAGACAAAAACAATATATTATATGTCAATTGAAAAAATATACATTCTGTTTTTTATACCCTTGCAAAAAGGGTATATTCATTTTGGTCAGAAGTGTGCAACGCATAGAAGGAAGCATCCTCCGACCTTATAAAGTATATATATTCTTGATCAGCACGACGAGACGAGTTCAAATAGCCATGTCCGTTTGTCTGGATCAACGCGAACTTCTTCTAGACCGTAGACAGAGACTTTTCTCAATAACTTTGTTAGTTTCAAAGCTATTGTCGTGAAATTTAATATTGATGGGTTTATTACACCTATAAACGGCTGTACCAAGTTTGATAAAGATCGGGTGACTATATCATATAGCTTCCATAGGAATGATCGGTGAAAAACAGTGACTTTGATCGATAACTTCGTTATTTCCTATGCTAAGATTGCAGGCCGCTCTTACGCAAAGCCTTTTAGATAAAACGTTTTTCCACTTTGATGGCTATGGGTAAGGAGAGAGTTATCCAAATGGTTGCAAGGGTATACAAACTTCGACGCGATCGAAGTTAGCCCCGGGCCTCTGGTTATTTTTATTGCTGATTGGTTTTCCCCCTCATTTTCCTTTCTCTGTTTTTGCGCTCTGGCAAAAAAAAAAAAAAAAAAAAAAAAAAAACATTAGTTTAAGTTGACTTTTGTGCCATTTCATCATTAAAGCATTCTTCTTTTGCTTATTAAGTGTTGGTGTTATTAGCCATATCATCGTCTCAACTGTCTGTCCTTCAGTTTGGAGGAGGGGACATGATTTTTTTCGCAGGTTTATAACTTGCTTAGGCCCTTTATGAGATTGATATTACTATGCTAAAATAGTCTTTCTTTAGTTTAGTTTGGTTTCAATTAATTTTCAGTTTACTCAAGTTGCTGCATTTGATCTCAAAGGACGTTGTTGTATATAGATAGCACACATTAATTGTGCGCGTGTATGTGAATGGGTGGGTGGTCGAGAGATGAGGGTGGTGGATAAGGGGGATCTGATGACCGCCTTGCTTGAACTAGGTCAATGCAATTTGGGTCACCACCTAGATTTGATTACCAAACAGTCAGTGCCAAGTCAGTCAAGCCAGTGTGTGTGTGTGAGTCAAGAGTCGAGTCGAGTCGTGTCGAGTTGAGTTGAGTGAAGTCAAGCCAAGCCAAGCCACTTGGCTCTATGGGGGCCATGGGTCGCGTTGTTGCTTTGCCGATGTTATAAAGTTTATGTATGTATACCTATATATAATTATGTTTGCATACAAAGTTGGTAAGTTAACATTTAATTGAAATGGTCGACAAAAAAACCCATAATACTTACACTGAATGTAATATGAGAGAATATTTGTATATGTAAGTCACATTTACAATCAAAAAATGTTACATTATGTTCCACTTCATGACTCACAATAAAGATTAATTAAAGAAGAATGTCCCGAAGAAACTAAAAATCATTTTTTACTCAATGAAGTTTGTTGACAACATCTCATCTCATTTTGTTCGAGCCTTAAACTTTAAATTGTTTCAATTTGGAATCCTTCATGAAATTATTACTTAAAATTGGAATGTTTTTGAAGTGCTAACCTTTTTAAGAACCACTATCGCGGAAGTCCAAACAGGATACCTAGGACCTTACGAATTACATTTGGTAAAGGGAAATTTCAGCCTTCAAGTTACACTAGATGCCACTAAAATGTTCATATCTGAAGGACCATCAAATTGTCCTAGACATGATCACATAATTTGCCCCACTGAACTCCCAAAATGAGGTCATACATGAATATAGTCAACCATATGGCCAAATCGGACACATCTTTTCCTTTACTTTTCTTTTCTCTTCGATTTCTGTGTGTTGACTTTCCCCAAAAAAGGAAACCACATGAAATAAACATAAAAAACTTAACGTAAATTGATGAAATTCGATTGGAAAAACGTACAATCGGGCAACAAGCTAAATGAAACCAAAATTTATTTCAAAATTAACAAAAACAAAAACCCAAAACCACGAGTGGCCCGGAAGGGAAAGGGGAGGCGAGGAAGCAAAAAAAAAACCCAAAAAACAAAAAAAGATAATGAAAAAAAAAAAAAAAAAAAAAAAAACCGAAAGTGCGTGCGATGAATGAGCAAAATTGCGCAAACGATCGTGAATAAGCTAAACGAAACGAAATTGAGAGACTTTTTGGGCCCATTGTAGTGGTATTTGTTGTTACTGTGCTGTACGCACAATCAGCCAATGGAAAAATGAATGGGTTAAAGTGTCGACACTGCGAATACCCTATGAAATGTTCGACTGGCTTTTGATCTCTCTCTTCTAACAATAAGTAGGACTATTCGAACTGCTTTAACTGAATGAATTTACACACTGCTTGAACTGATTTGTGGGTTACATGAGACATCACTGCTTGTCGACTGCTTGGGATTGCTGTAACCATAAGAGAATAATCTACTTAACCAAGTAAAACTTAAGAAAATAAAAGTAAACTGCATAAAATACAAAGACAGACGAACAAAGAAGAGTAAGGCCTTAAGAATTAATTTGCAAACTGCTTGACATGCTAAGGCCATACCTTAATGAGGAAACACTGCTTGATAACTGCTTGCGTTTGTGTGTACCATAGAACCAGAAGACTAACGGAAATATAAATGAAAATGATGATTAAAAGGACATTAAAAGGAAAAAAATAAATTAAATTAAATATATAAAAATAAACACTTCATGCGCACCTCTTTGCCTACACCCCCCTTTGGTCAATCAAAGGGTATACAAAAAAAAAAAAAAGAAGAAATAAAGCTGCCAAAAAAAAAAAAGTATACAATGTGCGTGAGCTTTTTTTCTTCTTTTCTTTTTGTTTCTTCTCTTCTTTTTTTCGGTTTTGTTTCGTTTTCAGCATTTTTTGTTGGGTTAGGTTCAATATTGAATAGTTTTTGTTGTTGTTGTTGTTGGTGGTGGTGGTGGATGATGATGGTGAAATGAAGGGTGTGGGGTGATGGGGATGCGTGCGAGAGGGGGGCGCAGGGGGTTGGAGTGGGTAGTAGTCACACAATTTTAGTGCGTGTGTGGGAATCTCCTCTCATTGAGGCAGTCCAAAAACAAAAAAAGCTTCTCTCTCGCCATGTCTTTCTCTCTCTCTCTCTTGCTGCGTATTTCTGCTCTCTGGGCTCTTTTTGTCTTAATTTTCATTATTTTTTTTTTGTTTCTGTGTCGATTGCGTTGTTGAATATTTCCACTTTGTTTATATAATTTTAATCAAAAAGAAAAAACCAAAAAAAAAAAAGAGAAGCAGTAAAGAAAAAACCTACGTATATATATATATTCATATATATGTATATAATGTGTATGTTTGTACGTAAAAAGCTTGAGCGTTTTCAAAGCGAAAAGTAGGTTAGTGGGTCACCATATCTAACAACGGGCCGCTGCCAGCGTCAACGCCGGCGTCAACGTCAACAGAGACGCCAGCTGAGCCAGCCAGACGTAGCAAATTTTTAGCTCTCGTTGCTGCCGTTGTTGTTGTTGTTGTTATTGTTGGCTGCGTTTCTTGAGATTTTGCTTCCATTTGGTTTTTTTTTTTTTGTTGTCTGGTCTGGTTTCTTTTTTTTTTCTCTGTCTCTGATTCTTTTACGAAACTTTTAGTGCAAAATTTGTTGTTGTTATTGTTGTTGATTTTAAAATAGTTTCTTTTTTTTTTTTTGTTTATTTTTGTTTTTGGCATATTAATCGTTTTTGAGTCTTTTAATTTTTTTTATTTTGTGATTTGTTTATTCACTTTTATTTTTCTTTCTTTTTGTTGTTTCTCTTGTGTGTGGCATGGATAATGGCAAAGGAATTTTTCAATCAAGAAAATATCAAAGAGAATACCAATTTGACTTGCTATTTTTCATTATGTTTTTTTTCGTGTTTTTTAAATGAATTTTTGGTTTTCTTCTTCTTCTTTTTATTGCATTAATATTTTCTAAAATTATTGCATGAAAGAAATAAAACATCAAATCGAAATTCTTATACTTAGAATGACACGAATTAACATTAAAAATGTGTTTTTAATTCATTACTCCTTCGAAAGAGATCAAAAATATGTGGGAAAGTCTGACTTGAAAATGAATTTCTAACAACATGGCGTATACTTAATGTGTAACAAATTTCCCTCTTGATTAGAAAACATGTGAAAAGAAACTTTGATTATTAGTTTCTTTGAATTGTAGTGAATCGATTGAAAATCTAATTCAAATCGATGGGATTATAGTCAAAAGATTACAGAAATTTGCAGTTAGTCCGGTTTTTTGGTAAATGATTTTATTTGTGTGTGGTGTGTGTGTGTGTGTGTGTGTGTATAACAAGTTAAGTTTGATTTGCCATTTGGGAGCCAGCCAGCCAGTCAGTCAGTCAGTCAGCCAACCCGCATATAGCTGAAAATTACAATACATAACTTGGTTGAGTCTTCTTTTTCTTTATCTTTGCATCTAAACATTATGTATGTATGAATTTTTTGTTTATCTTTTTATTTATTTATATTTTATTCATTTTTTGCGGTTGCGTTTTTTTTTTGTTTGTATGTTAACTTGTCTCTCTCTTGTATTGTACATTGTCTTCACATTTTGGTCAAACACTAAATTTATTTATATGTTTAATGTTAATTGTTGTTAGTCACTGGCAACAAAAAGGAAAAAATCTAACCAATTAGGCAGACATGAGTTGGCTGTTGAATTTGGATTGCAGCCACCTTGGGACTTCAGACCATAATTAAAGAAACAAAAACAGCAAAATAAAAAAACCAAAAAAACCACAGGGCCGGGGCTAACTTCGACCGCGCCGAAGTTTGTATACCCTTCCAAGTTGTTTGTTACTCTCTTCTTACTTATAGCCGTCAAAGGCGAAAAACGTTTTATCTTAGCATAGGAAATAACAAAGTTATTGATCAAAAGTCACTGTTTTGGACCGATCATTCCTATGGAAGCTATATGATATAGTCACCCGATCTTGATCAAATTTGGCACAGTTGTTTATAGGCTCACCAATATGAAATAACACGACAATAGCTGAGAAAATAACCGAAGTTATTGAGAAAAGTCACTGTTCGTAACTGCCGTTTCTATGGGAGCTAAATTATATAGTGGTCCGATCCGGCTGAATCCGAGATATGCAACCTGTGCACTATATACACTATGCCTACGGCCAAAATTTCAGCTCTGTAGCTCTTATGGTTTATGAGGAGTTCCGGTTGATCCAGACGGTTGGACATGGCTCGTCTCGTCATGCTGATCAAGAATATATATACTTTATATGGTCGGAGATGCTTCCTTCTATGCGTTGCACACTTCTGACCAAAATTAGTATACCCTTTTGAAAGAGTATAAAAAATGAAAAACTAAAAACCCAAAACCAAAACACATAAAATTTTTGAACAAGTTGATAGAAACGACTTTTAAATACCCTGCAGATTGGAAATGTGGGTCAAAAATTTGATGATATTTACAAATATTTTAAAATTCGAGTCACATTGCAATCGTTTAGTTCTAGTACTAAGCCGCTAAATTGAAGCTAGCTTCCTTTAGTATCTGGATCCTAGAAATAAGCTAGTCTAATATAACATTAAAGGTTTTCTTTCCTTTTTCCTTTATAATAACAAGTCAATTATTCTTACAAGCCTTTAGTCGAACAGTCATTTGAATGTCACAGATGGAATGCCTATGCCTAAACTACACTGTTATCCTTACTTAAACATTGGCTTTAATGAAACATTTATATTAATGGAAATAAAGCACACAATGAATGAATGAATGAATTAAACTGTGAAAAGTGCAAATATTTCCACTGAATATTTGGAAATTTCATTTATTTTTCACGCCTTAAAATAAATATATTAATTGAAATTTGACATTTATAAAACAAAAAATGATCAACATATTCAAAAAGGATCTGTTTCAGTTTCTGTTATGTATAAATAATTGGAAACTTTTACCAAATTCTTAAACTCTTCTTTGGACCATAATCAGGGTACAGGGTATATAAAGAAGAAGAAGCAGCAAAAGAAGAAGAAAAAAATCGTATATTAACATTTTGAATGGCGGCTCTCTACAATATTTTATATATGTGAGACTCTGATTTGCTTTTTGCTGCGGTTTTAATAATATTTTTTCTTCTTAATGTTTTTATTTTTTTTGAGGTTTTTGGCACAACAAATCGCTGAAATTCCAATGCTGAGCGAGCCAAAAAAACAAATCGAAATGTAATTATGATATATTTTTTGCAATTTTTCTTAATTTTTATTAGTTAATTGATTAGATTTCGTAGGGCTTTCCCAAGTGGAAAAGTGTGGGAGAAAGAGATGGATAATTTACCTCTTATGGGATAAGTTGAAGTTGTGGGGGGGGAATACAAATGAATCTCGCTTTTAGTGTCATTCTTTGCATCTATTCTCTATTCTGGTGTTATCTATCATTTGTTTTCCTCGTATTTGCATTATCTGCATAATTATTTTAACATCTGTGTGTGTGTGTGTGTGTGTTTGTGTGTGTGTGTGTGTCTTTTATTCTCACATTATCTGCATCTTTATTGTTTATTTGTGTCATTCTGCGCATGTTTAATGTTTCTTGCTTCATCTTACCTTTTGCCCCTTCCCCCTTAACAAGAAGCAACCTAACCTAACCCCAAAATCTACCTGACCTAACCTAACTGAAACTTTAATTCGTAAGAAAGAGCAAGTAAGAGAGAAAAATATTAATAATGAAATGTATATAAGGATTTTCATAAAAGTTGAACAACAAAAATTCATTATGAAGCGATAACAAAAACAAATTATTATTTTTTTTAAGGGTTTATTGTTGTTTTTATTGTAATTAGGCGAGCTGCGTTGTTTGTGCCGACCCTAAATCTCATAGAGCAGAATCCATTCAGCCTCCTTACTGACTTCCTCGCCCACTTGGTCCTTCCTCCCATCCTTCTGAGCTCGGGCAACACATTTGTTTCTACGCATCAGGAACTCTCTGGCTCTCTCTCTCTCTCTCTCACGCTCTCCCTTCCGTGTATAAAAACAAAAAAAATGTAGAGCCACCCTGACCCACCCAACGAAAAAAAACCACCAATCCCCTTTGCCTACCTCCCCTCTCTTTCTCTCTTCGACGACCATCATAATCCGAAATACGCAGCAATGCATTTTTTCAGCCCCCCCAAAACACCCCCATCTTCTCTTCTTTCTTAACTCTGCCATCCCCCAGAAGCTAACACTACCCACCCACCAGCACCACCTTTACAACCCCCGCCACCCCCACCACACTGCCGCCCTCACTTCATCCTCGTTCTCTCTATACCAACTGCAATTGTTTTTGTGGCCTCGTGACCTAGTTTCAAGCTTCGTCTTCGTCAACTGCAACCGATGGCTAAGCAGCGCAGTAACTGCGCAGCAGCCGCATAGCAGCAGCAGCAACAGCGACGTTGTCGAAGTGCGCGTGAGACGTTGTTGTTTCAGTTAAGTGAATTGCAGTTCTCTTACTGTATATACTCACATGTATGTATGTACGAGTTTATTTTGTATATTTTGCAAAAAGAAAAATACAAAAGAAGAAGACAAACTGGAATAACTTTATCGACAGCCGATTATCGAACAGTCCAACACACACACAAAAGAAATGAAGGGAAAAGCGACATTTCAATGCCTGTCTGTGCTTGTGCATTTCTGTCAACGTTGGAAGGGAAAGGCTTTCGCATGATTCGAAAGGAACAGCCAAAGAAGAACTTTACTTTAGTTGGTCAATTTAGAGAGGGGAACTGATCTTTGATATCAAAATTTGGACAGTTTAGTTGGTTAAAGGAAATTGAGAAAAAGGATTCGCCATTGGCCAGTTTAGAGTCTTTTTGAAGATAATTTCCCTCTCCTTTTGTCTCTCTCTCCCTGTTCCTTTTGCAAATTTTCTTCTTAGAAGAGCTGGTGAAATCGTTTTGGGGTTTTCTTATGGATTAAGGGATCACAATGGCAAGCTCTCCCTCTGTCTCTCTCTCACACTCGTCGACACCATGAAAAGTTACAGTGTATTAGGATCACGACTATTAAGAAACCGCAAATCGTCAGCGGTTAGCCAGATGAAGAGAGGTGTCGGCCTAGGGTGGGGAGGGGCCACACCTGTGCTTTATATTGATATGATATTGGCTTGACAGAGCGACAAGCGATCTACAAACATATGGCCTGACCTCATTACGCACACAAAAACAACACAAGCAAAAATAATATAGAAAATGTGTATTAAACAAAACAAAAACAAAAAGTGCGTTAATTAATATAATTTAGTTGGAAATCAAATTTATTGCGCATCGTCGACGTCGACTGCATTTTGCAGTTTGCACTCAATGTATACAATATAAGGCGCACACACACACGCACACACACACGCACACACACATGCATGCATAAACAAACACTCACCTACCAGCATGCATACAAATACATATGTATCTATATATGTATGTATGTGTGTATATATAGACAATTATACAAATCTACATTAAGCTGACCTCCTCGAGCGGCGGACTAGGCGAAGGCAGGCATCGGTCCGACAGTCCGTTCGTCAGTTGGTCGGTCGTTCGGTCGGTTGGCATGACGCGGGGCAAGCGACGGCGAATTGCGGTCGAAACCGTCCCTGGGCGAATTGTGTAGCTGTGCTTGCGTCTCTGTGTGTGTGTGTGTGCTTCTCTCTGCTATGTATGTGTGTGTCTGTGTGTACGGCATACAAAAAAGTGTGTCAAGGTTTTTTGAATAATATTTTGTGCAGCGTTAACGTGTGTGCGCGGCGACGTCAGCGCGCAGAGAAAACGCTGCCGCTACCGCTGCCGCCGACGCCACCGCCAACCGCTTCCCCATGCTCATGTGCTCTCCTCCCCGCCTGCCCCGCTACCCTTTTTGCTTCTCTCCTCCAGCTCCCTCATCATCATCATCAACTCATCATTTTGTAGCGTTTTCATTTCACGTTTTGTTGTAATCGCCGTTGTTTCTCCCTCTCTGTCGCTCTTAATATCTCCTTCTCTTTCTCTGTCTTTTTCCCTCTCTTTCTCTCACTCTTTGTTGTATATTGTGTTTGCTCATTTTACGTTGTCATCGTTTCGTTTGGGTCTCTACTTCTTCTTTTCTTTATTTATAATAATATATGTATATATATATATTTTTTTTTTTGTTGTATTTTATTTAATTGTGCATTGTTGGCGATATTTTTGTCATACTTTCGTGTATATATACATATAGATTCGTCTTTAGTTAATTTAATTTAATTGAGATTGGGGCTTATGACGAGCAAACGGCAACTGACTTCATTTGTCAATCAAGAAGCGTTCTTTCTTCTCCCTTCCCTTGGCCTCTTTGTTTGTGCTCATTAAAAAGATGGCAACAAAAACAAAAAAGACCAAAGAACAACGAAAGAAACAAGAAAACTGATAACAATGATAATGATAATTGAGAATATGCATACATACATATATAGAAAACAGGTCAAAGATATGGCATATGCGATCTATGGATCATGCAATTTGAAATTTACATTTCAAATGTGATATTGAGGTAGGTTTCACTTGAAGATGAGTCGAACTGGTCAAATTTCACCATCCAGAGCATCAAGAGCTTGAGGCAAACACTTTTCTAAATATTACGTATACGCAATGTGGTCAAATGAAATCCCATCGCCCTGGACTTGAAAGATTGGCCTACTAGGCTCTGTGGGTCAACATGTCGTATGCGTGATTCTTCTTCTTGTGAACTTTGATACTCTCTTTGGAAACATTTTGTTTCAGAGCTTTTTATGTAACAGAAATCTGCATTCATATATACTTAATATGTACTTATGATTCATTAATTTATTTATTTTCTTCATTTTGTGATAACTCAAGTCTTATCCAGCTTAAAGCGACAGAAATATGCCAGATGTTAATATACAAAAAAAAAAAGGAAACAGGAATAACCATACACTTATGAGTCCAAGCAAACTTAAGCCTTAAATCCAACCATATAATTAATATCAAGATACAAACCTATACATATGTGTGTTTATGTGGGTTATACATACAAAACAAATGCGTACACACATTTTTATAGGCCCAACATCAACATCATCATCATCATCATCTATGTACAACATCATCATCGTCAACATCACACGCCCCACTAAATTTCCCATTGACCTATTAACATGAAAACACAAGCGGCGCGCAGTGGCAAATGGCAGAAATGTATAAAAATAGAGAGAGAGAGAAAATATATACATATGTGTATGTATGTATGTTTGTAAAGAAATAGAGTGCGGAACCAACCTATCCTAAGACCAACACAGTTGGAGTCGCAACAACAACACACACACCAAGCCAGCCACACAATGTGACCAACCTACACCAACATGGCAACAGTTTTCCATTACAATGAACATAGATCGACCCCCTCTAACTCTCTTAAAATACTATAAACCACCCAATTCACAATTTCCCTGGTTTATTCCCTTTCCCCTTACTCCGCCCAACGCACGCACACCCACACATAGTTTTATTAGCACACGCACAGAGAGGCAAACACGCAGAAACATGGGCCATAGGCATAGGCAACGACAAAGATGCCATGCCTACGAGCAGCAGCAGCAGCAGCAGAGCATATAGGCCTCACGAATATAAAGAAAAGAAAAAAAATACTGCGAAACGAAATCGAAATTAATCTCTCTAACATAGACCTGAATCTGTACAACAAAAAAGTAGGTCAACAGAAACAGCGCAGCAGCAACGACAACGTCGACGACGACGTCGCTGCTACTGCTATGATGTAGTCGTCGTCGTCGTCGTCACACACACAACAAGACACTTTCACTTATTACATTATTCAATGATGACAGAGAGTGAGAGAGAGCGAGAGATAGAGAGCTTAAGCAAGAGAGCGGCAGTTTCTGCAAGAGAGAATATGTGTGTGCGAGAGAGTAAAACTTGTGGGCGAAACTTGTTCATAGAAGGCGGGCGGCAGCAGCAACAGCGACCGCAGCGGCATTCGTTACGTTGTCTCGATTATTTCATATTGAAAGCAAAAGTGATCAAAAAAACCAACCTGAACGAAAGAGAGTGACTGGCTTCTCTCTCTCTCTCTTCTGCTGTTGCTTCCTCTCGACACCGCCGCCGCCGCGCTGCTGCCTTTGCCGGCTTGTCAATTAAAAGCAGCGCCGCTGTCGTCGCCAAGCTGGGGAAAAATGTTACAAGGTTTCGTTTCAGGTTAAGACGAGTTTTCAGTTTTTTCGGTTTTTTTTTTCCATGTTTTTAGGTTTCTTTTTGCGGTTGAAATAAGAAGAAGAAAAAACTCAAAATACAACAAAACAAACAAAATATAAATGGATAAAAAAAAAAAATTGTTTTTGTATTTTCTAAATTTAGCTTCTGTTTTGTATGTGTGTTTGTTTTTTTCCTCCTCTTTCTTTTTGTTTTTGTTTTGCTTCGATGACGACAACTGACAGGCGGCGGCGACGGCGGCAGCGACGCCAATCAAGGCGCGTTTTCTGTGCCTTCTCCGTCTCCTCCTCCCCCTCCTTCACCACTCCATGCTGCTGTCGCAGTCGCTGCCTCTTTGTGCTTTGTGCGTTCCGTCAAAAAAAAAAAAAAAAAACGTAAAAAATAAGTGACCTGCCTCATTTGAAAATTGTTTGCGGGTGGCCAATTTGACGATGCACACAGACACACACATAGACACACACACACATCTCATGGAGAATAATCCAAAGATGAGATCATCTCTCATCTCACCTGAGCAATTAACAAACATGGGAATCGAATCCTCAATAACATTCGTTATCGAAAAGTATCGACTTACCTACCTCTTAGTGAATAAAAGCTATCGAAATTTTGCAACAAAGGATATCGAAAATGCCATCGACTTGGGCAAGAACTAACTGTAAACTTTTCTCAACTGTGGTAAAAGGATCTGCTCGAAAATAAGTAAATATACTTATTAATAGTTTCCTTTTTATTTACTTACACACAAATATATGAGATTAAAGGTTAAATAATTAATTAAACTAATTAAAAGAAGTTAGAAACTAGGGCAAAGGCATAGCAAATTGTAATTTGAAAAGTAAATGATTAATATGAAAAGAAAGTTGTGGAAAAAATGAGATGAAAATGGTTAAAAACTAAACCTGAAAGGATAGCTAAAGTTGGAAACTAATCATGATTAAAACTATCTTAGTTAAGGAATCAGTTAACAAATTTAAAATTTATTAGTACATTATTTAAATTTAAATGTACATTAATTGCTTTTAATGGTTAAATCCTCTTCTAAGGGATTCTTCTTAGCCCCAACACTTTTTTTAAAGTAGTTAGAAGGTTGATCGCTGAAAAGAGTTGTAAATGCTTCAAGTGAGCCTCCTCGGGGATCCTTCAGGCTGGTCGTGGCCTAATTTTTTAAACCAAACGATTTTCTTTACGATTTTATAGTTCGATTCTTGGAACCTTTTAATGAGGTTAGAGTTAAAGTAAACTTTAAATTTAAACACTATTTGCATTAGATTAATCAGCATATAAGCTTAATAATCACTTTAGTTGGACTCTTTACACTAAATCAAATTGATTGATTTGATTTGCATTCGTTTGTATCTGAGAGCTTCTTCGAAAGGGATGTAAAGTTATTAAATATTATTACAACTACTTCTTTTCCCACCTTATTATGAATATTGCTCTTAGCCCTTCTCTGTTGCCAAATATATATATATTAGTCACTCGTTCAACTGTTGGCTGACCCGACCATTCAGTCAACCTCTAACATATGACCAAAACAACAACAAAGTCCCAACTTACGAAAGACTTAAATGTATTTTACTCTACTGACTACTTTATACATATAACCACGTGTGTGTGTGTGTGTGTGTGTGTGTGTGTGTACCTAAAGTCAAGTAACATTTGGCAATCGGCACATAAATTAAAATACTTAAAAAAAAACCAAAACCAAAAGCCAAACTTCCAGAATTAAGCCGCGGCACACAAAACATAAAAATTAACTGTGGATTGCGTAAAAAAATAGAGAGAAAAAAACAAACGAAAAATAAAAAAACATACCAAAAGCAACAATTTTGAACAAAAATAAATAAACAAAACCTTCGACTGACCCAACAATAACAGCAGCAACAATAACAACAACAACAACGAAACTTCAACTGAAACCAAATCTGATTCCCAGTGACGAGTGACCAACCAGTGACCAGGCAACAACAACAACAACAATAAGCAATTGGTATTGGAGACAAACAGATAAAGAGAGAGACAGAGAGGGGGAGAGACTTGTAGCAATTGTTGTTGTTGTTGCTGCTGCTGCTGCTGCATTTATTCTCTGCACGTTCCAAGTAAATTTTATACGTTTTAATGTTTTATTATGAAATTAAGCCTGGGCCAAGCGGCGGCAAATCAAATGTCCATCAACAACAACAGCAACAACAACAATTTGGACACACTATGTGTGCCGTGGACATTGCCATGTGCCTTGTGCTGTCGTTTTTTTTCTTTCTCTTTTTTTCTGTTGTTGTTTTGTTGTGCCAAGTCCCCAAAAACAGAATACCAGATACAGTCCAAAGTTGTTGTTGTTGTTGTTGTTGTTGTTCTCTCCATCGTCGTTGTCGTTGTCGCCTTTGGTTTAACATTTGTGCCAGCAGCAGCAGCAAAGTGCACTGTAAGATTGGCAAAGGAGGGTTAAGGGGTACCTAGGGACAATGACGATCAGTGGCATCGTCGCCAGTGTGGAGGGGCACGTCATTCCAATCACCAGACAAAATTGTCAAATCTATCAAATTTCTCAAACTAAAGGGAATGAAATTTAAAAGGATTCTCTAAGAAAATCAATATAACATTGAGAAATTAGCTTAGCAAAACTGAGTTTCAATAAATCCTACTATAAGATTCTAAATCATAGGCAGCACAAAAGGTGAGCAGGTTGTATGTATAGCTATTTCAAGAGCCACCAAGTTCAGCAGAAGAATCCACATCTCTTCCACGCTAAAAGTAGTTGGGAATTAACGAACGACTTGAGGCGAGAAAAGAACGGCAAAGCTTGCAACTGCAGATTCCACCAGAACCTAGCTTGAAAAAGCCAAAAAATTGAAAAATTTTAAAAGAAATTATTTTACCATTATAGTATTTTTTAAAAGATTAGCTTAAACCTTAATGAAATATTCAACTTAGTTGATTGAATAGGCAAGTAAATAAGCATAGAAAAAAAACATTTAAAGTTAATTCAAAGAAAAGAAACTGTAATCGTTTTAACAAGTTTCGAATGTCAAGTATATATATTCGATCTAATATATTAAAAACTGCTCAGATATTTGATTTAATGTTGAATAATATTACTTTAAATATTAATTAAGATTCATTTTGAGGTATGCTGTTTCATGTGTTTTGTCTCTAAAGCCTTTTCTTTTTGTCGTTTTGTTAACTTTTGTGACCTGTACCAGAGGCTTTTTGTTTTTCGTTTTGTTCATTTGTGTGGTAGTTGTTGCTGTTGTTGTTGCTGTTGCTGTTGCTGACTGCCTGCCAACCGATTGACAAACAACTGTCGAAAAAGTCATTGCGCATGCGCACAAGTCAAAAAGGTAAACGCAAAAGCGAAACCAAACCAAAACGAAAACGAGAACAAAAAACCCAAAAACAACAACTAAGGGGAACCCAAAAAGTTAACAGATCTTTTGGGCAACACACAAACACACACACACACACATACAGAAATTGTGGCACAGGCATTTAAATGGAGTAGCGAAGTGGAAGCTGTAGCTAGCTAAGGCTGATGCAGAAGTAGGTCTCGAAACCTGTTTGGTTTTTTTTTCGTTCAACTGAGAGTGAGAGTGAAATTTGTCTTCTCTGTATGCATATGTATGTGTGTGTGTGTGTGTGTGTATCTCTTGGGTGTTTTGTCATTACCTGACCAGAGATCCCAAAAGTCTTGTTGGCTACGATCACGAACATTTTCGGAATACCCTCACGGCAAAGTGTGAAAACAAAGGGTATATTGAGATTACAGTTTTGTTTTGTTTAAGAATTTTGAATGACCTTTTCTACTTTAAGGCGGGAAAACAAAATGATCTAAGCCATTTGAATGATATTCGTTTTACGTGTAGTTTGAAAAAATCATTCATTGCTTCGATTAACGCAATTATCGATTATGCCATTTTGTTTTGTCATCACTAGACTAAAGTCATCAAAGGTTTCCATTCTTACTTAATCTATAATGAAGAATTTCAAGTTATAATTAGGGTTCCCCTAGTTAATTACATTTGCTAAATGAACTAATCTGAAACACTGAATCACTCCACAAAGATGGCTCACTTGGAGGATTTTCACATTTTTAATCCTTGTGTATTGAATCCCTTTTTACTATTTTGTCAAATTTTTTCAATATTCAAAGGTTTATGATTAAGTCATCGCCAAGTTTATCGATATCACTAGGCTGGTATCGATAGATGTTCAAAAGACAACTCTGATGGCCTAGCTATTGATCGCCTACTTAGAAAACTAATAAAGTATATACAAGACTAAAGGAAGGGTATTTAAAGATCAACATTCATTTATATATGAAATCATATTTACTTTTGGTTTCGCCTAATACTGGCGTCGTGGGTGGGACGGGGGTGGTGGAGGGAAAATAGTCATGAAGGCAGGAAATGAGAAACAATGGGAAGTGCGTTGGCTATAGATTTCATAAGAGCGCTTCTTCAATATTAAGAAAGACACACACCAAACACAGAGAGTGTGATGCCAAGAGAGAGCGAGAGAGAGAGAGATAGAGACAGAGAGAGCGAGAGAGAGAGAGAAAGGAGTCGTCATCTTTTCTTTTCAGGGTAATTGAGCGTTGAAATGTTGTAATCCACATCCAATCTGCCTACCTCTACCTACTTATACATGAAGACGCGAAGGTGGGCACACACACACACACACACACACAAAACGTGTTTCACTTTTTTTTTCACGTGCATCTTCTTCTCACAAAAGTGATTTCCATTTTTGTAACTGCATTTCGGGTTTTTCCCCCTTTCTCATCCATCAACAGGCAACAGCAGTCAGCAGTCAGTTTCTTCTTGTTTCGCTGCCATCGAAAATGTAGCAATATTTTGCGGCATTTTTGTGATTCATGAACTGCCCACCAAAAAAAAAAAACTGAAATACGTTGCATTTTAATGGGTGTCATCGATGGTTGTTGTTGCTTTTTGGCTTCTTTAGTTCCGTTTTTGGTTAGTTAAGGAGGCAAAACTGAGTGAAAGTTTCTCGTCGTTGTCGTTGTCGTTGTCAGGCCCCGATTTTATATATTATTTTATACTCCTTTCGGTGGGGGGGATATCGATCTTATGTAATCTTATGTTTGCCCGTTTTTTAGGGTCTCTCGTCTCTTCCATTTCCATTCATTTTTCTTTCGTTTTTGGACATCCTTATTTGGCTGCTGTTGCCGCTGCTTTATGGCGTCTCTTGTGGTTGCCTGCATGTTAAAGCTATTTAATGGCCATTTTTTATTCTTCTTTGTTGGTTTTTTTTTTTGGGGGGATACGAGTAATTAAGGGTAATATATTACGCATACGTTGTAGAAACTGATTGGACCTAAAGCAAAATTGATAAAGAGCGAAAATAACTAGCGAAATTTAAAGCTCAACGAGCAATGCAAATTCAAGACATGAGAATTAATAAATGGCATATGAAATGAGTTGTAAAAAAGGTAGGGTGGGGGGAAGAAGTCAAAATGACATGGGGTTAAGGCATCAAGAGGACCGAGGAATAAGCCCAATCGATGTAGTTGACATCTAAAGGAAGATATTTTGACCAGTAATTGAAGCAATTTCTAACGTTTTTAGTAGTACGAAACAAAAATGAAGTATACGTTGCGTGTAACTACTGTAAAAATAATGGGCATACGTTGCGTATGCTTAATATTTTGGTTTTCTATTGTATTTGAAGCTAAGAAGGTAGCCATGAAGTGTAATTAAAATTTGTAAATACATTTTTTATCTGAAAATGACATACATATATGTATATACATATTAATGATCATAAATCCGTTAGTCATGCAAGTTAACAAGTTAATGAAAAATGTTGCCAACTTAAACTAACACACTGAGTAAGCAACAATAAATAAAAATAGCCAAAGAGGCAAAAATATTTTCTTAATAATTGCAGTTCAATAGTGACAGAGATTAGATGGCTTTTTCTTTTGTATGGGAGAGAAGAGATTTCTTAAGGGCCAACAGTGCGTATGATAGATGGAAAATTCTTCTATTCTAACTCACCTGTTACATCTTAATATGCTTTGCAAGGGACTTAAAGAGGTTGTGCTCGGGAGGGAGGGGGGTATGGTAAGAAGATGAAGAAGAAGAAAACAGCAAACACACACGCACATACACACAGAAACCAATAACAACAACAACAAAAGACACCAAAGAAATAGGAAACGAAAACACGCCACATGAAAACCGTGTCATGAACAAATGCAACAACGACAATAACAACAACTAATTGAGACCAAGCAACAAAAAAGCAACAGCAACACACACACAAGCCAAGAAGATATACAAAAACAAAAACTAAACCAAGCAGCTGCAGCAGCGTCAGCGTCGCACAGTGGGGCATTCTGGCATTTAGCATTGCAAAAATCATAGCGTCTAAACCAATAATGCGATTTCAAAAATTTAAAAGCATATTATAAAGAATACCTTAAGCTTCAAAATGAATGTTTATCAAAAGTGCTGGGTGTTCGGTGCTGTAATATTCAAGGTCAACGTCAGAAAATATTTCCGAGCACGTTTTTCCTTTAAAAATGGATCGAAACCCGGTTTTTTTCATTCACAAATGGAATTTTTCATTGTTTTAGACGGCTGCGTAACATTATTTATTGTTTTAATTTGATTTTTTAACATAATTGCAAAAAAAAAAAAAAATTTTTAATTTTTTTTTAGGTTAGTTTTGAAAATTTGCTATTGATCTGAACCTTTTGTAGTCCTTGATTTTACATTCCTGTGCTTCATCGGATAGCTCTCCAAGTTGTAAACACTGATATTCCATTAAATCCTTTCCGTGAGCCAAAATCCTATGTACCGTTGGGGTAAGTTTTTTTTTGCGGATACAATTCAGTCAAAAATTGAGCAGTCTTTGAAGTATATTTTTCACCATTTACCATTTAATTTTTTCACGAAATATGCCAGATTTCAGAAGCTTGCGATCCATTTTCGCCTTATGTTATATTGCGAATACATATTTAATATTTACCTTAAGCTCCTTACAAGCGTTTTCGAATGAAACGCTCATTTCAAACTCATTTAAGTTTTCTCGTAAACTTTCAAAATCCTTTCATTCTTTAACAACATTTTTGCACAAATAAATAAAACTGTCTTGAATTATATTGACAAATACTATTCAGTCCTGATTTAAGGTGTTTCCACTTATGGAGTTAAAAATAAACTGTCGCAAACGAGAGGAATAATTAGCTCTTTATGTTATATTTTTTGAATTAACTAGGTAGAACGAAAAATCGGTATTACACTTTTTGTATTAATTAGGTAAAAAACGCAACATTTACATCCAATTAGGTAAACGGAAATAAAAACCACCAACCCACAATTAGGACAAATTTGTCATCAACTTAAATAACATTTACCTGTCTTGTAAGTTTTTCCAAAGCAGGTAATTAGCAATTTATCATTGTAGAATGGCATATATGTAAATAGGTAGTATTTGCAAAACAGCATTACGCAATGTTATCATTTAAATACAAAGAAGCTACAGGCCAATACGCATGCGCTCTTCTTCTTCCTTATACCTGCAGCGCATTTATTAGGCGAGGTTGCCTTAGTTTTATGGCTTACGCATCGGTGTCGCAGGTCTCCGCATATTGGGACTATATACATCTGATAGGTAAATATTTCACCTACCTAGTGTATGTAGTCCGGTATTGATACTCGTTGATCCTTGCTAGTTTTATTCCACCAAAGTTCAAAAAATGTCAATATTTAGTACATTTTTTAAACGCTTCTAGTTCAATAACGATTTAAGTAATTATTAAAATTTATGAAACATGCTATTCATAAAGAACATACTTTTCAGATAAAACCAAAAAATTCAAGATCGATTGTTGAAATCGCCAAATATTCAGTTTCAAAGTTGCGATTTTTTTTTTAAAATCATCATTTTTTCCTATTCACTAAAAATGTCTCAAATTTGGGAGCCTCTAGCACCCATGAATCTCAACCGATTTTAAAAATTTTTTGGATTCATAATCTCTGAAGTATTTCCTATCGATTGCATATATCATTTTTGCCAAACGCGATTATGAAAAAACGTATTTTTGCAACGCTATCCGAGCAAAAGGCCCAACTGTGCGTCGCAGCAGAGCCGCCAACTTGGCAAACTACAGAAGAAGACAACAGACAACAGCAGCAAAAATGAAAATGAACAAAAAAAAAAAAAACCAACAAAATTCCCAGTTACAAAAGGTTTTTCATAATATTTATTTCCTCTGAAAGAATTGACTTGTGGCAGCAGCAGCAATGGCAACAGCAACAGCAACAGCAACCCACCAACAACACACACAGTACGAACAGTGGCTCAAAGCTAAGCCAAAAAGTTTCACTTTCGCTTTCAACAAAAGCGAAACAACACCAACACCAGCAACTACAACAACTACAAAAAAAAGGGGGCCACTAAGTCAAGCCACAGTCAAAAGAGAGCTTTAAACGCGCAGCGCTCCCTCGCACTGTTGTACTGTGTCTCTCTTTGGAACTCTGTTCGCCGCCGCCTGCACATCGAAGCTCTCTTGTTATTATTGAAAGTGAAACTGGTGCTGCCTGCTTGCTGAGCACAGACACCAGAGAGAAGGCATATTAAAGAGTGAGAGTGAGTTTTCATGTAGTGTAGTTTTTGTATTGGTAATGGACGGAGAGGCACGGCAGTGGCAGCGGCGGCGGGGGCTCATGCAATTGAGAGCGAGAGTGCTCTGCTGCTGACGTTCGTTCGTTGCTTCTGCTGCTGCTGCTGCTGCTGCTACTTACTCTGCCAGCTGCTCAGTTGTCGTTGGCAGCGACTTTTTAGTGTATTGCGGTATCCTCGGCGTTTTACTTGGCGTTTTTAGTCAATCGAGATACGTGGTTGATGTTGGTCGTGTTTTTCGCATAGCAAATTAAAACTATATATCTAAAATACAAAAAAAAAAACACACACAAAAAAAAAAATAATAAAGCAAAAAAAAAAAAAAAAAAAGTTAAACACCAAAAGCAAAAGTAGTTACACCTACAAAATATAAACACACACATCAATAGCATACATACAGCAACAGCAACAACAACAACAACAACAACAGCAACAACAACGAATCATCACAATTGTGCGTGTGTTAATAATAATATATATATTTTTTTTATATTTTTGTTTGTTGTAAAGTAAAAGAATTAAGAAAGTAAGAATTGCTGCAACTGCCCATAAAACATCAGATATATATCTATATATCTATATATATATATATATGATATCTAACACATATCCGTAAATTAACCAGCAGAACAGCCCAAGGATTATGTTCTCTTGCTGCGTTAGATTTGTGTTATATATAAACAACTAATGTACATATATATACATATATATAGTTATAGATAGATCTCGATCTAGATCTATAAATGTGTAAATGAGATGATTCTCCTCTTCGTTTTTGGTTATTCCTCGTTCTTTATTCTTTGCAACTAAATTTTTTGTTTTTTTTTGGTTTTTGTTGTTTTTTTTTTCAATAAATGTTGTTGTGACCCCAATTTACTGTGTAAATTAACAAAAATCAAAACACCAACAACAACAACAACAACAAGTTATAAAAAAGATATATGCAAATCTGTTTTCAACAAAACGACAACAACAAACAACTGCAAATGCAACTGCCACAACAACAACAATAAAACGGACAAAATCCAATCTTTCTCTCTCTCTCTCTGTATATAGGAAAAAGCCCTACCTCTAAACAGGCTATAAACAAAACCAAGAGACAAAATAAACAAACAAACAAAAGAAACAAAAGAAACATCCTTTTCGTTTTTGCTGTCTCTATATAAATCTACATCTCTATATATATATATATAAATATCTTCACTCACCTCGTCAAAGTACCTGCAAAAATACAAGAAAATCGAATTACAAATTACAAAATAAAGTGTCAACCGGATATACATAAATCTACATACATATATATATATATATATATATATATATATAATCTTCAACTTCACATTAAATTTCTAAAATTTAACAAACAACAAAATATCTAAACATAAACATAAATCTTAAAAAGATCTAAAAACAAAAACCAAAAATGATATATAAATTGTGACTTACCCCTGTCTCCCTTCTAATCCCCCCTCAACAACAACAACAAAAAGTGTGTTAAATATACATATAAAACCCAAAATCAAGTAAAATTTCTTATAAAGAACAAATACAAAACAACAACAACCACATCACTCCATTTCAAAGGGGGAAAACTTTTAAACATATATTTGAATATTAAGAAAAACGTTTTCTAAAAGAAAACACACATTTTGCATTAACAAAACTTGTAAAGTTTCAAAATATTTACATACAAAATTATTCGCACTTTCTAAAAGTAAACAAAATTTAACAACAAATTATGTTTTAAACAAAAATAATCAATTCCAAAAATGAAAGACATTTTCCCAAAGAAAATGTTTAAAAGAAAAAGATCTTAAACAAAATCAAATTAAATCAAGTTTTTTGCTCTAATAACAAACAAAAAACAATAAATAAACAATTGCTAAAAAACAAAAAAAAAAAAAAAAAAAAACTTAGCAAATGTCGAACATTTGCCAGTAAATTCGCCTTAAAAATGTTGATGCACATACAACAGCAACATCAACAACAGCAACAACAAACACAAAAACCGCAGCAGCAGCAACAACAACAACAACAACAATACCAACAGCAACTACAATTAAGTGCAAAGGCCAGACCACCGTATAAACTCAATCTAAACCAAAATCAAAATTATAAACTAAATCTATTTTATGAGCAAATTTAAGAAATAAAACTCTAAAACAAAAACAAAAACTAAGCACAAAAACAACAACAAAAAGGCAAAGCAAAAGAAAAAGAACAAGAGCAAACAAATTATTATTAATAATTTTTGTGTGTTTTGTTTATCTTTTTGTTTTTTGTGTTTCGTTTGGTTTGGTTTTTACTTACTGCCGTCCAAAAGAGAAAACAAAAATTGAATAAAAAACCAAACATAAAATTAAACAAAAACCTGCAAAAACGAATTCCATATCGAAATTCCATGAAATGTTATTAGAAATGGATCCCCAACAACAACAGGCGACAGTTCAGTTCATCTCGTCGTTGAGTATGTCGCCATTCAGTATGCAATTGGAGCATCAGCAGCCCTCCAGTCCAGCATTGGCAGCAGCAACTCAGCAGCAACAGCAGCAGCAGCAGCAGCAACAGCAGCAACAACAACAACAGGGCAGCAATAATGATAACAATGATGATGATTATAGCGCCTATACGTTGCAGCTGACTGGAGGTGGAGGCAGCAGTGGTGGAGGAGGAGGTACAGGAGGAGGAGGAGGAGGCGGCAGTGGCGGCGGAGGAGCTCATCAGCAGCAGCAGCAACAACATTACCAGCAACAGAATCTATCAAATAATGCCAATAACAACAACAACAACAACAATCAATTCACATCCCAATCCTATTCGTATATATACAATTTTGATTCACAGTATATATTCCCAACAGGCTATCAAGATACCACATCCTCACACTCGCAGCAAAGCGGCGGCGGTGGTGGAGGAGGTGGTGGCGGTGGTGCCAATCTCTTAAATGGCAGCTCCGGTTCAGGCAGTTCCACTGGTGGCGGTGGCTATGCCATGCTCTTACCCCAATCAAACAATTCCTCTCATATGGGAGGACCACAAAATTCCACACCCGGTAATGGTGGTAATGGTAATTCCTCCTCAAATCCATCAGCCGGCAATGGCAACAATGGTGGTGGACATCATCATCCACATGGCGGTACCTCGGCATCGGCCTCCGGTGGTGGTCATGGTGGCAACAGCGGTGGACACAATGCATCCGGTGAAGCCATCGATTTCAAGCATCTCTTTGAAGAATTGTGCCCCGTATGCGGCGATAAAGTCAGCGGCTATCATTACGGTTTGCTAACCTGTGAGTCCTGCAAAGGTTTCTTCAAGCGAACGGTACAAAACAAAAAGGTCTACACCTGTGTGGCCGAGCGATCCTGTCACATTGATAAAACGCAACGGAAACGATGTCCATATTGTCGTTTCCAAAAATGCCTTGAAGTGGGCATGAAACTGGAGGGTGAGTACAAAATTCATCATTTTCATTTGTAGTAGGATAACTAGTTTAAACTATAACGACTACCGATAATACACGTTGATTAACACTAAACACAGAGAAGAGATACAGACAGACAAACGGAGAGGGAGAGTCATTCAATGGGCTACGAGCAGAGCAGAGAGACGCATAAAAAGAGCAAAAGCGGTTCTAAATATAAAACCAAATATAAGCCTGGAATATAAAAGACATTAAACAAAGCCTAAGATCTACCACTACAAAGTCAATTGATAGGTTTGTCATAGTTTATCTCCAGAAAGGTCCTTCCCAATGCCCAATTGTTTTTTGATTACTTTCAACTTTTACTTTCTCCTCCACCTCACGTACAATTTTGCTCTAGTTCTGCAGCTGCGTTGAGAGATCAACTTCTTCAAGAATATTCTGAAGATCACAGATATATATATATATAAGTATATATGTCGGATAGTGTTGATTAAGTGACTAATAAGTCGAAGCCTACTAGTTAGTTCCAATCGATGGGCAGGTGTGTCAATTGTAGCCCTGGTTTTACGTTTGCAGCGGCTACAGAGTGACACTTGGGAATGTTGAGTTTGCAGGATGACAAGAATGTTTGCTTTAGCAATTTAGAAACAAATGTTGAGATCTGTCATCAGGTCAGGTCCTATATAAGGAGGGGCCTCGAGCTAGAGAGCTCACACACCTGGGAATTAGCCAAACAGTTCAAAAACACAAGTGAAACAATAAAGAGTAAAAACCATAAAAGACATGAGTGAATTACGTATGCCTTTCATTCATTTTGAAGACTCTCTTAGGGTTAAGTCCGTAGAGAGCAGATCTCTGGAGGATCACAGGATCATTAAGAGTCTTCTTGACTGACTCATTGACTCAATTTTGTTACATCCCAAAGATAAACCTTGCCACCTTCCAGTTTTCATGTTTCTCCCTCCCTCCTGCCTGCTAGAAAGAAAATGTTTGTTACTGCCAACGAATTGAATTTTTTGTTTAATATCGAAACTTCTAGGCATCCTTCAAGCTGCCTTCCCCTGCCCCTCCCTCACTCCATCCTAATCAGTATTATTGTCTGTCATCATCATTGACCCTCAAATGTGTTGTTTACAACATTTTGCGTACAAGTGTTTTTTTTTTTTTTTTTTTATGATGAATATTCGTTGACCCTGACAATGGTGTATGGTGAAGGCTAAAGGGGTGGGGGGCAATACATAGGAGGAGTGATGGGTGGTGGGGGCTTTTTAATATGCAATGCAATGCGCAGATCAACAGAGAATCGAAAAAAAAAAAAAAGATTGGATTGTTTATTTGTTTTTCCTACTATTTCTATTGAGTATTGGATCATTTCCTAGACATTTGCCAGGTTTTAGTTTAGTTAAACTACTTAATTGGCCATATTTAAAGGCGTTTTAAGAATTCCACGTACCACAGTGCGTATGAGTAATATGTGGGCAAGTAACCATTGGGATTATTGGGGCTTATTATCAATCTTAACACTTGACTTGATTGACGTTCTATTAGGATAAATCCACAACTTTACGTCCAAGAAGACACCTCCTCACCCCCCTTCAGCTCCTCCTCCTCAGTTAATATAATTTCAATTCAATAAAATGGGAAAAAGTAGCTGATTTTCTTCTTTTCGAAGAGATTGAAATTAGACTGAAGAGTGCAAAATGAGAATCGGGTCATTGCTTAGTTAAGGCATATCTACTATATAATTGCACACAAGACCAAAATCGTCCTCTGAAGGAGCAACCAATTAACTTGTTAACCTTTATAAGAGGTACAATAGCTTTGTATCTTCTTAGTCTTAATCTCAAATCACAATGAATGGCTTAGTTATCTGTCCTCTGGAAGCTTTTCAGGTAGGAAGAAGGTTTTAGAGTAGAGTAGAGTCGATATAACTTAACTTAATAACTTATTATATAAGTAGACAAGGGGATTGTGGGGATTTATGTGTAGCCTAGGCCATTTCAAATGATGGACTTGGCTATCAAGTCAAGACCAGTTTATAACCAATTCAATGTCAATCTCTCCACGACTCGTAATAATCCAATTCTTATCATAAAGATAAGAAATTTTGTCTTTCACTCTTGTTGGATCTTTCTCTTTTAATCTATATTGAGTTGTCGTTTCGAAAAGGATTCAAATTTAATTATATACATATATGTATATAGTGTTCAGTAGATCGATTTGTTGTTGCTCCATCGACATTTTTTGTGTATTTTGACGTTTTGTGTTTTGTATTTTGGCAGCCTCAACCATGACCCCTTTACAAGTATATATAGTATATATATATTCTCTGTTGTTTGCCGATTGCAGGCAAAAACAAAAAACAAACAAAAAAAGAAATTAAATCGATATTCCTTATTATTTATAAATGCGCAACAACAACAACAACAACAACTCGAAGCCCAAACTAACAAAAAACCTTGCAAAATGCTTGAGGGAAATATATATGAATCTGCGCTATGTGTGTGTGTGTGTGTGAGTGTGTGTGTAGCGACCCCAAGTGAATTTCTTATAGTAAGTGTAATAATTAAGCAAAAGAAGAAAAAAAAAAGATTATGTAAATTTATGAAATATTTATATCAGGTTCTCTCATTTCTCTTGACCCCAATTAGTATATTAAAACGAAATGTTCATTCCCGACCTAGCCCAATATGAAATACCTCTACACACACACACACACATACACACACACACACACACACACACACACACACACACACACACACACACACACACACACACACACACACAAGAGAGACAACATAACATTTTCGAGTTTGAGTTTATTTTGCCTTCTTCTGTTTATTACTTTTATTATTATTATTATTTTATTGACGTTGTCAGATTGTTGCTGTTGTTTTTGTTGCTGCTTCTGCTGACTCTCGTGATGTGTCAACAATTATTATTATTCTTTTCTTTTTTTTTGTTTTGTTTATATACGGGACAAGGTTTCTTATATTTTATTCACATTGTCTCTTCTTTCTTCTCTTTGTTTGTGCTGTTTCTTTTCTTCGTTTTTTTTTTTTTTTGAACTGTTTCTTCACATCATTTACTCTTCCTGTAGATAAACAAATGTTTATAAAGGTTTTGATTAAAGGTCATGATTAAGATAGAAAGAATTGCAACTTTTACAAGATGTAAATCTGAATCAATATATAGATATAAATAAAGTTGTTTATTATGTTAGTATTATATAATTTTCTTTATTTCTCCAATTTTCTTCAAGAGGAAACAATTTAATCTTAGTTAGTCTCAATAATCAATACCAAAATTGATTCAAATTTCAATGAATGCAATTCAAACTTTCGATGAATATTTAAATTGAAAAGTTGTCGAAATCAGTTTTTATTGGAATTTATTTACCATCATTTGTAAAATGCATAAAAAAGGATCTTAAAGAATCATAAATTGTTTATAACTTTTTCTTGAATGAAATTCAAAGCATTTTCATCTAATATAAAATTTTGGCTTTACTTTGATCGGAATTATCTACCTTAAAATCTATATATAATATATACACAAAAATATATATTATAATTGCATACTTTTCATTTTAATTGACAGTGCCCCACCCCTCCTGCTGCCCCCCACCTACATAAGTAACCCAATTCCACTTGGTTTTTTTTTGCTCTTTGAACTTATTTTGTGTTAAGGACCTATCTTTATCCTTTGGGTATTACCTTTTATTATTATTATATTTGGGTTTTTGCCTTAACCTTATAACTTGCATAATTAATTTTCATCTTGAAAACGTTTTTGCTGTTGTTTTTTTACCTTATATACTCTTATATTCAACTCTCGCTTTTGTTGTTGTTTTTTTTTTGTTGCTTTTTGTGTAATAAACCAACTTTTGCTTTCGCGTTTGGCAAACTGTGTGTAAGGTGGGAGAGAGATGGAAAGTGAAATGAGCTTGTACAGATGGAAAGAGGAGGCAAGTGTCAAGGAAGGGTTAGTAGTGGTTGGGTGAGGAGGTCGGGGGTGGGTGGTGGCAGGGTCCTCTTGCCCCACAAACAAGTATGTACATGCCGCCTTTTACTACATACACATATAGAGACAAGTCTCTGAGCTATATACTCATGCATATGGCCTCTCCTTCTGCTTCCTCCCCTCGCCCTGCCCTCGTTCTTGCCAGAGTCGGTGCAGCATGCACCGGCGGCCCCAAATGAATTCCATACGCCCTCCGCCACCTTGCCCTGTCCCTGTCTTGCTGCTGTTGCTGCTATTTCACCCACAAGTCGCGCTCTAAAAATGAATTCAGAGCAGCAGCCAACAAGAGAGAGAGAGAGAGAGCGAGAGGGAAACAGAGGAGGGAAAAAGATAGCGGAAAAGCGAGTGCAAGTTGCCTTTGCATTGGGGGTTGGCCTCTTGTTGAAGGAGTGTAAGGAGGAGTAGGGGGTGGGGAATATTGCGTATGGCGCTGACAGTTGGCGGGCCGCAAAAAAAAAAAAAAATGAAAAACCAAAATACAAAAATGCGGCCGCATGGCAGAGAGTGTGAGTGTGAGAGAGAGAGATTCACGTACAAGGCAGAGAGCGGGCAAAGCAAGAGCAAAAGCTAAACCGAATTGAGCTCAGCTTTGTAAGTTTATTTCTCTCTCTCAGTGTGTGTGTGTGTGTGTGTGTGTGCTCATGTTTGACGTGCTCTTTCTTAAACATTGTTTAAATTTTGTAATAGGTTATTTTCGTCTTAGCAATTTGTTAAATTTATTATGCAAAGTGTGAAAATTTTTGTAAATAATTTGTAATTGTAATCTCCAGTACAATATGAAACCAGAAAATAGAAGAAAAAAAAACAACAAAATATTGTGATAACAGTCTCGGTAATGAGGCCAAGTAAATGTTTCATATGATTTTCATACCCTGTATATAAAAAAAGAGTTTTTAAATGGTATATCGGGACAGTGGAAATGGATCCATTTACATAGATTATAAACATTTTCGAAGGTCGATATAGAAATATTTGTACTTTGTGGGCGAAAAGATTTCCATCGTTTCCTTTTCAAGTGACTATATCGATTGTTTTAGAGGGATAGAGCGGTCTCGAATATATAAGGGCTAAAATATGGTATTCAGAGAAAAGATTTCTCTCATTGCCTCCCACACAAAAAGCTTAAGCTTTTTGAAAAACAGTTAAATGTTTCCACTACCTCATATAACTACTAT
This sequence comes from Drosophila equinoxialis, assembly GCA_018150345.1. Classification (NCBI taxonomy): domain Eukaryota; kingdom Metazoa; phylum Arthropoda; class Insecta; order Diptera; family Drosophilidae; genus Drosophila; species Drosophila equinoxialis. The sequence goes on along the minus strand of JAECWI010000089.1, from coordinate 2,285,032 downwards.
TATAATCACCGCTAGGTGTCGCCAATGTACATAAATGGGTAACTAACTATAGTTAGTTAGATTGAAATATTGGATATGTTAATACTATGAATACTTGTTGATATACAAATATGCGTTTATATAAAAGGGATTTGTTGGGGGGTATCTAAAATTAGGGGCCTCCTCGGGGAGATAATATGTAGCTAAATTTTCAAAAAATGTAAGTTATTCTGTATGTAGTTTATTTTATTTGTCACATTTACATGCTATAAATCAATTAGCTTTTCTTTTTATTGTTATGTTTTGTTTTTGTTTTTTTTTTTTTTTGGCTATTTGATATTCGATTATAATGCTTCCGCTATATCCCCGTGAGCTCCACATGACCGACCCAATAGCAATTCCCATCAAATTTACGACGAGAGTATTTGGAAATAAGAGGAGAAGAAGAAGAAAGAAGAAAAAATCGGTGTGTGATGGTTTTTCTTCATATTTTTTGTTTTTGTGTTTTTGGTTTGCTTTGGTTTTTTTTGCTCACCGACACTTACAGAGAGCGCTTGTCTCTGCCTCTCGCGCTCTGTTGCTCCTTCTGGCTCTCTGTATTTAGCTCTCTCTGTCTGTCATGCAACGCATACTTGACTGTATGCCATGTGTCCGTGTGTCTCTCTCGCTATGTTTGTGTGTGTCTGTGTGTGTATATATCAATGTATTGCCATCTCATTTCCGCTTTTATGGACTTGGCCTATAGTGCCATCTCTTGCGCTCATGACCTAGATTCTAAAATATCTGTGTATAAGTGCACGTGATATACACAGGGAAACAGAGACTGCGACTGAGAGAGAGAGAGCGAAGCGGGAGAAATACATGTGCCCATAGCCAGTGCCGCTATAGTGCGAATGCGATTGTGTATGTGTGTGTGTGTGTGCGCGCCTCTGTGTGTAATCAATGCAACATGTAGAGAAGTTGCTTGTCGCCATTTGGCTTTATTTTTGTGTTTGGCATTTTTTGTATTTTTAACACTCACTGAATTATTACGAACATTTTCGCCTCGTTTAGTCGTTCCGTTTGCATTCCATCTCCTTCTTCCGTTTATTCATCTCTTTTACACACTCCCTCCTCTCTCTTTCTTCCTCTCTCTGTGAAACATCTGTAAGCACTGTCTGTGTGTGTGTGTGTGTATGTTGAAATCTCTTAACGCTTTCGTCAGTTCGTCTAGTAATTTTTTTTTTTTTATTTTGGGTATTTTTGAGTCTCCCAAGCTTTAGTTTAGTTTTAGTTTTGTCAGCTCGAAACATTTTTTTTTTTTTTTGGTTTTTTGGGCTTAAACCCTCCAATGACTCACACTCCCCATATATCTATATTTAGATGTGTGCGTGTGTGTGTGTGTGTGTGAGTGTGTGTATGACCATATGTTGTTACCATAGTTTACTTGGTTTTGGATTACGACTGCTGCTGCTGCTGCTGTGCAGCTTGTGGACGGACTTAACAATAGGGATTTTAAATTACACTTAAGCGTATTACAAATTGAAATTGGTAGATTATTTGGGGCACACAGCAACAGAAACGGCAACAATAATAATAATAATACCAACAGCAACAACACAGTAAAACGAAAAATGTGGTAATGTCTCTCTTTTGAGAGGTATTGAGAAATCTGGCTAACTGGCTGGCTGGCTGGCTGGCTGACTGGCTGACTGACTTGGCATGGCTTAAAAGTGGAAATGAGTCAGGATTGTATTAAAACTCGCCAACTATTTCATTGTGAATCGTTTTTAGAAATGAATGTTGCACACACTTGTTTAAAGGTGTAAGAGTGTAAGGTATAAGATAATCGTTTTAGACCTAATAGAAGTGAGTAGAAAGAATTAGCAAACAAAAACCATTCCCCCCCGTCCCCATCGCTCTCTCTTTATATAGATTCACGATCGATAGCTCATGCCAGAAATTATTGGTTTCGAATCTTTAGTAAACTGAAAGAATCCTTCGGTTCGAAGCCTTTGGAATTATGTCATTTCATATCTCTGAATTGAATTTAATATAAATAATTCATTTCATTTAAGAAATTTGCTCACAATTTGTTGGCTTAATACATATTCAAAAAGCATGAAGGATAATAAAACTAAGTTGATAAAATTTCAAAATGTTTCTTTTAATGTATTTGACATACTTTTTAATTTAATTACTATGAAATTTCATTCAATTCCATTATCAGTCATTTGAAATGTTATAAATGTGGGTATATCATTTAAATATTAGATTGACCACTTGACGTATACGTAATATGCAAATCATTTTGTTTGTCTATTAACTTTCTGATTCAACAAACATTTAAGTTTTCCATTGATTATATTATTTTCGGTTTTTGTTTTTATATTCTACTTAAAAAGAGTTTCGATGTATTATTCAATTTCGATCTATTATTATTTCATTTGGATCACATGACGTATACGTAATCACATATCGAATTTTTTTCAATTTTAAAGCTGGTTGACGGGGACAAAAGTGCGAGGGGGGCTAACAGTTTACAAACTATTTTTAATAACAAAAGTCCTTAAATATTTATTAAAAAGAAATTGATTCAATTTTGTGTGTTTCCCACAACAGTTTTGATTTCTATTTCAATGCGATTTCATTTTATTTGGTTAACTTTATTATCTTTTGGAACAAAAATTTAATAAAACTAACAAAAAAAGAGGAAAAATTACTCATACGCACCATTGACCTAAATTTATATGCAAATGCTTAAAAATAACAACAACGCGTCCATGTCAAGTCTTCTCTTTCATACATTTTATTGATTTCCCGGCCTTTTGGGTGTGAGAAATGAAACTCTTCACTTTTCGTTCGCATTGTGAACCACTTAACCCCGCAAACTACCAAAAAAAAAAAAAAAAAAAGTGAAAATGTAAAAAGCAACACAAAACATTTTGAAAGTGAACAACAAAAAATAAATAAATAAAATAAAATAAAAAATACACATACCAACAATGTCAACCAAGGAAATTATGTAAGCGGCGGCTTTTTAGTGTAGGGTTAAAGCAATCGATTCAAGTCGATTCGACAATACCCTACATTCTGTCTTAGCTTAGTCAATTATTCTGTTCAGTAGCCTATAAAGATGCACTGAATGGGCATGAAGAGAAGCTAAACAATAGGACTAGATTATGTTTACAGGGTATCAATGGCATTTTATAGTCACTTTCGGAACACATTTTGAGGTTGGCTACCAAAGAGTTTTCAAACGTGAAGCATAGCCATCTACTTTACACTTCAATTACAGGGTATCCGTTCAATAATACTTTGTTTTTTGTTTGTCCATTATAAATCTCTTAAAACGCAGGGTATTAACCGAAAGAAAGCAAAAAAAAAAAGTAAACACTTTATGGAAATTAATTTCCTATCTACATATCCAAATAGATCGATAATAACCTAATATTATTTGACTTTGCCATTGCCTTTGACTTGCCTAACATAAATTGCCTTAAGCCGGAAAGTAGCAGAAGAAGAAGGAGGAAGAAAAAATAAAAACCAAAATGTGTGTTGTAAGTAAATTTACCACACACACACACACACACAGAGACACAAGTACAAACAACTTTCCCATAGCGAGCGAGAGTGAGTGAGAGAGTTTTTCTTTTCTTTTTTTTTTTTTTTTTTTTTTTTTGGGAGAGTTGGCCGACTGCTGGCTGGCTGGCTGGTTTGTTGGCTGGCAACAACAATGCCCATGTTGTCCCAGTTTTCATCGCACACACTGTCCTTGACCTACTCCACTCAGCAAAGTTGTCTAATAGCGCCTCTTTTCCAAGTGAAAGACAGAGATGGGGACAAATGAGAGAGAGCATTAGAGAGGAAGAGATTGAGTGATAGAGAGAGAGAGAGCGACAAATAGAGAGAGCGCGCGCCAAAGAAATGTCGTAATAGAAAGCTCTTTTGCGAAGTTGCCAAGCAGCAGCAGCATAATGAGCAGACATACCCAAAAGAGAGAAGGAGAGAGTAAAGTGAAAGAGAGCAAACATTTGAGAGCACAGCGGCAAACACACACACACACACATACTAGCGTATATATACAGAGTGGCATGTTGATTATTTGTAAACAATACGCTTGACCTAAATTACAGTTACTTGTTCAACGAACAGAAGCAGCAGCAGCCGTCAGCCGTCAGCGTCGACGCAGCAGCAGAGTCAAAAACAAAAATTGCATTTCAAATGCACATTTTATGGGACGCCACCTGCCGGTTACACTACTTTTCTTTCTGCCCACTCGGTCTACCCTTAAGCGGAACATCTCATCCGCCCTTTTACATTATTTCTCTTACTTGGACAACCCCCCTCCCCCCCCCGTCCCATTTATCAGTATGTATGAATTCTACTGCTGTTGTCCCTCAAATCAAATCAAAACTTGCAAATTCCCAAATTCTCTCCCCCATATCTCTCTTTCGCATATCTGAGTCAAATTGGATTGTGTTTCCTTTGTCTCTTCCCTTCCTACCCAGCACCTCTTAACTATATCTTGCCCCAAGGACTTTAAACTAATCAACGATCAACAATCGATCAATCTTGACAAGTAACATTAGGCACTTTTAGTTACGTTTTTTAATTGGAATTAAACATTGTTGAAATTGAAAAAAAACTCTATTAAATAACAAAAATTATTGATTAGATCAGCAGGTGACTTAAATCCTCAATAAATAGTATATCGATATGTTATCGATGATGCAAAATCTTTTAAGGAGAAACAGGCAAAAATCGAAGGCTAATCGATTGGCAGAAATAAAACGGAATCAAATCATCCAATCCTAGCGATTAGATTAAAAATCCTTGATGTTCAATGTCTAGGAATTGCAGTTAACCAAATGTTTCGAGTGTAGCAGGCGGTTAGTTTTAATAGAAACAAGAACAACAACAACAAAAACTGCATCATTTACTTGGTCAAATATGAATATCGATCTGATTACATGTAGATACATGCATATTCTGCATCCCCCTATCTCTCTGTGACTAACCCCTATAACCCTCTCTTGCCTTGTCTCTCTATCTGCGTCTGAATCCCTCGCTCTTTTTTTTTTTTTTTTTGTTGCTTTCTCTTTCTATCGCCCGCGCCAATGTTGTTGTTCTTCTTGTTCGTATTTTTCTTTTTTTTTTTTTGCAATTTCTGTGCTGCGCCATAAGAAGCGCATTTTTATTGCGTTTCAGTTAGTTGTGTGTTGTGTTCCGCTGTCCGTGTAGTGTGTGTGTGTGGTAGTAGGTGCACATGTATGTAATATAGTTTTTGTTTTGATGCGGCGTATGCGCAATATTTTTCTCTGTATGCGTGTGTGACTGTGTGTGTATTTTTGCTTTTGTTTTTGTCATTGTATGGATTGTTATGGGTAACTATAATGGGTATTACTTTTTGGTCCCGCCGCCTTTCGCCCCCCTCCATCCCCATCACATTGGCAAAATTATGGGTCAGTTGAAAACACAAACACACATACACACACACACAGCCACCCACACGCGCACACACACTCAAACATACATACGAATAGTTTTGTATTTGATTGTGCTTTTCCAATACTTGGCACCAAGTCTAATTCTCATTGGGTTGCATGCAATTTTGATTTTCTAATCACTCAAAGTTTAATCCCTTACAAACTTTTAGGCTATTATTATTTATCCTATCCTAATAGGTATATAAATAATACATTTCGCTTGTAAACCTAGCATTTATATACATATGTTTCAAGTAGCATTGGATTAATTTGTTCGAATTTCAAGGCATTATATTGCAAATTTTACAACACTGGTTCTTGCGGCTGCTTAATTTGGCAACACTGGTTGGGGGAAAAAGCAATACGATTCCCTTTGAGACAATACGTTTCCAAAGTTTAATTTCGGGAATTTCTCAACACTGGTATTAAAAAAATGCAATGCGATTCAATTTCATACTCTCAGGATAACTTTGAATATCGTGAATTTTACAATACTGCTTTTTTTTTTGAACTGCTTGATTGTAGGATCTCAGAATATGTTTCTAATGTTTATTTGTATTAATTTTGCAATACTGTCTCTTTAATTAGCCAACACTGGTTACAGAAACGCAATGCTCTTAATCGTCATGTAGTGTTACATAATGTATTTCTCAACACACACACACACAAACACACTTTTTGAATACCTTTTAGAGTGAAGGCAAACAAAAAGTTATCTCTTGTCTTTTGAAAGTAATTATCAATCTTTTAAGTTGATAAGATCTTAACTTTAACACTTTTAAAGTGCCTGTAATTATTGTAAATTTAGTGTACCAAATGATTGACTTGTATTTCCTACTTATATAGATTGACTTTATCTAAATGCTTAACTAAATGAAAAACTGCATTGTTTTTTTAATCAATCTTTTTAGCTGTACGTGCTGATCGCATGCGTGGCGGTCGAAACAAATTTGGACCCATGTATAAACGAGATCGGGCGCGAAAATTGCAAGTGATGCGACAAAGGCAATTGGCTTTACAAGCTCTGCGCAGTTCCATGGGTACGGATATTAAACCCTCACCACTCTCGCCAGGCTATCAGCAAGCATATCCAAATATGAACATTAAGCAGGAAATACAAATACCTCAGGTAAGAGAGTTGCTGCTGCTTAGTCATGGATTCTCATTACTTACACCCACCACTTGGTTTTTTGTTTTTTTCGTTGTCGTTGTTGTTATTGTTGTAGGTATCCTCACTTACACAATCGCCCGACTCATCGCCCAGCCCCATTGCCATTGCATTGGGACAAGTGAATGCGAGTACAGGCGGCGGTGTGATAGCCACGCCCATGAATGCTGGCAATGGCGGCGGTAATGGCAACGTCAATGGCAACGGTGGCAATTCTCTGGGCAATGGCAATGGTAGCGGCAACAACAACAACAATCAGAATACCAGCAGCACGGGTACCGGCTCAGCCGGTGGCAACGGCAGCGGCGGAGGAGGAGGTGGCGGCAGTGGCGGCAACAATGCGGGCGGCGGCGGCGGCAACAACTCCGGCGATGGCCTGCATCGTAATGGTAGCGGCAACGGTGGCAATGGTTCCAATTGCCACGAAGCTGGAATAGGATCTCTGCAGAATACAGCTGAATCGAAATTGTGGTATTTACCCATCCAAAAAAATGAAATCAAAATGACAAAAAATTCCAAATGCCAAAAACCAAAGAGGCGAACTCAAAATTCCATATCGAAAACGACCCCAATTATTTATTCAAACACAAAATATCTGACAAATGCGGTTCAAAATGCGGTATTTCATCGGTTTTTGTATTTGTTTGAGAATGTTTCAAATTCCTCAGATCATTAGGATAAAATTGGATTCTTTCATAAGTGCAAAATGGAAGTAAAACACAAGAATCTTTACTTAGATGTTAAATCCTCAGATGGAATAGTTATTAGTTTTAGTTGGTGACTTTGCTCAGTTGGCATTGCTCACATTTAATTAGATTTGGTATGAAAAGCTCGCCAAAAAGTATGCAATGAACAGTCGTCAAGGATTCTCTTTTTTGCAAATTAAAAAACAACGTTTGATAATGTGTGATATGCAGTCAGAGATATAAAAGGAATCTATCAAATTATACTTGACTTTTGATAAGATATCCCCTAAAGTATGCAATAGGCACCTAAATATCACGTTTTTTTAAATTATGGAAACATTGGCGATGTTTTCTAGTTAAAAATTGTTATTTTAGCTACAAAACATGTTAAAAGTTATGTATTAATAGAAAAAGGCTAATTAACGATTGTTAATTGCATACTTTTGGGGGCAAATATCGCGAATTTCCCATTTTCACAACTAAAACTGATATCAAAGACTTAGAAAAGATTGTCTAAAGATGATCAAATAGATATGGGGGCACGGGATAAAGTTAAATTAAACTTGGACTGATTATTAGGCCACAGAGTGTCAAATAATAATAATTTGGTTTCTATCATTTTGAAATTATCAACATGTATTTGCTATAACAGATTTTATGACTTCTTTTCTATTTGTTTCTCTCTCTTCGCTTGCCCATAAAGTTTTGATTCCGGCACACATCCATCGAGTACAGCTGATGCGCTTATTGAGCCATTGAGGTGAGTTGAAATGAGATTGGAAAAAAAACAGGCAAATAGAAAATCAATTGAATTGTTTATTGTTTGTTCACAGAGTCTCTCCCATGATACGTGAATTTGTGCAATCCATCGATGATCGGGAATGGCAGACGCAACTGTTTGCCCTACTGCAGAAGCAAACTTACAATCAAGTTGAAGTGGATCTCTTTGAGCTAATGTGCAAAGTGCTCGATCAGAATTTGTTCTCACAGGTCGATTGGGCAAGAAATACCGTTTTCTTTAAGGATTTGAAGGTACTAAACCCACAACAACAACTACTCAAACAAAAATCAACCCAAAAAACCAAATCAGCAAACCAAAAAAACCCAAAAAAAGCAACAACAACAACCACATAGTGTTTAAAACATTTTCAAAAAACCAGTTTTAAGCTAGGGGCCAAGTCTGCGCCGCCATGAATGGTTATGTAAACCTCTAGCAAGCAGAGCAGCGCAGCCAGCAGCGACGTTAGCAGAGCACACACACTATAGTCTATATGTGTTTGTGTTCAAATCTGCATTGAATTTCGATTTCATTTGGTGTGTGTGTCTGACCTACTTAGCCAGCAAAGCTGAACCAGTCAGACGCCGTCATCGTCATCACCATCATTGTCGTCGTCGCATTCGTCTGCGTCTGCGTTTGCGTTTGCGTCGCTGCCAACGTCGTCGTCATCGTCGTCGTCGGTCATAGTAGTCACTCTCCATTCAAATGACGCAACTGAGCGCCAGTCTCACCCATACCCAACCAATCTCTCGATACAGTGGAACAAAAAGAGTGCCATAAAGAGACAAAACCAAAAACTAAAACCAAAAAATGTGAACACAGAAGCAGAGAGCGAAACTGAGACAGAGAGAGAGCATATATATATATGTTGTAATCGCCATCGTCATCCTCCCATCCAAGCTAGGCTTTAGCTATACCCATTTAGACCATACAACGACTATGAGAGGCCAAAATGTATCTATTACCAACAACCACATATCTTAACAACTAACACCTTTTGGATATTGTTAATGGCATTATTTTTGGAATTATTCAACTAACGATATCTTATTTACACTCTATTCCTTTAGGTTGATGATCAAATGAAGCTTTTACAACACTCCTGGTCGGATATGTTAGTGCTCGATCATCTGCATCATCGCATTCATAATGGTCTGCCCGATGAGACGCAATTGAATAATGGCCAAGTTTTTAATCTACTAAGTCTCGGCCTATTGGGTGTACCACAATTGAGTGATTATTTCAATGAGCTGCAAAATAAATTGCAAGATTTGAAATTCGATATGGGCGATTATGTATGCATGAAATTCTAATTCTATTGAATCCAAGTGAGTAGTAGTTATCCTGTATGAACCAGGAACATGCAACATGTAAAAACTTTCTCTTTACTCTTCCTAGATGTTCGAGGTATTGTCAATAAGAAGACAGTCTCAGAGGGACACGATAATGTTCAAGCGGCCCTTTTGGACTATACGCTAACATGTTATCCTTCAGTTAATGTAAGTATAGTTATAACCAGAAAGAAATGCAATTAAGACTCAAGATGAATTAGCTTAGATAAAACAAGTATTTTTTATATTGTCTGGACGTTGACGCGTACAATGCGAAGTACGTTCAAGTGGCCCATACGACACCAGGACATAGCCTGTTTCGCGCGAGCCCAAGCAGAGAGCCGTATATCGGACGGCACGATCGCGTTGACAAATACCAATATAATAGACAAACAATTAAAAATATGATTAACTACAGCTAATTACGAGCTAAATGAGCTAAAATAGAGGTTTTCCCAAGAGAAAGAGAGGCTTCTGATCTGATTACGGGATACAGAAGATTGTAGAAGTAGCTCATGATCTTCTTTTCAAGTTGTTAAGGTCTTCTATATGATCTTAAGGGCTTTTTTTCTTACAATTAGATCTCAAATGATTCAGAGGCTTAAAGTCTCAATAGGTTAAAGCTTTAACCAACTAACTAATTTCATAATAACAAAGAATTTCGAACATTTTTAATTATAAATAAGCAATAGAAAGATGGGAAAACTATTATAGGAGGAATACATCGTCATGAAGAACTTTGAGACTATGAATGGATTAATGAATGGATGAATGAATGAATGAATCGAACATTAATACCTAATCGTTTTTCTTCTCTCTAACTTCTTGCAGGACAAATTCAGTAGGCTAGTGAATATACTACCGGAAATCCATGCCATGGCCGCACGCGGCGAGGAGCACCTCTATTCGAAGCATTGTGCCGGCAGTGCGCCAACCCAGACGCTGCTCATGGAGATGTTGCATGCCAAACGCAAGGTGTAAGAGTGAGAGAGTGTGAGAGAGGGAGAGAAAGGAAGATGGAAGCAAAAAAGGAAAATGAAATCAACCAACCAACCAGCAGCAATTCAGAAATCTATATAATATTATAATGCAAATACTTAAACAATTTATGCAAATGTAAATAACAAAACCAACAAATTGTAAGAAACGAAGCAAAAAGGCAAAACCAAAAGTTTTAATTGCTATGCGAAAATCGAAAGTTATCGAACGAAGAAGAAGAGTTCTAAAAAATTGTACATGAAAAACAAAAAACAAAATGCATCATCACTACCAACACACACACACACCAACACACCAACACAACCACAACCAATACACCACCAAACTATCACACACACCACTACAAACACACACACACACACTCACACACACACATTTGTTGAATCAATGTTAATTATTATTATTATGTTTACTAATTAGTTTAAAAAAACAAAAGCAAAACAAAAAGGAAACAATTTTTTTTTGTCCTAAGTTAAATATTCGTGTTTAGTTTTTAGATCCTTTTTATCCTGATGATGAAGCAATTTTTTTCTCTATTTTTAGCACTAAACAAGTTAAACTATATATATATATATATATAAACAAAAAGGAATATAAGAAAGATTGAAACAAATTTTATTTTTATAAATACTTATATAAAGATATATATATATATATATGTATGTGTGTATATATGTATGTGTATGTGTTCTTTATGTAAATCGGTGTAAAGTTTAAGCAACAATTTTCAACTTGTGTGTAAATTTAATTCCTTTGTTTATTCTACATAAGTAATTATATGTTTTTTTGTGTTTTTTTTTTTTTATTTTTTAACTGTGTGACGAATTGTATCCCTTTTTTTTTTTGTATTGCCTCAACTCTTATCTATACGTATATATGTATACAGATATATCCAGATATAGTATATATGTATATCTTTGTAATGTATAGTGAAAAGCGCATGTTAAGCAAGGAAAATTTTTAGGTGTTCATTATAAAGTAATTAATTAAATAATCATAATTTGTTTGTTATTTTAAGTAAATGTTTAAAAAACAATGCAAACAACTACCTACAACAACAACAACAACAGCAACAAGCAAAGCAAAACAAAAAAAAAAAAGAGAGAAAATTATTAAAACTAAACAAAAAAAAAAAAAACAAAAGAAAAAAAAACAGAAATTATATGAATAAATGATTAAATAATTATATTATAGCCTATACATGCATATAAATATAATGAATATATATATATTTAATTATATTTAGCTGCAAAAGTTTAAATAAAATAAAAATTGTTTGTAAATTTCAAGTGGAAACAACAACAAAAAAACCAACAACAAACAGGAGAATCCGAATAAATGTACACATTGAATGATAAATACAACCAAAATATGCATATGTATATGTATATACATACATGTGTGTGTATTTATATATATATATATGTGTGTGTGTGTATGTATATATGAGAAATCACAACAAATTTTACTCTAACAAATCGAAGAATGAATGGAATGAATGTGAAATTTTTTTTTTTTTTTTGGATGCCAAGTCAAGAATTGGGACAGAAAGCAAACAAACAAGAGAACGAAAGGGAAGAAAAAGGATATACAAGTCGATCGATCGAAAGAACTTTCGTCCTCGAATTGTGTTTGCCTCAATTGTTGGCCTGGGCATTGCGCTTGAAACGAAACGTACCTTATAAAATTAACAACAAATTATTTCCAAAAAAAAACCAAAATGCAATAAAGTAACAAACGAATAAAACAAAAGAGGAAAAGAAAAAGAAAGCAACAAACAAATATATATATATACATATACAACATACATGTATCAAATATATATAAAAAACAAACAATTCACACATTCAAATTGCATATATATATATATTTAAACCAATTACAACAACCACAACAACAGCAACAAAAAAGTAAATTTCAATTCAAAGTCAGCAGCAAAATTAAATTTTAATGAATGTTATTTCAAAAAAACAAAAACAAAAACAAAACAAAAACCACAACAGAAACGAAACGAAAGCGAAAGATGTAGGGGAAAAGCAAAACACAACAAAAACAACAACAAAAACAAAAAAAGTAGAGTACAGAGTAAACCAACCCAACAAATCGAGTTTAAATGGCAGCGGCGCGTGCGGGGGCGGGGGCGGGGCGTGTGTAGAGGATTGGCCTAGGTATATATATAATATGTATTTAGGTTTCTAGTTTGTATAAATCTATAACTAATTCTGTATGTATTGTAAAATTTATAAAACAAAAACCACAAGCAAAATGTTAAAAATGATTCAAAAAAAAAAAAACAATGCAAAAACAAAAAGAGTGTGGGAAAAAAACAAGTTGAGAATGATTTTAGATTTAGGCAAAAAGGTTTAAGCTGTTAAAAAAAAGAAGAGAGAAGAAGAAGAGAGAAGGTTATATGCATATATCCATATATAGATAGATATGATTGTGTGTGAGTGTGTGGGTACATAGGTCTAAGACTAAGACACACACACACACACACAAATATATATATAGATATAGATGTATGCATATGAACGTTAGAGGGCGTTAGGTATGTTTATTGTAAAATTGATTACGATGTGAACCTGTTATTGCAAATGAAAAGTGATTTTAATTCTTAAGCTAAATCTATATATATATATACAATATATATATATATATATATATATATATATATCCACACATATATGCATGTATGTATATGTATGAATGAATGGAAAATGAAGAAGGATTAACAGTTATATAAATTAACCTAAGCAAGCAACACACATACACACACACACACATTACACACACACACACACACTTTAAGTTTGATAAATTGTTGAAAACAAAAGAAAGAGCAAAGAAAGAAGTAAAACAAAAACAAAATCATTTAACTAGAAACAAAACTACCTAAAAAAACAAAACAAAACAAACAAACAACAACAACAACAACAACAACAACTACATGCATAATTAATGAATTAATTGACTTATTATGTTTATTATTATTATGTTAACATATAAAAATTTCATCTCAGAGATGCAACCAACCAACCAACAACCGTGAAATAAAAAGTAATTATAAAACGAAACATTCAAAAAAAAAAAAAAATAACCAAAGTCCTTGACTGATTTTACCTATAAAGACATCTATATAGTTGTTTGGGTACTAGGCAAAACATTATTTCAGAAAATAATAGAAAAAACAACAAATAATACCTACTGACAAGGACATTGCCAGTTAAGGACAGGTGAAGGAGCATACAAAATGAATAAACTTTTTAGGATTTCTTCAATTCAATATGAAATTTCTTGTAATTTTTGTTCCTACTATAAATTTCTTTAAATCTTTATGATTAAGTAAACAAAAATTGGTCATCACCTTTCTAAATTTTAAAGTTGCTTTTCCTTTTGTTGTTAAGTTCCTTGAGCGAAAAGAAGATAGACTGATCTTTTGTTTTTGTTTTCTTGTGCTTGATTCCAAACTTTATTCTTGAATAATGTATGTATGAAGTATTGCATCGGTTTTTGTTGTTTTTTTTGGGAAAGCGATTTTGTTTTTGCTTTATGATGACATATTGAAATTCTGGGTAAAATCATATTCAATGGTTGGTATGACAGTTTGAACGAATTTCAAAAAGATTATCAAATATAAATGCACGCCCAACTCGCCGCCGCCCTCTTCGACTGTTTGAATAATCTTTTTCATAATATCAGCATGCCGGCATGGATGAACCGATGCCATATTTGGGCCGGGGAGATGTGGATGCGATTCCATGGTGACAGTCTTCTTGGCATGATCCTGTGATACATCTTCGTACATTTGCTCAACGGTCAATGGTTTGCGTTGCTCATCATAGCCGACAACCCAGAGGCGCGGCGTTTGATAGTATTTGTCATAGGTAATGTGCAAATCGTAGGTACGTGTATGTAAAACAGAGTCACTACCATTGCCAACGCTGCCGCCAGTGGCTTCATTTGGATTGGAGTTGGAATTGCTGGCGGATTTACTGTCATGGGCATCGGTTTTACGTGTAGTGGTGGCCACAGCGGGATCTACGAGATCCAACATGCCACTCTCTTCAAAATCATCCATATCAATGGCCTCGTCATCATCATCATCGTCCGCATTGTTGTCATTGCCATCAGCATCGACATCCTCCATATTATCAATGTTATCGCTATCCGGTGTATGCATATCGTCCTAGGGGGAAAAGGTTTTTAGGGAGATAAATTGAGGCTCATGGGGATTCACTTACCTTGGACTCCTCCAATGTTAATTCACAGATTTTCTCATCCAGTTGTGTGGTGCCATCATCGTTCAATTGATGTGTCTCCACCCAGCCCCCCATCGCCAGATTCCTCCTCCACGAGGGTTTCCTCGCCGACATATTCCATTTGTTTGCATCGTCGATAGCATGGCACATTACGAGTTATCAGAAATTGTTTATCTATAGTTATTGTTTTTTATTTAATTAAATTAGTGATAATTTTAGTTTGTCTGTGTGTGTGTGATGTTTTACCCTTTGGTAAGTATGGTTTCGTTTTGGTCTCATCGCCAGCTGCCCATTGCCAGGTGGGACAATGATGGACCAAATGGTCACCGGCTGCTACAAATTCCTCGGGTGTCAAGACGCCAGTTTCACGGAATTTCGATTCCTTTTTTGAACAAAGAAAATCGGAAGAGAAAGAGAAAATTGATTAGTGTAAGTGGAAACTGTCTCGCGTCAGACGGGCGCCACTTGACACACCCCCCACCCACAAGAGGGAAACAGCAGATGATTAACCAAAACAGATATGAGCAGCAATAAATAACTGTGAATAGTCGTCACATTGGATTGAGCAAGTAAGCTTAGCATACATACATCGGCGACTTCACAATCACAGTGACTATTCACATGATTACTTCGGGTTGCTCATCTCTGACGGCCAATGACAACAACAAGAATTATAATAGCAAAACAACAAATCATCTCTCTCCCTCTCTCTCACTCACTCTCGCTCACCTTTAAGACAGGCGTCAAATATTCTGCAACATTTAATGCTGTGCCCTTGACGGAATTTAAAACGCTTTGCATTTTCTTCTTATTTAGTCCTATTTTAGTAATTTATTTGCGTTAAGAGTTGAAATTTAATCGTTTCTGTTTTTTTTTGTGTGTTAACTATTCTTCAGTGTGACTGAAAGTCGCGAACAAAAATGACATAAAAAACGCTTAGCTGGTATTTGAACCAGTTCATTTTATATTTTAACAGCTAAAAGGGCTCGTTAATCTGGATAGTTCCGCAAATGAACTAGAGTCTATGAGTTATAGGAAAGAACTAGTTCGTATGTATTTGTTTTGCCAGTTCCAAAGGGCTCAAACAGTTCGCGCACATGCTTGCTCCTAAGAAATGGCTGATAAAAGTGCTCCAGAATTTGCGTTACCCTCGCCGAATTTTAATAAACAACCACAAAATGGACCCAATAAAACATCGATGCACTATTTGACACCATGTGGCATGACTTTGCTGCCCCGCAACAAGCAACCGCCACCAATGTATGGAGCACGGGGCAGCACAGTGCCAGCTAAGTATCTGAACGAAGGGACATCAAAGCCACAGGTAAATGGAACGAAGGGGTCTTTTACCTCTCCTTTTATTAACCTTTCCCTCTTTCTAGGTGGCTACTGAAACGCCACCGGTTTACAATTCGCCACCTCGTCCGGAGTCGTGCAACAATTGTGACATGGAATTGGCCAACAGTCAGGACATGAAACGTCATTTGCAACAACATGAGATTTGCCCCGCAGAGGATTGTGATTTCTCGGCCTTGTCGAGCATACTAGAGCGTCATATAGAAAGTAAGCATATAACGGGACTATATCAAAAAGTGAAAAAAGTATGGACACCCGAGGACATAGCCGCCTGGCGTGCGGAACGGCGTAAACGGTAAGCCAACCAAGGCAACATTTCATCTGCAATAGTCAGTCCTACAATCTTTCTTGTCATCAGATTCCCAACCGTAGCCAATGTGGAGCTGGCCAAGCGGGCCAAAGAGCAGCGTTTGAAACGCGGTGAACGTTTGGAGGCCTCAAA
Organism: Drosophila equinoxialis; assembly: GCA_018150345.1. NCBI lineage: Eukaryota > Metazoa > Arthropoda > Insecta > Diptera > Drosophilidae > Drosophila > Drosophila equinoxialis. The sequence continues at coordinate 2,268,566 of JAECWI010000089.1, read as the reverse complement.
ATCTCGATTTGGCAAAATCGAAGATCGTAAGCGTACAAGAAACCCAAGAACCCCCACAGCACCTCAGGCTCAAGGCAATAAGAGAAAACATACACCAAATGCTATCAAGTCAAAGCAGCAACAGAAGAAACCAAGAGTTGAAAAGGATCAGCCTTCTGCCAAGAAGTTGCAGGAAGAGGAGAGAGACTTGCCCACATTAATTGTGGAAAAATTTCGTGGTACATCCGGAATGTTAGATTATAAGCATGTTAAGGATAAGAAATCAGTGGGAAACAATGCATTAAGCAATCTATTGGGCATGTATGGCTCAGATAGCGATGAAGATCAGGCGGAAGATGATGATAATGAAGTTAAAGGTGAAACGGATACCAATGTCTTAACTCCATTGAGTGATGAAAAAGTCGTACAAGTTAAAGAAGTTGTTGTTGAATTGGACGTAAAAGAGCCAGACTCGTCTCCTCCGTCGACATCCTCCACTGCATTTACAGGAGAAAAAGAAGCCAATTTAGAAGCTAAAGACGAAAGTGCTCTTCCTCCATCAGATGATGATGATGAAGGACCCGATGAAGTTCCCATTGAACGTCTTGTAATTGCCAAATGTGACGAGAATCATCAGCATGTTATAGAAAAATCTCACTGTGATCAGGACTCAAAACCTTCAACAAGTAAGCCTTTAGTTAAACAATTTATCCCAATACCAAACAAAATCAAGCGTCATAGTGGCTTAAATTATAAACGAGCCAAGCAGCTATATAGACAAACAACAATGCTATCAAAATTGTTGGAATCAGATATAAGGCATGAGCGTAATATTCTATTGCAATGTGTCCGATATGTATGTGAGAAGGACTTTTTTGGTATTGGAAGTCAAAGCAATAATAATAATAATGCAGTTGATGTTGATCCGAGTTGATACTTGATGTGTTGTCTGATCTAATTTAGTATGTACCTATATATATATACAGTAGAATCCGGTTATAACGACGCTCAAGGGACCGACGATTATATCCGGAAGACGTACTAGCCGGAGGCCCTTTCATATAAGTTTGCATTGAGATCACAACCAATCACTCATCGAACTTTAGTCGCTATAACCGAACGGACGTTATAACCGGATGCTACTGTATTAAGAGAATTTCACCATCAAAATCCATAGTGCCATCTCACTCATTCTTAATTTTAAATTCTCATTTGTCTACTTGTAAATAAGAATCGTGTTTTATATAGCTAAGTTGAGGATTAAATTTAGCTTTTTCCATGGCCATCATTATTTTAATTGGTCGGGCTTAGATTAATATGCATTATTATTACTTAAACTGACGATCTTATGGAAGTTGGGGGGTTCACTTTGCCCCCTAAAGTATGCAATGAGCAGTATAAGAACTCACTTTTGGAAACTTTGAAATATTCATCAAACGAACAAAACGAAAAGTTCTAAATTTAAATGAAAACTTTAAATACTCTTTCAGCCTATTGCATACTTTCGGCTCCGCTGGTGGATCTGAGACTCAATTCCTTCTATTGTGCGCCATTTCTTTATTACTTCGATTTTTGTTGTTGTTTAGGAATACTTATATCTAAGATTATATATACATATATTTTAATTGTTTGACATGCTATTAGCCGGATCGCTGCCACTTCCAGTACCACCCACAGAACCACCGCCTCCTCCTACTCCCCCGCTAGTGTCCATGCTTGTACCGCCTACACCGCTATTGCCGCCGGCTCCAACTCCGATTCCAGCCTGTTGCTGTTGTTGTTGTTGCTGCTGTTGTGCGGCAGCTGCAGCAGCCTGTTGTTGTTGCTGTTGCTGCTGTTGTTGTTGTTGTTGTTGCTGCTGTTGTTGTTGTTGGGCAGCGGCATGCTCCTGTTGACGCTTCTGCTGCTGCCGTGCGGCATGCGAATGCTTTGCCTTGGTTTCCTCCAGTTCACGTACACGGGAACGAGCATGTTGAATGCGATGCCAGGCCATTTGGAGTACCTTGGCCGATGCATAGCCGGAACCCTCGTGCGGTTGACCCGTCGACACCTGAGTGAGATAGTTAATCTGTTCCGATAATTTGGATTCAACGCTGGATAGACTCTTCAGGAATTGTTGTGATTGCGTTTCGGCATTTTTCTGTGAGGACTTCTCTTTGCCCAACTCTTGCAGTGCTTGGCCTGGTTCGGGGGGAAGAGTCGCTCTTACTATGGTGGGTCATTCAATTGTATATGCGATAATTACCTGCACTTTGCATGCATAGAATTATCTCCTTTTCAATCTCGTCCAGGGCGTGTATTTTATCCAAAGGATTCATTTTGCGTTGCCGGCTCAATGATTTCGTTGCTTTTGTTTTCGTTTGTTCCGCTTTATTGTTGTTGTTGTTTTTTTTTCTGCATGTCCATTTACAGTGCTCGCAAATGATGCTGTTAAAATTAACAGAAGTTCTAGAGTGACCGTTTACGTGTTTTGGGCTCGCTGCTATTAACTACACTTAAATAATTTTTGGTGGCAAAACATTCTGGGAATCCCCAAGAAAGATCTTTTCCATGTCAAATTAAGATTACCCCCAGTTGTTTGCTCTATATGATTAAGATTTATTTAATATTGCTTGAAAAAAACTTTTTTATTTGAAAAAATTCAATCGTTTAGTTTGCATTAATTAGGCCAAACCAAGCGTATTTAAAGTATTTCTTTGGCATTGGCAAACAATTCTCGTGCAGCTCTATGCCAGCTGATTTAGTTGGTCCATCGACATCACCTAATTGCCAGGCCATAAAGCTACGCCCACAATCGATTTTTCTATGCAATGCAAATTGAACACGATCCGCGAAATGGGCCTTACATTGTCGACACTCAATGATGCGATCCTGCAAATCGGTCTTTAGAAATTTCCGTACATTTCTTATCTCATGCAAGCCACGAAATTCACCAGTCACATCGGTCTGAATGAGATATGTGGGCGTTATATTGGTATTTTGCCCACGCAGCAAATAGGGTACAGCATAAAGCTCCTTGGAACTGGCACAAATGCGAAAGCAATAAAGATTGACTTGCAGCGATTCGGGAAAGTGCCCAAATCTCTGGCCATGATAGTTTAGAAAACTATCCATAAGAAATGTGTGATCTATTGCCTTTTTAGTGGCAAGTGAAGGCCCACTGCCATCATGCTTGAGGCGATATTGAAGTGGTAAATCTGCTTGACTGCTAAAACTTTCATTCGAATGCCGTTTGACTATTAACTTCATTCTCTTGATCCCACAAGCCTCCAGAGGTACACGATGGTGTAGATACACATAATTGCTAATTTTCTCAAGCAGCATAGAGAATAGCATATCCACTGTTTCCCCGATATCCAAGTAATGATCAATATAAATGGCACTGCTTTCGAAATACATGCGTTGCCTGATGACATTCACATAGAAACCAATAATCACTTCCAGTCTGGATGCTTCATAATTGAGAAAACGTAACAATTGAGGCACTGCATCCATGCCAGCTTCAAGTAGAAAATCATTTGTTCGACACACTGCACTCTCATCGCATAGCAGAAATGTTTCAATGCGTTCCCGCTCAATGCGTTTCAATAGTAATTTCTCCTCAAGGCTCAATGATATGGCGTTCGCTTCACTTGAACTATTTAGCCAGTGATGACTGTAGGGTTCATGGGCTTGTACAACATTCACACAGGTATCACAATCCACACAAAAATCATTTATATAACGCTGATGACGAAATGTTCGCGTAGTTTCTGTTGTCTCAAATATAAAACGAGAATACGACGGTCGACGTGGCATGTTGAAGTTCTTGCAACTGTTTGACAGCTCGACAAATAGATCAAACATCTTAAATACCCTCTACAAGGGGATTTTATCCAGGTCATTTTATATGTATGTGTATATAAATTTAATTTTATTGCGCTTCAGGTAGATAATATCGTTGTTAACATCTGTTGGCTTTGGGTTACTCGATTACCTGGATATACTTATTACCTCAACGGGATCTCTATATACACATATATTTTAGGATTATTCTCGATCTAGCTTTCGATAATCTGAACACTAACAATTGTCTACAATATGCATTCTTAGTCCTTTATACATATTGCAATGACCGGGTTATACTGTTATGAATATTAAATAAGTGAACACGTCAGTTCAGCCGTGAACATGCCACGTATAATTGACCATGGGAAAAACATGAATGTTCTAGATTTAAACCACAAACTTTTAAGGATTGCCCTTGTGATTTGTTGATGGTCATGGCAAATGCAAGACGCATCGGAAATTGAAGTCTTTTAAATTCAAACGGCATATCGGTTGGGATCATCGGGATCCTCGGAATGAGAACTTCCTCACCTTTGAATTTTCCTATCATTATCGTAGCGTAAATTACATTATTGATCAATTTACTAACCACCAAACGCGTACCGTTGCACAGTTTTGGTTGGTTTATGTTTCGAATCATGATTACTACGGAGGCAACCTTTAGGCGCAAATTGTGCGGTGGTAAGCCAGGCACGTCCAAAGAGTTTAAAAATTCAATTGGATAGTTGGTGGCTTCATCTTCATTTGTGAGGCAGTCAATAGATTTGAATGAATGCATTGTTCCAATGATCTTATTTTGAATTATGTAGTTCAGATCATCTGCATCTTTATTCTTAGCTGCTAAAATTGCTCGCTCACTCAACCATTCATTATTTTTGTAGTTAGAAATAATATTTAGAAATACATTGTTGATAAGTTCGTCTTTTGATGAGACAAAATTACAGAAATTATCCATCCGCTGGATTCATCGACAGGTACTTGACCATTACCGATAGTCAGCAATTGCTCCGAGAAATCTTCAGCAGATGTATCATTAAGCAATGTAACTCTCATGTTTGTTGTAAGCTGCAGTTTCTTCACATAGCGCCATAGATTTGACGATTTGAGGCAAGCGTTTATTTCATCGGCAGCCGTAGATCTTGAAATTACTGGCAGTATTTGGCGGAAATCGCCAGACAGTAAAATCATTGCTCCTCCAAAACATCTCGAGTCATTGCGTAAATCTTTTAATGTTCGGTTAAGTGCTTCTAATGCACGTTTATGGGCCATTGTGCATTCGTCCCAGATGATGATTTTCGATGCCGCTAAAACTTTGGCCAATGCTGAGTGTTTTGCAATATTACATGAGTGTTAGTGAGTGTAACTAACACGACTTTCTTTTATATATATATATATTAATGTATACACATAAACATATTCAAGTGCAGACTTATCTTTTATTGCGTACATATTTGATTGTTTATACTTGCAACAAAGTGTTGAGAAACTTATATCGTTATATCGTACATGGCTTTGTTATTTTTTTTTGTATTTATATTCCATTTTTATGGCAAATTATGATAAACTCCAAGTAACGTAAGAAACTTATATCGTTGGTATCCTTTTTTCCATTTTCCTGGATTAATATCCCAAGATTATGGCAAATTACGATAAGCTCTAAATTTATGGCATATTTTACGATAAATTTTATATACCATAATGAACTTATATCGTTTGCTTTGTTTTGTTAATTTTCCTTTGGGATATAAACCAAGTTTATGGCAAATACGATAACAAACTCATATCGTTTTGCATCCTTTTATGAATTCCTTTATTCCTTTGTCAAATAACGTAATATTTGAATTTCCCCATATTGTGATATATTCGCATACCGTTATAAGTTTCTCTAAAACCGTTAGATGGGTTGTGTTACTAGATGAACGTATTTGAGTTTTTTTTCCGTTATTATTTAATTCTGATTCTGATTGATCAAACTTTTTCATGCTAAACGTAAACGTATGATGGATTAATTGTAATTGGATTGAAAATGAAAAAAATTTCGTAATTAAATAGCTTAGGTGGAATGAAATGAAGCTAATAGAAAAAGACTGCTAGCTAAATAGTCCTTCGACTTTACTTTTCAAGTCCCATTGAACCTGAAAGGGATGGTACAAGGTGGCGCAAAAGAAGTCATCCGATGTTGTTTGGCTCTTATTTTTTTTCTAAATGAAAAACTTTGATTCTGTTTTTTGATTATGTTTATTTATACCTTTAGAATTAATTGTGTTAAGTCGAGAACATGATATCGGACAAATGGACGCCGTCACAATTGATTGCCATACGGGCTCGTTTTATGTCATTTTCCATCACTTCGGCGAGCGTTTCGGGCGATAAATTCTCGCATTCGTGTCGGATATTTTTCTTGAGGGATTCCAAAGTCGCAGGCTTGTTGATGTAAACACGGGACTTCAAAAAACCCCAGAAAAAGAAGTCCGTTAAAACGGGCGATCTGGCGGGCCAGTGCAAATCGCCAAAACGCGAAATTAAGCGACTCGGAAACGCGTTCTTCAGAACACAATTATTCCGCGTTCTTGGGGAGTGTATCGCTCCATGGCTTATTCACTTGTATTCTGTATCTGTCTAGTCCACAAATGTTAAAACAGATTGGACATTGGCGGCCATTTGCAAAAATGAGAGCATCTTCCAATAGGGTGATTTCTTTTTCACCACCTTGTATTTGAAAAGTAATTTTAGTTAAGTAAAGTCAGAAAGATTGTTTGCAAAGTCTCCTAAGACTGCAATTTAAGGTCCTTTAAGGTCCCTTAACTTGTATATGCTTGGAGAAAAGGACTCTAAGGAAAACCCCATTATTTAAACATTTCTGTTAACCCCTGGCGAAATTAACCAAACCACACCAAACCAAACCTTACTCTTCATGTATATGTATAGCCAATACACAAACCCATATTCAGCAAAAAGGAGCAATCTAACAGTAAATTCAACTGGGGCAAAGTCAAATATCCCTTTATTGTCCAGTATTTTAACATGATTGTTAAGTAGATGTCCCTCACTTGGTATTTCCCCTGCAACTTGAGAGTGTTCGAAGCCGCAAAGGACATCAGGTAGGGCGTCAAAGATTCATTCAATCACAAAATGTTTGTTTTCAACGCCTTTTGGGCCATGTCGACGTTTGGTCTTTCTCGGTTTTTGTGCTTTGTAGTCATAGTCATAGTCGTAATCGTAGTCGTAGTAGTAGATGTTGTCGTCGTCGTCTTCGTTGTTGTCGTTGTCGTCGTCACCTTTGCGTTATTTAAGTTGCTGTTATTGTTGTTGTTGTTGCTGCTGCTGCTTTATGGCTTCTTTAGCAGTTGTAGCATATTTAAGGCTTTTGCGTGCGTCTGCTTATATATATCCATATGTGTGACTCGTCCTTCACACACATACGCATACCCACCTAGAGAAAGAGAGAGAGAGAGAGAGAGAGAGAGAGAGACAGAGAACATATATAGCCCAAAAAGGAAACTATATATTGTATTTTTGTCCCTGCTGAAACCTCACGTGTGTGTCACTGGTCCCATTCCCACCTTCCATCTACCCCACCTCCAGCAAGGCCCTAGATTATAGAGGGGAGTGACAGAGAGAGAAAACAGCTCAGCCTGCCATCTTTTTAACGTAAATGTTTCTTCTTTTTTCGGTTATGTTGTTGATTTCCTTTTATTTTCCTTTTTTTGTTTCTTTACTATTTTTTCGCTTTCTTTTTGCTTTTTGCTTCTCTGCTTCGAATTATGAAAACGTTGTCAGCAGAAAGAGAGAAACATTACGGTATGTCTTCACCTCCTTTTTGTTGGCTTAAAAAAAAAATAATAAAAAAAAATTAAATAAAGAAAGAAGAGCAAAAATGAAAATTTTATATACTTATATTAAATGCATGTTGAAATTGTTCTCTTATTATCGTTGTTGTTGTTGTTTCATAACACCTTGAAGTCTTCCTTTATACCTACTTTTCGACCCATAGACAAGTAAAAACAAGTGTTTTTGATTTGAATTGGTCAAGTTAATAATCTTCATTAAGCCAAAATAAAAGTATTTTATTTGAATTGGTCTAGTAAATAATCTTTCTCATTTTTCCAGTAAAAGTATCGACTTGCAGAGTATCTAAAAGTCTTGGCACGTTTTGTGGCTGCATTTTGTGTGTCAAACATTTTGATGTCTATTTCTTTTACTCATACATACATATATGCATATATATGTATATTTTTGTTTTGCGTCTTTTGTTGTGGTCTGATTAAAAGTTACATTTCAAGAAGAGTTTTTCCTGTTGCTAGTTTAATTTAACGTCTCACATTCTCAAGGGCATGGCTAACCTTTTAGGTATTCAAAAAAAGGAAAAAACACACACAATTGTGAAATTGTCATTTTGCTAAATGGTTTTTTTTTTTGATCGAAAACTTTTTTGGATACTTGGTCTTTCCTATGGGAAATACAACAAAATAAAAGAAACAGTTTAATAAAAAGACTTTTCAATTTATATTTTCCCCATTTAAAGACTGAAGAAGGCAAATTAACAGAATATTTGTCCAAGTTCAAGCTTAAAGCCTTCAAAAAGGTAGCCAAAAACAACCAAATGGCTTAGAAATTGTTTTAATATTCATTTCAACAAGTATTTAGATAACAGTTAAGATTGAATTTGAGAAGTTAAATTTAAGAGGTTATCGATTTCTAATTAATTATACCATACACCCATAGGGTTAAATGGTATATTAAAGTCGCCAAAATATATAATATATTTATAAGTGTTTTGCCACGCCCCTTTCCGCTCTCGAAATATGAAAAACTCGATTATCTCCCGTAATTTTCTACCTTGTGGCACACTTAAATACTAATAATTTGACCAAATTTGATGAAAATCGGACTAAAAATATCCAAGTTATGCATATAAACGTTTTTCCATAAGGCCGGAGTTGGCCGTTGGCTGGTGGGGGGCGCTAGGGTGCTCGTATGCTTGAGTGAGCGAGATACTAATTGTAAGATATGCTTGTAAATTTGATTGTATGGTGTATGGTATACCTAAGTCGGCGAGACGACTGACTTACTTCATTTTTATACCCTTGCAGAGAGCATTATAAAATTGGTCAGATGTTTGTAACGCACAGAAGGAGACGTTTATGACCCTATAGAGTATATATATTCAGCATGAGAGTCGATATAGCCATGTCCGTCTGTCCGTCCGTCTGTGCAAATCAATATCGGAATAATATTTGATATTTGGGCTACTTTTAGCTACCCGGAGCAGATAAAGTATGAAAATTGTCAGGATCGGACCACTATATCATATAGCTCTAGAACAAACATTTTACAAAATTTTGAGTATCCCCATAAAATTTACCAATATGATATAATTGGATATAAAATCTCAGATCCCAAAATTTGAATCTGATCGGATAAATAGAACACAAGTTACATTCAATATAAATCGGCCCAAATCTGCCTGCTGCCTACTATGTACGTCATCATCAAATCAACAGAGCACATGCATACACACACACAGACGCAGCGCTACAAGAACTGTATGTGTGTGCGTACAGTGCTTTGCTTAGGAAATGATGGAAGAAGAAGAAAAAATTGTAGTAAAAAGAGAAATAATGTTTTGTTTGTGTGGTGATGAATTGAGTTGCAGGGAAATAAATTTCAAAATGTAAAAATATTATTGCCAAGGACTGCAAGGGTATAAAAACTTCGGCATTGCCCAAGTTAGCTTCTTTCATATTTTTATTTACAATCTGTTCCTGAACAATAAGTAAATTTGGAGATACATTAAACATAACAGGAATAGTCGGCTCCACTAAGTATATATGAACTCTTAAACTTTAACCTACTAAAGTATTTATACAAATGTGTGTACATTATTAACAAAAGTTAAGTTTGATCTGGAAGATCTAATATAGGTAATCTTTTTAGTCTTCTTGGTGTTATAAGTATTATCAAGTCGACTTAGAGCTTATGAGTTGGGGTGGGGTGGCAGTCTGTCAATATATCTAATGCTTATCTCTGCTATTTCATCCTTTATAAATTGTATATTAAGGTCCTTATAAATTTCAACATTGCAAACATACCAAGGTGCGTTAACAATTGAGTGCGTGGCTTTTCGATTGATAATGTGGCATCATTTCAATATTTGATTGGCTCGCAGTTCCCCAATGTTGTAGCTTATAAGTCCAAACAGGCTTCAATATTGCTTTGTAAAGTCTTACTTTGTTTTCAATGCTAAGCTGGGACTTGTGTGCTAATAGCCAGTACATTTTTCTGCTGCTTCTGCTTTTCATTAACCTTCTTCCAAGTTAACCTTCGATCGAGATGAACTCCAAGATATTTCACTGAATCACAATAGTGAATATTTTTCAGTGGGACTTTTGGACAATTTCCCCATCTTAAGGACAGAAATGAATATATTTTAATAAGAATTAATTTACTTAATATTCCACTGAGTGAATTGTTTTTTTTTTTTTTAACAGTAAAGACTTGATTTCAGAGGCCATTTATCGATTTAGATTGAATCTAAATCATTGGAAATAGTTTAATTATTAAAAAAAATTATTCAATTACTTTGTGCAAATAATATTAATTTGTGTTTACACAAATTTATTTTGGTTGTACTTTGGTGAACGGGAAGGAGGAGGAGGCTAACCGGAAACGTGAAAATAACTGATAAAGGTCAATGGGTCAAGTAAGTGCGAGGATTTTAGCTCATTGCAAAGCTATTTGTTGTGTCAGCGACAGCAGCAGCAACGACGACGACAACAACGACAACCCTTCAACCTTTCAACCTTTTAGTCAACTTGTCTTTTACCCTCTTTCTCTGTTATTCTCTTCGTTGTGTTGTTGTTGTTTTCGTTTTTTTGTAATTAACACTTTGTTGAGCTCATAAATCTTTAAACATTGATTTTTAATGATGGCATTTTAACGCTTCAGCGAGCAAACAACCCAGCCAGACAAACAAAATTCTCTTCGGGATACGTGCAAATTGTCAGGTGAACTGAACTTTGCTTAATTTTTTTTTTTCAGGAAATGGTGGATGAACGTGATTAATTTTTTGTTCCTCTTCGTTTTTTTTTTGGGGCAGGCATCAACAAATTGATTGTAAGATCTAAGATGTAAAGTGAAGAGCAAAATTATCTTTAATATTGATTAGTTGTTTAGAAGTTGTTGGGCCTATTTTTTGAAGCCTACTTTTCAAAAATTTAGAAAAACTAACAAGAAATTTTAGGTAGATGAGCGCTAGAGAGCTGCATGAATGATAGAATAAACAATTCGAATTAACAATGTTCAAAACCAAATGAATGAATTGAATGACCATTTGAAAATAAACTTTAAGTATTTACACTCAAATGAGGATGCGATGTACAGTGGCGGCAAAGAATTTGAGACATTTTTGTTTTTTGACCGTAAATTCTGATTTCATTCGATTTTCATTGATTGTTAGTGAAAAGTTTTGATGTGTAAATTTATAGCGTTCAATTGGTAATTCTATTGAGATGATGTTCTGTAAATTTCGGGGGCGTATCTCTAACGCCCCAAAATTCGGACCTGGCAAAAAAAAAAGACACATTTTCAAAATTTGTAAAATTGATTATACCTAAGAAAAAGTTGTAGGTCTAGTAAAAATAAGATAAACTGCATACCAGAAATTTTCATTTTGGCCCCAGGGTCCGATTTGGAGCCAGTTAAAAAACGCAATTTCGTATGTATTTTTATGGTCTCTCTGCTTGGCGGCAATTTTCGCCACTAATTCATACTAAAGTATAACTACACTTGAACTCTGATCGATAGTGAAATAAATATTCTGTCGAATGAGATATTGATCATCAAAATCGGACAAAAAATAGATAGACTTCGTTGCTTTAAAATGTCTTAAAAATGTCTCAAATTCTGCCGCCACTGTAAAAATAAGTCGCACAACATTCAAACGAAACAAAACGAATTGAATGAGTTGCTATGATTCGAACGCATTCGAATCCCAATTCGGATTTTAGTATTTAGTATTTATTTACATTGTATATTTTTGAGCTATATGTGACTACTAAACGACTAAACTTGTGTGGTCAGTGGGGACCTACTCAGACAATACAAGATTGGCCAATCCAAAACTACGCACTAAAGTTTTTGATGTATAGCATATTCAAATTTGAATAGCCCTCATTTCGCCATTATTTTCCCTACATTATTGATGAAATAATTAGTTGTTGTTGCTTTAAAACGTCCCAATAAAAATTCGAATGATTCGAGTGCCTTAGTACATTTCGATGGTTTGACACTCAAGTTATTGCCTTTCATTAAACAGAGTTACATATTTTTAGAGGTTTGACAAGTACTAACATTCACACTCATTAATTTCATTCACTTCATTCATTTCAATCATTTCAATCATTTCAATCATTTCATTCATTTCATTCATTTCATTCATTTCATTCATTTCATTCATTTCATTCATTTCATTCATTTCATTCATTTCATTCATTTCATTCATTTCATTCATTTCATTCATTTCATTCATTTCATTCATTTCATTCATTTCATTCATTTCATTCATTTCATTCATTTCATTCATTTCATTCATTTCATTCATTTCATTCATTTCATTCATTTCATTCATTTCATTCATTTCATTCATTTCATTCATTTCATTCATTTCATTCATTTCATTCATTTCATTCATTTCATTCATTTCATTCATTTCATTCATTTCACTCATTTCATTCATTTCACTCATTTCATTCATTTCATTCATTTCATTCATTTCATTCATTTCATTCATTTCATTCATTTCATTCATTTCATTCATTTCATTCATTTCATTCATTTCATTCATGTCATTCATTTCATTCATTTCATTCATTTCATTCATTTCATTCATTTCATTCATTTCATTCATTTCATTCATTTCATTCATTTCATTCATTTCATTCATTTCATTCATTTCATTCATTTCATTCATTTCATTCATTTCATTCATTTCATTCATTTCATTCATTTCATTCATTTCATTCATTTTATTCATTTTATTCATTTCATTCATTTCATTCATTTCATTCATTTCATTCATTTCATTCATTTCATTCATTTCATTCATTTCATTCATTTCATTCATTTCATTCATTTCATTCATTTCATTCATTTCATTCATTTCATTCATTTCATTCATTTCATTCATTTCATTCATTTCATTCATTTCATTCATTTCATTCATTTCATTCATTTCATTCATTTCATTCATTTCATTCATTTCATTCATTTCATTCATTTCATTCATTTCATTCATTTCATTCATTTCATTCATTTCATTCATTTCATTCATTTCATTCATTTCATTCATTTCATTCATTTCATTCATTTCATTCATTTCATTCATTTCATCTGTCACTCATTCATTTGAATGGATTCATTTGACTTGGAAATCTAATCATGTTTAGAGAAAACTTAAGATTTTTTTTAAGACAAAGATCATTGAAATTAAATCTTGACTTTAAATATTTACCGTATAACTTTTAGCGTAGCTTTTTTTGTGAGTTTAAAATATCTTGTTCAAGTGGAAATATTGCAGAATGTCTTAAGGGCTTATCTAAAAGCAATTTATCACACTATTCAAAGTTTGAAGGCTATGAAAATCGAATAGGAAACTTGAAATAATCGGGTTAAATCGAAATAAGAGCTCTGACAATGGTTGATAGAAATATAATACAGATTTAAATAACTGGCAGATGTTGTTTCATAATCCAGTGGTGTTTTCTAATGTATACAAACATTTATATACTACAATGTATAAAAATATATATTCTATAAAATCTGTCAAAGAAATAAAATGTTAAATTGTCTGGCCACATTTGTAGTGCTTCGGTCGTTTCTTTTTTGTCCCTCTCTCAGCCTCCTCCTTCTTTCTTTATTTATTTATTTATTTTTTTTTTTTTTTTTTAATATCTTTTAGTATGAAAACTTAATGCAGATTTGACATAAACAAACCAAAGCTCGAAAATGGTAGGGATAAGAGGGGGGTGTGAAGAAGAGAGGGGTTCGGGGACGAGGGGATATAAAGAGGACGAGAGTGCAAAGCAGAATGCTGCTTGGGAATCCACAAAACAAGATATATAACTGTAGAAAGCTTGTTATACTATATATGTATGTACATATGTATATGTGAGATGGGTATGTGTGGGTGTGTGTGCGTGTGTGTGTGTGTACATCAACGAATTATGTCCCCCAGATGTCAGTGCAATACCAAGTACAAGCGAGAAACATGACAATGCCTCTCCGCCCTGCCCTGCCCTGCCTTCCCTTTCCTTTTCAAATTCTCCCCCTTTATCCGCCGCCTGCACTACAACGACTAGAGCACAGTTTGTGATGCACTGGGAAATATCCATAAGTATTCATGCATTTATGAGGGCGGAGTATACACACTCAACCCATGTGTGTGTTGGTGTGTGTCCATTCTTTTCTTGTATAAATCTCTGCGTTTTGGTTTGGTTTTCGTTAGCTTCAATGTTTTTCTGGGTGTAGCCCAAATGTGTTCCATTTGTCAACAGCAGAAGAAGTAGTATGTAGTGGCAGTAGAAGGAGATAGCAATCTGGAAGCAGGAGCAGAAGCAGGAGCTGTGGCAGTAGCATTTTTGAAGCTTGGTGGTGAGACTGGTCGAGACAGCCAAAAGGCCATATAAGTAGATGAGACGCTGAGGCTGCTTCTGGCTGATTCTGGCACATCAGCAGCTTTATTATTATGCAAATACATACAAAATATGAATTATGTTAATGCCAACTGTACACACACACACAAACACAGACAAAAAGCGGACGAAAAAGAGAATGGTGAAAGAAGCAGAAACAGGACATAGTCATGCATGTCCTTTTCATTGTGCAGCATCGCCATCCACCGTCAACGACTTGGCCTAAACTGCGTGCGAAACTGACAACAAGTTCCTTCATAAGTGATGCCGTAACCAAAGTCTCTGGGCCTGCTCGTCCTTTAGGCCAAATTCGAAAGTTTGTATAAAGTTTTTCGTATCGTTTTTGTTGTTGTTTTTTTTTTTTTTATTGAACACGAAGAAGAAGCTTACATGGGCTTACGATATTGTCAGCTGGGGCTTGACAAGGATTTCGGTGATGACACAAAACCAAAAGCAAGCAGATCAAGTAATTTGATATATATGTATGGATATATGTGTGTACGGTTAAGCCCAGAGATTAAAAACGAATTGAGAAGCAAATGAATGGTAACGCAAAAAAAAAAAAACAATGACCTTTGAACGTTCTCTTCTATGACCCATTAAAGAACAAAAACCGCACACAAAAGAAAACATCACAAAAATTTCAACTAAAAAAGTATTGTAGTGCTAGAAATTTACAAGAGTTATATGAATCTTTTCGTTTACATCATTTTCAGCCATTGTCTTATGTCTTATTTTCTATAATTTATCTTTAATGATTGAACAAAAGTTTTAAGGTGCCAACTGATAACACAGGGCGACAGGATTTTTGGTGACCTTAACTTGAGAGGTCTTCTTAATTAATTCGAGTACGCTGATTCTGACTGCTTACTTGGTTTTTGTCCAGCACTTCAAGATGGAGTGAAATCAGGGGAGGATCTGGGGTTGCTAAATAGGCACCCAAAAGTATACCATAGAAAACATTTTTTCAACTTTTTTTAGCAGATTTCAGAATATCCTGTTTGTTTGCAAACATTATTAATAAACAATTGATAAGATGCATGAGAGTTCAAAATTGAAAAGCAGACAATTTTTGAAATCCCCATAGCATACTTTTTGGTTCACATTTAAATCATTTTAGAACCATATCCATGGTGTATGCATTATAACAAAGAAGTTACTCTTTGATATTTCGCAAATGGCTATTAAATTATACTTAATATATTAAGAGGTTAAAACAATAATGTTTTTAGTATAATAATTTTTTTATATACTCGAAAATGTTGCAAATGAGGTCATTTCGAATAATTCCAACGCATTTTTTTCGAAATCCTGACGTGATGGACAAAAACTGATAACACTTCTTCATGGTCTCAAACATGTCGCCCTGTGTAATTGATACTAAACTGTCTAGAAACTTATAAAGTTAGAACTTTTTCAAAATAATTTTTGAGTCGAAAATCATTGAATATATTATTTTCCCTTTTTCTCGAATAAATTTTTCTCCTGCTGATCCTTGAAAACAAAACAACTATTTTCTGTTAACCAGCAATGTAATACAGTGCGAGTCCTTTTTCACTCATACAAGTTAAAAACCATTTATTGCTTCTGATTATGCATTATTTTTATTTATTTATAATAAAGTTAAAAATAATTAAAATTATTGCTAACTTATGAACTAAAGCGCTGGCGAATAAGGCCTTCGGCTTGGTATTTACATATTTACATACTTATAATTACAATAAGTTGTATATTTGTATTTTCTGGAGTGGGATTTGAAAGGATGGAAAGGGGGCAGGTATTTTTGAAAATTTGGTTCCTAAGGTGCTGAGTTGCTGGGCATTCTTTAAGGATGCGGGTAATGTTGAGGTCACTTGCACAGTAACAGTTTGAGGGGTCGATATATACTTGTTGGGTGAGCCGTGTGTGTCCTAGTCTGAGCCTTACTATTTTTATTTGGTCTCTACGTGTTATTATGTTTTGGCTAAATGATTTTAGTGCCTTGAGTTGCAATTTTCAATGTTATTTCTAAGTTGTTGAATATTTTTGCATCTAAGAAATTTGTTGATGTCTTTAGTGTTGAAGTTGGGGGTCCAATGTAACGGACTAAAGATTGTGGATTTGGCTACCGAATCGGCAAGTTCGTTCCATGCCACAATGGCTGGGAATCCAAAGAAGTTTTATTTTGGGTGCAGATTTGGTAAGAAGATTCCTAATTAATGTTGGATAAAAGTTATTGTTGTTAATGTATTTAAATGCCAATCAAAACTTAAAGAAATTATTATTATTATTATAGTATAGGATATAGTTGTTAAACTATCAACCTAACTGGCACTGGCAACTAAGGCCTTCCGCTTAGACGAAAACCTACATCCATACACTAGCCTGGGATTTGAACCCGAATCCTCGTTGTTCAATTTAGAAATATCAAAATGTATTTTTTGTATTAACCATTTTGCCTTCTAATTAAATCATAAAAGAAACCCCTATTTGCCTTGTTCTGGTAAAACTTGTGAGCTTTCTTTTTATAAATTATGAAGTCAACAAAAAAAGAAAACGAAAAGAAAATTGATGTCTTAATCAAAAAGTTTGACTAAATGTCCTCTGCAACTGTCCGTTCTACTACTGACTAACTGACCTGCATTTTGGCACACACATGCACACCCACTGAAAAAGTTGAAATTGTTGTGTCCTTAAAAACCAAAACCTCCCAAACTATTCATGCATAGCATAAATATAAATATACATATCGTTTTCCTACCTACGCCCAAATGTTTAGTATACTTGAAAAAAAGGGGAGAGAAAAAAAAAACTCAACTCAACTGAACTGAACTTTTACGGCTACTCAAAGTCAACAACTGCAGGCAATGATTTGGCCTTCCAAAAAAAAAAAAAAAAAAACAGCAACAAAAGTGAAACTAACCCTAACAAATAAAGAGAGAGTTAGATACCTATATATATATATATATGTATATATATATAGGTATCTAACTCTACAATGTATGTATGTATATGCGGGTCGTTCTCGTCGTTCCCATGTCACAAAAATTGTCAACAAAATGCAACAAATTGGCAAAAAAAACTTTTCGTATGACTAGCAAAATTACAAACCCTTCACCCCCTTTCACTTTGGCCTTTACTCATACCTTTTGGTCTCCCACTTAGCCACGCCTCAAGCAAATACACCCACAAAGAGACCCACTAGTAGACAAAGTGACCAAAAAGACCCAGAGCTATGAACAAACAAAACAACAAAAACTAAACAGAAATAGAGAGAGAGAGAGAGAGAGAGAGAGAGTGAGACAGAACGAGGGAACAAAAATTGTAGGTAAGCGTTTCAGATTTTATGCAATGCAATAGAAAAATAGAAAATCAACAAAACAAAATGACCAAAAAACCAAAAAACTGAACATAAAGCCGAATGGTGCCTGCCCCAAGTAAGGCAAA
Organism: Drosophila equinoxialis; assembly: GCA_018150345.1. NCBI lineage: Eukaryota > Metazoa > Arthropoda > Insecta > Diptera > Drosophilidae > Drosophila > Drosophila equinoxialis. The sequence goes on along the minus strand of JAECWI010000089.1, from coordinate 2,250,642 downwards.
CAAATTTTTTATTACAATTTTTGTTCTTTTTTCCCATACGCTTGCAAGGAATGGGCATATTGCCAATGTCAATGATACTAATCATAGATCAGCATGCAGTATAGAATATATATTCCTGAGCGAAAGGAGCTAAGTCATGTTCACCACAAATCTAATGCCAATTTTACAGTTCGTCGTTGATAAAGTCCAAAGTTCAAAAAAAAATATACCTATATATTTAAGTCTTAACTGTCTATTCAATGTTCTAATATGACTAAATGGCAAGGGTATCGAATCAATAGAACATTCAAAGTTAGTCTAGCTTTCCCTCATCTCCCTCGCTTCGTCTCTGTTAGTTTTCTTTTTGCTCTTCTTTTGTTTATTTAATGCGACAAAACGGCAAGGTAAAAATGCAAACAAGGGCCGACCAGGAAGCTCAATTTCAATTGTATTACAGTATAGACACATTAAACTGAACGAATATGTCCAAAGTGTTTAACTATGATTTCCAAGAGGAGAAGCCAAAAATCAAGTGTTTCAGAACATAAACAAAGAGACTTCTAAAGACTTTGTCTATCAAACACTTTCATCATTATAATTAACACGCGCAAGGACAAGTTCTTTAAGACTACTCGCACTTAGTTAGACTCAACCCCAACACTGCTTAGGTTTTAATAAGTTTTAACCGCAAAACTGCTTAGATGGTAGTGGGCATTTTCAAAGTCATTTGATTTTCGCTTAGAGTATAGAAAAGTCGAGCTAATCGCTTGATTTTCTTTCTGGAAATTCATTGCCTGAAGCAAGTAAAAAGCTGCATAAAATACCTAAAAAGTGAATTAATCTAAATGAGGTAAACAGCAATTGCTTGGTTTTGAAACCGAAGCGAAACTCTGTTAGAAACATCAACAAAGTTAACGAAAACTACAAAAGTACTTCAAATATCAAATAACTTGCATGAACAGGTCTAATCACATGAACTTTGAAACACAAAATAGAATTTACCTTTTATAGGCAATAAACACTGTCTTTTATATCTTTATATAGATGGGCAATATGCAGATTTGTTTGTTTATTGATTGAGGTGGAAGTGGAGAGAGTGAGTGCTGAGAGTGTGGAACCTCACCCAGGGCTCAGCATAAGGACAGTGCTAGAACAACGCCACCAGCACACACACACACACACACACACAGCAACAACAAAATGAATAGTAGTAACATGAGGAAAAACTGTCGACATCATTGGGGCAAATAAAAAATATGCATAGGCGGGATTTAAATCGAAAGCATGGAAATTGTTTATATGATCGATATATCCATTTATATTGCACAATTGCACAGCAACAGGGACAGCAACAGCAAAAAAAAAAAAAAAAAAACTGGGTTAGACAACAAGCAGAGCTACAAAACAGCCAACAGCATAAAAGAGAGTGGAAAAATATGTGTGACAGAGTGGGTGAGGGGAGAGGGAGATAGAGAGGGCGAACGAGAGGTGGGAAAACTTAATGCCAAACACATGCCACACAAATGAAATGCGTTACCAAAAATGCTTCTGGAATTCCATTCAAAGCAATAGTATTAACAAAAAACCAACACACACACACAAAACGAAGGTAGAGAAAGAAAGAGAAACAAAGTTCACAACGGTTTTGTTTAAACTTTTCATATATAACTAATATAATCATAATCAGTAATATTTTGGGAATTTTTTGAAAATGTAGTAATCAAATCTATTGACAAACAATTTAAATTAAAAAAATTCTAATATGAAAAACCCGAATAAGTATGCTATATAAAATTGAGAACTGTCTTAGGGATTCCCTTGGGAGCCCAGAAATGTATGCTATACACACTCGAAATTGGTGTCAGTGTTAAATCAATTATACAAAAATCTTTATTTCAAAAATTGGCTGTGAGTTCTGTTCATAGAAGACTATTTTATCACCTACATACATATTTAGTTCTGTTAAGCGTTTCAAATAAATCTTAAACGAACACATCTCTGAGATGCGGAGATATTAGAAACTCTTCAATCTGCCACCCCATAGAGGAAAAAACTCAATGCCAACCACTAGCAATAAGAGCAATAAGAGGTAAAAGCAAAAGGCCAAGCATCTGCACTAAATTATTGCCATGTTTTTTTTCTTTTTTGGTTTTGGTTAGCAGGAAGCAATTTTATGCCATTTGCCACATTCTTCAATTTTCAACAAGCGCCACAGGAAACGATATATATATATATACATATATATAAATGGATAAAGAATATAGAGTTAAGGGAAGGCAGGAAGAGTGACAGGAAAGGTGTTTAAAGGTAGAGAGAGGCAAATATGTGGGAGGTGAAGGCAATGTGGCATAGAAAAGATGCAGACAACTTGAAGCAGAATTTAAATATTTGAGGCTAGTCAACAACATTTGAGAGACTTGAAAATTGCAACATTTTCAAATAATAAATAATAAAATTGCAAACGCCAGCAAAACGAATATTGAATTCTCTTCTCCCCCAGTCGCACTCTCTCACTCTGTCAGTCTCTCTCTCGTTCGCTTGCACACTTGCACATTTGTCAATTATTTAAAGAGAACTTTTAGTTGAACAATGGATCAAGCGAGATGTAAATAATTGCCACAGAACTTGGTCAGCCACGCCTACCGCACCATTACCTTATGATATATGATATACATATGTAACCTACATACATATGTGGGCAGATGCCTGTGTGTGAGTATTGGTGAGTTTAGGGCCCAATTGTAATTAAAATCATGGCCAAAGATAAGCCACAGCCCAAACTCAGTTTCTCTCTCTCTCTTACTGGTTTGCTCTTTCTGTCTTACATTCTCTCTCTCTCTCTCTCTCGCTATCGCACTTTAACCCAAAAGGCCAAATATATTTCATTGGAAAATGCAACAAAACCAACACTAACAAACTGCTGACCAAATCAATTTCGTATTGCAAAATGAAAATTTTACCAAAAAAAAAAAAAAAAAACCAAAACCAAAAGAGATGCCGCCGCTGATCCCCCTAAGCGTGAGGCCTCCCCCCAGGAAGGTCGGAAAATTTGTTGCCGTTTGCTTAGATGCCCGTAAAATTGCATGACGTACGGAAAATTGCAAGCGGAAAAAGGCGTGCTAACATTTGGCTGCTAGTTCAGGTAGAGCTTGGGGTTGTATGTAGTTGTTGTTCAGCATACTCACTCACACACACACACATACGTACTTACAGAGGAAAAATTTTTGGCATTGAGCTTATATTAGGAAAGCATTCGAAATTCGCATTCTATTGTACCAATTGTACGTGCTCCATGCCAAAAAATAAGCAACGTGAAAGACTTTAATGGCGATTTGAATGAAAGAGAACGCAAAAAGTATAGCAACATGTGAACCATCGGCCGATTCAATAGCCATCTGCAGCGAAAGTGCATACTTATGATTTAAGCCCAAAAGGATGGCTTGCTATTCATTCCTTTTTCAAACAGCAGCAGCCAATTTATGCCACAGAGTATATTTCTCCGCTGTTCGTTCACAATTCAGTTGCAATTCTGACTAGTTCTATAAAGAGAAATCCAAAAAAGTATGCTATATAAAATTGACCACAATATTTGATCCCCAAAAAAAGTTTACTATTAACCTGTTGAGAATTAGTGAGCGTTTTAGTATGCCAAAGAAAATGAAATGGACGAATAGGTAACAAATTTATATTAAAAATATTTAGTCTCATGAATAAATCAATATCTTATATTATTCTAAAAGGAAATTAATCACTTGTAATGTTTCCTCTATTCAACTTAATACACAAATTAAGTTAGTCAGCGAACTATTATGCTATACTATGACTGAAATTTTATTACAAATATATGTATCTTAAGATAAATAATAATTTCAAAAGTGCTCGAAAAAGTGCACACACACACACACAAACATAAATACAAACCGAATTACAATTGTTATCTCTATGTGCATTCCAAACATCATTATATTCTTATATAATCAGTTGTTGGCAGTTTTAAATGTCACTCACTCAAACAGGATTCAATGGCTGAGTAATGCTCTTTGTCTATATTCATTGTTATATCATCATCGTAATTATAATTAAAGACAATTTCATGAAGCCAGCAATGAGGACAATGCTGTGTATTGGTACACATATGGAAGAACATTCAAACACACACAGACACATACATACAAAGATACACAGTTGATGATTATATGTGTGTCTAGTACGTACAATCCCAATATTGTGTACATGTGTAACAAAATAATAATACAAAATAATAATAATATCACATAATAAACTATTAACAGTGCAAAATGCATGTGCAAACAAATTGAAATTGTTTTATCAGGCGTGCATTGCTTTTGTCTCTTGTGTCATGACAACTAGTTTGGAAAATTGACAGAAAAATATTACATAAATCTATGCGAAATTGCATATACCCTATAAAAGAAACACAACATATAAATACACACATGTATGCAATAAATAAAACTAAAGTTGACAAATTTTTGTACTTTCAATGAGTATAAAACTCTTATTTATAAGCTTGTAATGTTATTCCTTTCGATGTTGTGACTGTTTTTTAGAAGAAGATGATAAAAATGTTCAAGAGATCAGGATCTAATTTCCTAATTTCTTGTTAAAATATATATTTATTTCTTAAAGTTTTTAAATCAATTGCTATTTTCGTGTTTATATACTTTTAAATTATATTAAAAATAAGGAACTAACATGATCTGCCTTAAAAAAGTTGTAAAAGTTTTCAATTGAAATTCTCAAATAAATTGTATTTGTTTATACATTTGCCCAATTTTTGCTTCAACTTTTAATTTTTTATGTTTTTAAGTCAACAATTTGATTTCTATATCGTTTTCTTACTAAATCATTTTAGTTCTCACATTGGTAAAGTTTTTCCAGGAAATAAAAGATTATATAAGATTAACGTTATATATAAAAATATCACAAAACAATTTGAATAAAATGTTTATTAAAAACAAAAATAAATTCCATAAATATTTAGAGCAACTTTACTGTATTATTGTTATTCTGTTATCAAATCCTTTTGAGTATTGTTAATGCCTTGCTTGATCTGACAAGTATATTAACAATAACGAGTAGCAAATGCCAAATGGCAAATGTGTGGAAAATTGCAACTGCAAACGCAGCATACTTGCATTGTATGGCATTGATTTTACTATGGCGTACACATAGAAACATATCTATAGAGTAGTTACCACAGATATATATATATCTATATCCAAAACACGTATATTTTGTTATACATTTGATTGTATGCAGACATGTATGTATGTATGTGTGTGTATATATATGTATATGTTTTATAGAAGATGTATACAATATATGTAAATGACAGCCCCACTTGATGGCATGGCTGTTGAATGCATTGGCATTTTGCTGGGGATGCCGAGGAGTGTTGACAATTCATGCGTGGCTTTTGTTTGAAAACCTTTGCATAGATGTTGTGCAAACCCATTCTAAGCCGAAGAGAGCCCCAGCTATGGCTATGACTATGGCTACGACTATAGCAGGTACGGTTCCAGTTTCAGTTTCGCCCCTACCAACGCCTCCATCTCTATGGCAGCTTGAAATGATAAATATGCAATCGTGGCAAAGGTGCAGAATTTTTATATGCATTTCTTTTACATTGCTCCACCACCTGTCACTTCCGTTTTCTCCCTCTCTCTTTGTCTATCTCTCTCTCTCTCTCTCTCACTCTCACCTGTCAACCCATTTTACTCTGTAGAAAATTTTTATGCAAAAACAATTTATTACGGCTTCTGGTCCAAAGATTCAAAAGGCATAAAAGTATTGTTCTTGGGGCTTCCAACGGCTGCTACAGCACTTATCTTCCTATATCGCCAGGATGCATCAGTATGCCATTTTGTAGCCAAGCCATAGCTAAAGAAGCAAAAGTGCAAGATTAGAGAGACAGAGAGCGAGAGAGAGAGAGCAATGGTTTTTGGTGTATGCAGTGTTAGCTAAGACCTGATGAGAGCTGAGGGTTATGTGACCGAGCTGGGTAGTGGAAAAGTGCCGTGGCGGGGATAAGGTAGTTGTTTGGATATGCTTAAATTATTACCTTTCGCCTTTGCTGCATGCTTTTATCATCAAAGATTGATTGCATTTACCAAGTGTTGCAGCAGGACTTAGTTACTTACATGGGATATGGTAAAAAAGAACCCTTTCAAGGGAAATCCATTTCATTGGGTCATAGGAATATGCCGCAGTGTGTTGTAGTTATGATCGCTGAAGAGAACAAAAGTGACAAACAGCAGAAACATAAAATATTGTATTACGAAAATGTGTGTAGGCAACTGAATCTATGGGCACTTTATATGACAACATGTGGCAAAAGTTTTAAAATGTCACCAAATTCTATAACAGTTAAATTAACTTTAATCGTGTCTCAGTTTAAATGCCTCTTTTTAATTCCAAATTTCTCATGAGCTCAGAAAATTTCTATCTCGGTTTCAGATATATTGGCCCTATGGCGGATCTAGGTGAAATTTTTAGTGCTTCATATAGAAATATCAAAGAAGCTATCTTCGGCAATGCCGAAGTTTATATACCCTTGCAGTCCTTGGCAATAATATTTATACATTTTGAAATTTCTTTCCCTGCAACTCAATTCATCAACACACAAACAAAACATTCAAATTATTTCTCTTTTTACTACAAATTTTTCTTCTTCCATCATTCTCTAAGCAAAGCACAACACGCATACACATACAGTTCGTGTAGCGCTGCGTTTGTGTGTGTGTATGCATGTGCTCTGTTGATTTGATGATGACGTAGTAGACAGCAGGCAGATTTGAGCCAATTCATATTGACTGTAACTTGTGTTCTATTTATCCGACCAGATTCAAATTTTGGGATCCGACATTTTATATCCAATTTCATGGGGATACTTCAATTTTTGCAAAAATGTTTGTTCTAGAGATTTATAATATAGTAGTCTGATCCCAAAGATTTTCATAATTGATCTCACCTGGGTAATAAAAACACAAAAAAAAAAAAAAAAATTTCATCCCGATAGCTCTTAAGATAGTTGAGTAAAACGCGTACGCACAGACGGACGGACAGACGATCTCATGCTGATCAAGAATATACATATATACTTTATGGGGTCGGAAACGTCTAGTTCCGTGCGTTACAAACATATGACCCATTTTATAATATCCTCTGCAAGGGTATAAAAATACAATCGTTTTTGGAAGATGCTTACATAAAAATGATAAAAATAAAGACAGATCTCTCGGATGCTTAAATCGACCGACCGACTTCTTGCTGCTTCAGTTTTGGCTTTCGTAGGCGAGTTTCAGACTTCTTTTTGAAATTGATCGCATTCCGAATCATAATGAACCAACAAATTTTCAAACTTAACGATACGTTTATCGCTCCAAAATCTGGTTTTTGAATGACTTTGCGCTATTTCACAGAGCAGTGTTTTCTACGACTTATTATATTGAAAAGTTTCGGATTTTTTTTAGTGCTAGCGCTTTTAAAATTGATTTTGAACCAGGGACTGTTAAACATGTGTTTTTTAGAATGCAATTCTGCGAAATATGACGGTATTTTGCAAAATACTGCAAGTGGTGCTATTTTTAGTTTCGGGTATTTTATGTCAAGTGGTGCTATTTTTAAGTTCGCAGCTGTATGTATATTAGAGGTTAATTTAAAAACTTTATAAGTTTATAAAATTTGTATACTATGTATATTTTTTTTCTTTTTACAAATATAATCAAAATAAGTTCATAGATCTTTCTACATTTTTCCCCTAGACAAAAAGATAACAAAAACTTTTTTTGGAATTTCTGAGGAAAATATTTTATACTCTGAAAGTTACTTTGGAATTTTTATTCCAAAAAAAAACTCTTTTTCTATAAGGTACAATATATCGTAAATAAATTAACAGGTCGTGATATTAGTTTGGTAGGGGCGAAGCTCTTACTGCAATTCCCAACTAACTAGCGTTGAAGACATGGTATGGCTATTGCAATTCCGAAGAACTTGGTAGTTCTTGAAATAGCTATACAGACAACCTGCTCACCTTTTTGTGTTGCCTTGAAATAATCTTGACCTCGAGATTGACCTCGAGCCGTCTAAATTGCAAGGTTTGATTAAAATATTTTATATTTCATCAGAAAGCCATTTCGTGTTTGCTTTTAGTTTTGTGCTAATCGGAAAGTTATCGATCTTTAAAACGTTTGAAAATTCCTTTTGAAGTATTTAAATGTTTTGAAATTTAAACGTTTTTGCGTTTACAATTTTTTTGTTTTTTCATTTATGGTCATAATTTTTTGTTCTTTTGATTTATAAATCATAAAACGTTTTTGTATTACTTTTTTATGAATGGCATTTTGGGCAGTTTTTTATTTGTTGTTGTTTGGTTAATCCCATTTCAAATTAAATTCCAATTCCCACGGACTCATTTCATGCTGTATTTTCTTACTTTCTTTGCTGTTGGTGTGTTGTCTTTCTTGAGAATCCAACTGTTGCAAACGGAATTTTCCACACTTCACCTTGACCTTGAGTGGGGTTTTTCGGAAGGAGAGGGGTGGTTAGATGTCCTGGCTGGCATTTCGAGTGTTATTTTTATTAGAAAGATTCCCTGTCAAGGGTGAGAAAGCGACAAAATGTAAGCCAAAGTAATGCGAGACACACTCATACCCACACACACACACATACAAGTGGGGAAAGCGTCGTCAAGTACCTAGTCCTACCACAATAAGAATGGAAAAATGGACAAGGACCCTAACAGTTGTTTCTTAGGAAAGAAAACAGCAAGAAAAACAAGTTTGGGGCGGGATATTTTTAAACGTTCTTAAACACGAAATGGGAGGGCAACAACACAACATAAAGCTACAAGAACAGCAAAAAATTAATAACTAGTAAAAGAAGAGATGTTAAGCAAAAGCAGGCCATATACTCATAACATTCTACCCGCCACCACTGAACCCCCTGTTCTGTGTCCCTCACCGCTGGGACACCCATCATAATGGCTAAGAATGCAAAATCGTAAGGCATACGCAATGCATATTGATAAATTCTTGGTAGATACGAGAAACAAGAATGGCTAAGACGAAACGGCACTAGAGGAAAGGAAACGAAACGAGTCCGAACAGTACAATGGAAATGCAGTGCATGCCAATGCAATGCAATGTCCCATCCAAATACACCCAATATCAGTTCCGACTACAAAATGCACAGAAAGAGCGAAACGATGGATGGAAAGAAGAAAGGAAGTCAGCCCATTGAAGGCGACATCGAATCCAGCTCCCTTTCCATATTTTTAGTGCCTAGGTTCTAGGTTCTAGCAGCTCCAGTTGCATCTCCTACTGATTTCTGATTCTGACTCCCTTGACATATGATGAGTATGTCTATGTGTGTGTGTGTGTGTGTGTGTGTGTGTCTGAATGTGCGTGCATATTGATTGAATGCAATGCAACTGTCATACATGCCAATGCCATAAACAAGCTGCAGTAGCACAAGGATCAAGCATAGCAGGTCGATGTATGTATGTATGTATGTATGTAGGTAGGTAAAAGCAGACGGCCAGGGCGTGGCAGAGGCGTGGCAGGGGGAGGTGATGCAGCCTCCGACAGAAAGCGCGGCACAAATTTCATGCAAAAATGCCAAGTCGCATCGCATCGCAACGCAACGCAACGATGTTGAACTGAAAAACATTTCCTCTTCGCCCAATCCTCTCCCCCCTCTTTGTGTCTTCACCACCCTCTCGCTATACTCTATTGCCCCCAAAATAGAAAAGTATATGGGATTATATAAATAGGTAGAACAGGTAAAATTAACAAGTTTCAATGTCTTAAATGTGTTTCTATGATATTATCTCATTAATTAATTGACTTACTAGTCAAGACGAATGTTCTAATAGCATTGATCTATATTCTTAAATAACATTCCGAACAATCTAATTTGAAAAAATTTCCCTGGCAAACAGAGGCAATCGGCAAAGACTTTGGCAAAATGCTTAGAAAAAATATCCGAGAAATTGAATTGGTCATTCGGTGAGAATTTCTACGTAGGTTGGTTAAAAGGATAACCATCGAAAATTTGATCCTATATTCATTTTTTGTAGCCCTTGCCTTTAATTGAGTGAGGCAGCATTCCTTTATTCCTCCTAGTCAAATGCACAAAGTATATTGATCAGTTTAACATTTGTAGATTGTTTGGCTTAGAGTATTTTCTAGTTGGCGACATTAGCAGACTTTGGTAGCATATCTTCTCTTCCATTGCCTTGCCATGTATTTTACTCCTCCATTCATATTTCTATGCCACTGACACAGCCTTTTGCTTTGGCTATATGAAGTTTTCCGTTTTTCGTTTCGTTTGGGAGGGCTTTTTTTTTCTGATACGATTGTAAAATATGCCATAGTCAAAATGCTTAACGTGCCATGGAGGTGGAGTGTCAAAGGGGGTGGCGAAAGAGAGAGCGATAGAGACAGAGAGAGATGAGATGGGGATGGTGGGGAAAAAATGAAGAGAACCTCTAACAAGAAGGCAAAACGCGAATGGTATTTTTGAAGTCGACGATAAGACTCTGTGTGCGGTTGTGTTTGTCTCTGTGTGTGTGTCTGTGTAGAAGTATCTATGTGTTTGTATGTCAAACAATGCAGCTGCAGATGAACTATGCATATACAGACACTCACACACACACACTAACAAAGGAGAACAAACGATTTTTGCCAAATTATTTGCAAACAGTTGAACTTTGACGTTGATTTTTGCATGGCAAAAGTGTTATTGTTGTTTGCGTGGTAATTGCCGGGAGTGAATATGCTGGCAGAATATGTGCAAGGGAGGTGGATGGATGGATGGATGGATAGATGAGTGGGTGAATGGGTTTGGATCGGTTTGTGTATGGATTGAGGTTGCACTTGGCAATATGTCAGCAGCTTATCGCTTCATTACGCTGACTTGACAAGGCGTCTCACTCACTGAGTGCTACAAGTTCTCTGACTTAATGAGAACAGTATATATGATTGTCTCTCTTTCTCTGTGTGAGAATGGCAAATGCATTTGCCATTGTCTATGGAAGGCGGCAGTTGGGATGGGCCAATGCATAAATGAATATGAACCTTTCCCCTTCCATCTCTTCTTTATTTCGGCCTTGTTCTCTGTCTCTCTCTTTCTGTATATATCTCTTTCATTCTATTCTATCATACGGATGTCGAATCTTTATGCGCAAGCAAGCAAAATGCAAAAAAAAAACTAGCATTAGGACAATATTACTTAAAAATATCAAAACTTGCTGAAGTTTCAATACCCTTACAGAAAATAATAGCTAAAATTAATAAATTATTTGAAGATTAAGTGATTTTTAATTAGGTTTTGATCACAAAGCTTTGATCACAAATCAAATCAAAACTTTATCAGTCATTGGATTTTATGTAAAATTGAACTTTGTTTTCAAAAGCTTACACTAAATAATACTATTGAATAATTAAAAGCAAACACTTTTGACTTTAAAACTAATTTGTAGACTTCTGTATATAATAACTAAATTTAACAAATTACAAAGTGTAAATTAAGTCTTGAAATTATTCAATGAGCTGAAATTTAGTTAAAGTAGAAATTAATAAACTTCTAAGACCCTCGACAAACTATTCAAAACCTCATTTATGACATTTTCTCAGGTTTAACGTATAGAGTAACTAAGTCAATGGACTTAATCATCAACAAGAGTATAGCAAAAATATGGCGACAGCAAAATCCTTATGCTCTTTGTAGTGCTTTTCCATAAAGCATAAAGCATAAAGCACAGACACAGCTCTGTCTGAGTAGTTCGTCATATTAATTTTTGATAAAAGAGCTGAAAGAGAGCGATAGAATAGAGGAGGAGTGAGAAAGAGGGCAAAATGCGAAGGGAAGGGAAATGGCAAGACAATTTGATCTGAGTGCTGCGACAAATGGTGGCAAAGGATTTGGCGGAAGATTGACAACAACAAGAATAACACGACTAACAAGAACATAAAATCGGCAAAGGAAACTGCCAGTGTACTCAGGTGAAATGGGACTAGCTAAAAGTAAGAGACTTGTCAGCACTTTTTTCTAGTTATGCGCTAAAGAAGCGTATGGGATTTATGTACCAAATGCTGCACATCAAAAGATTTTTATGCCAAAATTTATGTGCATGCACACGATATGATTTCTTTCACTAATTACTTCAACATGTTCATTCTTTGTTTTCACTATAACTGGAAATATTTCATTTTGAATAGATATAATGATTTGTTTAATATATGAAGAATTTGTTATGGTTTTTTTTTTTTGCTCTTTTTGAATGTGGACTGACTTGGATCATTGGATATTTCTTAAAAAGCTCATGTATTAAATTTTAGTCTGATTTTCACAGTCACTAGACTAAAATTTTAGTATGAATTGAAACGAAGGGAATTGTAATATTTTCTTAAAAGTGAATAAATCAAATTCAATAATTTTCAAAGTTCTTTTCTTGTTGTCGAAAATAACTAAATAAAAATTAAATGAAACTAAAGAAAATTCCAAATTCCAAATTCCCAATTCTATGAAATATTCCTACAAAGAATATTAAATTAAACTTTTCCAGTTTGTATACCCTCTTGAAAGAGTATATCAATTTTTGGTCAGAAGTGTGCAACGCATAGAAGGAAGCATCTCCGACCATATAAAGTATATCAACACCACGAGACGAGTTCAAATAGCCATGCCCGTCCGTCCCTCCGTCAGGGACGGTTGTGCATGTTGGCTTGTATATACCGCAGGAGTTGTATATCTCGGATTCAGCCGGATCGGACCACTATATTATATAGCTCCTGTCACTGTTCGTGACTTTTCTCAAAAACTTCGTTATTTTCTCAGCTATTGTAGTGAAATTTAATATTAGTGAGTTCATTATAGCTATAAACGACTGTGCCAAATTTGGTCAATATCGGGTGACTATAGGAACGATGGTTGGAAAACAGTGACTTTTCTGAATAACTTTGTTACATTTTACGCAAATGTCATATACTTAAGTTTAATATAGCTATAAATAACTATGCTAAATAGGCTATAGGGAAGGGAAGAGTAACAAAAAACTTGAAAGGTATTCAAACTTTGACGCGGTCGACGAATCGCACTTTTGGCAAACATTCATTTTGAAGCTTAAGGTATTCTTTATCATATGCTTTTTACATTATTAATATCGATTTATTTAAATGCCAAAAGGCCCCACTGTGCGACGTTAGCCCCGACCCTCTGGTTCTTATTGGAATGATAATTTTTGGCAATTTTTACAATAAAATGGGTCCTACATAAGTTGGATGATAATTTATTTAATATTTGTGTGAAAAAAAATATAAAGTGAAATTTAAGTCTTTTTTTCGTTTCTTTGGCGTTGTCATTGATTGTCATAAAAATTGTCTGTTTAAATGTCACAAATTGATTAACTTACTTTTTGGTTTCCTTTCATTTACAATCTCCCGTTATCCAATATTTTCTATAAAAGAGAGAGAGTCAAAGAAATAAAACCATCTAATTAATCAGTTTAATAGCTTCCTCACGCTCAATTCCACTTCCAGTTGCGCTTTGATTTCATCATCGTCTTCATCATCGTCATTCGACCCAAAATCAAACTTTGCAGACATTTCCGCACCTCCACTCCAGGCACTTCACTCCGCTCTTCACGCTCTCACACATTTCCTTTTCAATTAATTTTTATTAAAAACCTTTTTTGTTTTTGTGTTTTCTTTTTTTTTTTTTTATTATTTTGGTTCGTACCTAGCCAGGAGAGGAAATCAATAGCAGACTTTGTTAACTGAAGCGTGTAATAAAACTTTTCTTCTCTTTTCTGTTTTTTTATTTTTTTTTTAACAAGAAAAAAGTTGCAAAAATTGGCATATTAATTTCTCTTATTCCTTTATTTTTTTTTTATTTTTGGATATTTCTTTTTTGGCGTTTTTGGTGATTTTTTTTGTAATTTTTTTTTTTGGTTTTTTTTTTTTTACTTTACTTTAATAAAAGTTCATTAGAGACTTGCGAGGAACGCTTTGTTTTAATTATGCAGCGACAAGGACAGAAGCAGCAGCAATGACATAGCTTGGTCATGGGGTCCAGATTTAAGTTTCCTAAATTAAATTAATTACGCGGCCAAGCAATTAAGAAAAACTGTCCCAGGCAGTGGCCAAGAAGAAGTAGATGAAAGAATGAAAAGCATGAAAAAGCAAGAAAAAGAGTAAAAGAAAAGGATGGAATGAACGAAAGAAAGATGTGACTATAAGATAACTTTACATGAAGATAATAGTGCTAAGAGCCAAGCACAATGAACAAACGACTTTCGGGAGCATGGGGAACAAAAAAAACCAAAACCCAAACCAAAAACCAGAAGAGGCTAGTACGAGTAGTTGGGCAAATGGAAGGCTAAGGAATGCATAAGGGAAAACTTTACACTACAAAGCCAAAATTGTTTTTAATGAAAATGCACTGGAAATTCTAATTGTTCAAACTAACTAATTATCGCATATTTTTGTACAAAGTTTCACTTTTAGATTAAACGATTTAAAGAATTTATACTTGCTATTTGTTAACCCCTTTTTGGATGTGTTTTTGTAGGTAGAAAAACCCGACTCTGGCAGTTGAGTGTTGCTTGCATTGTGTGAGAGAAAAATGTAGAAGAAAAGAAAAGAAAGAGCGCATCATTCTTTAGTTGCCGCATATATCCCTTTACGCCGCCACTTTGCTGATTTTTAATTCATCAACATTTACAGAACACAAGTTCGGGTAGAATGAAAACAAGCCGATACATCTTCATCACAAAAGCACCTACCAGTCAGCCAGTCAGCCAACACTCTTACTCGGCTACCTACCTATGGGCTGGCAGCCCATATTCTTGTTCTGTTCGGTTTCTTGTTTTTGTTTTTTTGTTTGTTTTCATTTTGTGCCTAGACCTCGGGACAAATGAACATCGCGAGACAAAGAGCCGGGGCTCGCAAACAAAAGCAAACTACAACAACAGGATATGGAGAGGGGAGAAGATGAAGATGGAGGGAAGTGTAGGCTGCTCCTGAAACGGCTGTCAGTGCAGCAATTCGGCGAAGGACATGTCAATTTTCATTACAAACAAAAGCTAAAAGGCTCGCGCACCGCATGGTGTATGTTCCCGCATTGGCATCGCCATCGCAATAGCCCCGCACATCTGTGTCATGGGTAAAAGTTTTTAGCCATGATTAAGGTGGCTTTAAAGAGAAAGAGAGCCCATCCACCGCCCTAACTCAAACCAGAGGCACAAAAAGGACTCAAGTCCCCAAGCAAAAGATGCCCAGGATGCCCAACTCCAAAGTGCTCCATAAGTCATCCCGAAAATGACAATCTCAAAAGAGAGTGAAAGGAAGAGAGTGGAGTGGATAGCGGAGGAGATGTGGGCTGGGTTGGCCTGGGTTTTTCTGTGGGCGTTGCAAATGTGATGTAGGTAGTTTTGGATATGGTTGAATGAATCTCGCTCGGGCTACGGCTATGGCTATGGGTATGGTTTGGGCCTTTGCCTTTGCCGTTGCCTTTGCCATTGGCCTAACAACCAATTGGCCAACAACGTGGCGTATGTGCGATATTTGCATAAGCTTTGGGTCGAATTCTGTCTTTGGGGTTATTCTCGGAAAGTGGCTGAGATTTGTGATTAATTGGCAGTTTGAAGTGAATTATTTACAGCAAGAGAGGACTTAAGGCCGAAATTGATATGATGAAGAAGTTATTTGTGCTTGCCAAATAAGATTAAGCAAGTTTTGACGGTGTAGACTGTTAAGGCAAATGTTATTTCATCTTATTTCTGTATGAACTCAAATACAAAAAATAATCAAAAATTTCTCGTTTTAAAGCTTTTGCAAATTCAATCCACTTATGTTTGTCTTGTCAATCTAACTGCTGCCATTTTGTCCTCAATGACAATTGATTTGTGCTATTTTAATAAATTAGTTTATTCGTTTATTGGTGTGAAGACTATTCAAACTGATAATAGTTTAGTTTAGTTTGTTTATTGATCTCTTTTAATGTGTCATTTTGTATGTTTTTTGTTTGGTTTGAATAAAAGTTTTAGTTTCGAAACTCAAAATGGAATCCTTAAGAACTTTGCTTCCCTAATGATTTTTTTTCTTACAACTTCTTTGACATTTCCTTAGAGAGCGTTTCTTGGGGACTTACTCCTTAAGGATTTATTTTTCTGGGGTCATCCATTTACCTTTGGTACGCATGCCTAAAAATGTCCCCAATGAATCCTTAAAGAAATGGTTTTCTAAGTAAGTCTCACGGCATCCCCAATGAATGCCAAAGGAATGGTGAATGATGATTGTCAAAGAATTTAAATGGAAATTATCAAAGAATTTCCTTATAGAATTTTCTATTTAGCTAGGGATAAAACTCAAAGCTTCAAATTTTAATGGGATTCTTGAAAATTGTCTGAGATTTATAATTTAATTTCATTCGTTCAATTGAAAGGTCTAAATTTATTAAAAATAAACATTTAATTAGTTCATTGTCAAGTAATTGTTTTTGGTTTTTTTCGTTTCCTTTTGATCTTCATATAGAAATTACTCCTTAGAATATTCTATTGATAACAATATATATATAAATATATATATATTTATATACCTATATTTGCTTTTATTATCTCTCACATTACCACATCCTTTTTTCTATGGGGTTTATTGTTGCCCCATTGTATTTTTCAGTCAGTTAAAAGCTTTTCCGAAACCAAAACCCTTCGTTTTTCTTTCCTTCTTTTTTTTTTTTGTATGAACTCACCTCTTGGAAGTTGTGTGTGCGTGTGTGTGGGTGTGTGTCTCTTTAACTCTTTTGTTTACTTAGGTTTCTAACCAACCAATTGCCCTGCCCTCGAAAAACCCACACCCACATACTCTTGTGTTTGTATCTGTATGTAAGTATGTCATGTTTATGCATTACATATGCTGCTGGTGCTGCTGCTACTGCTGCCACCTTCATCATGCCACATTATGCCCCCTGGTAACCATTTGAAGTCTATAAATAAATCCCACAATGGTCTTAGTCAAACAGATTTACTTCCTCGCCCCTTCCCTTTGGCCAAAAAATCCTCTGAACTCATTTCTAGCGTTAACGCAAAAGATTAAATTCGTTATATGAAAAAAAAAAATGAGTAAACACACACACACACACAAGGCCACGCCCCCTTTAGGCCGTAAAACTTTGACTGTCTTCATATTTTTCTTTTGCGCGTCAATTTCCTATTTGTATTTTGACAATTTCTTTTCGCTTTTGCTCAGTTTCCTTGGCTTTATTGCTTTTCTTTTACTTGTTCTTTTGGGTTTTTCTTTTTAGTTCTTGTTTTTTTTTTGTTGTTGTTCTTCTTCTTCCTTCGATTACACTTATACTTGTACTTCGGTTTTGGGTTTTTTTTTGATTTTGTTTTTTCCTTGCCGTCATTTTCAATGAGCTTTTGTTTGACTTTGTGACTTGTAGTATTTTTATTTTACGATATTTATTTTTTGTTGAAACAAAAGGTAAAACTTTTTGCACAGTTTCATTTTGAGGCGGCCATAGAGGGGGAAAGGGAGTGAAAGAAGAAAAGACCGACTTTGATTGGCATTAAAAATGTTATATATGTATATATAGAGAAGCTTGAAGGAGGCTACTACGCATAAGTTTTAATAGCTTTTGTCGAGAATTCCCTCAAACTCTTCTAGTCTTAGTAGTCATAGACGAATTTATTTTCCCCTTTCTTCTGTGGGCTGTGTTTTTTTTTTGGTCTGCTTGTGTGTTTGTAATTGCTCTTCCTCCAAATGTGTGTGAATGTTATAGTTTGTGGATATGTATGTGTGTGTGTGTGTGTGCGAGTGTGACAAAGTTTCTCTTTTTGATGCTGAATGTGCCATAAAATACTTAGTCTTTGAGAATGCTGCTACTGTTTTTATGCTCGTTTTTCATGTTTATTGTTATGCCATCACCCATCACCAGCATCCATCCACATACACAACCCATACAATCCAACCAAGCATCCCGTCATCAGCCATCAACGTAATCATCAACAGAATTGTCCTTTTGTCAGCTCTCCTCTTTGGTCGTCATCGTCAACTTCATCGTCGTATTCAATCAAAGCTCAAAATAGCTGGGATTAGTGGCGAAATACTGGTTTATGTACCACTTTGTACACATTTTGATGTCCTTTTAATTGCTAAGGTGGCCTTTTCTTGAAATTAATGTGCATCTTTTATGATCAACAGCAAAAACAACAACATCAAGAACAACACTGATTGGATATCCAAACAGCAATAAGAAGATGCCAAAAAATAATAATACATATATGCAAAATCCTTAAATTGCAATTAAATTTTATTAATATAGATTTACTTAAATAAGAGAATAATTCATTCATATTGAATTGATTTAATATTCAAATGCATTGTTATTTCTAACAAAAATGTGCTACATATTTGTCAATTGGAATGCTAATACCTTTTCGTTTGTGTGTAGCTTAATAAGTCTACTTATTTACTTATCTCATAAATGCAATGAGAAAGCTTCATTTTATTCATTTAAGTTGGTCAATTGGAACCATCAACAAGTTGTATACTCTAGATTAGCAATGTATTTATGAAATGTCCTCATTTTAGAACAATTGGCAAAAGTTGGAAAAACTTTTCCATTCCTTTGGGGAACTAGTGATTTATTGGATCTTTATAAATTTTAATATGGAATCTACATAAACGATTCATGTATATTGAAATTCTTTAAAAAATATGGAACAAAATACAAAATGTTTTTAATAAAATCTAACTTGGTCTGTTTGAGGCACAATCAAATTTGGTTTAAGCCTCTACTAATCGATTACTATTTGCTGCGCTCAGATCGATTACTTGGAAAATAAACCTTTTCCTTTAACAACTTTTGTGAATTATGCAAGGCAAGGCCAAGGATAGGCCAGAAACTATGTAAAACTTGGGAAACGAATAAGAATCAGTGACGGATCTACGACTGTGAAATAAAAAGAATTTCGCCCCCTAAAGTATGCCAAGAATTCGCTTTTTGAAACATATTAGGAGAATTTGTGTAAAAAGTAAATATTACTTGTAGAGAATTTAACAAGGTATACGAAAAATTATGACTTGAAAACCATGCATACTTTTCCTATCGCCTATCGCCATTGCCTTTGTCCATTGCATACTTTAGTGGGCAAAATTCCTGCAATTTCTCAGCCCTTGACAATACTATGATAAGAATTGAATAAGGAACGCCATAACTGCACATCTTAGATTCGTCCTTTGAATAACTTTGCATACAGAGTTCATTTAAGGTCTTTACATGCATATTTGAGGAGTTTCTAATAGCTTCTTTGATTAGCTTTGGTTTATTTAACGCAAAAGAAAAAACATGAAACAATATTTTAGTTAAATCTTTGCTTAAGTACATAAAATCTCCTTGACTAAAAACTATTTAGAAATTGAATGCCATATGTACGTACATATATTTTTCTATTTAACCCAAAACGTAGAACACAAAAGTAAAAAAACCCAACAACAACAACAACGAAAATGAACATAATGGAAAGTCTCTTTGAATATTTCATGAGTTAAGTTTCCATTTCATTGTTAGTTGTTGTTTTTGTTCATGTTGCATCTTCAAATTGTTTGCAGCAGTTGTTGCTTGTTTAGCTTAAGTGCCAGCAAAGTACAAAATATTACACAAAAAAAAAAAGGGAAAAAATTCTAAATGCAATTTGCTGCAGTTTAAAGATGCCTGTCTTCACTTCCCCTTCACCCTCAGCCCAAAAGCACGCACACACACACATACACACTCGGAATACTCTCAATACTGCTCCCCTGCGACGACCCTCGGTATGCCCGTTTCCGGAATTTTTATTGTTTGTTTTCTAGGGGCAGACACGTTCCTAGAGAGAAAGAGCAAAACGCACTTGAATCAAGTTGAGACACATGGCTAGAGCAAAAAAAAAAAAAAAAAAAAAAAAACAATTTTTCCACCACATTTCTTTTTATTTTTTTCTGTTCTTCTTTTTTTTTTTTGTATTTGCCTTTTTTTATTTTTGTTTTCTTCTGGATATTTTATTTTATTATATGATTGCCATAAGTTTTTGTCGCACTTTGCTTTGCTTTCTTATGAGAACTAAACTAAACTTTTTAGTTCGAAGTATCGAAGTTTCTCTACCCTCTATGATGGTTGATTAAATTTTCCAAGAAATCTATGAAAAACTAAAGATATTTTGTAGTGAATTTCATTTAGAAAACAAATATTCTAGGAAATCTTCGTGGCCTTTTAATGAATCGTTGCTAGATATACTCTTTCTACATATTCGGCTTCAGAAGTCGAGTGTGGAGTAATTGATGTGAATTTATGTTGCTTGGCAAAAATATCCATATGTTGAAATTTTGTGCCATTTTGCATGCCAAGATGCTCAACTGACAATTTAGCAACTTAAAAACAATATGAATATGTTGAAATATTTAGAGAGAATGCTATATTTGTATACATATAATATATGAATGTATATAGTATACCCCCATGTAATCAGCTTAAAATATCAGCAAACAAAACAATATCAATCAAAATAAAATCAAATGCCGCATGTTACCCACACATCAAACACACACAAACACACACACACACACACATACAAATTTATGTTACAGATTTTCTCACTACGTGCTATGCCAATTTGATTGCCCAAATGAAAGCAGCAGAGCAGCAGCAACAGCAGGTGAAGTCGAAACAGTATGTGGCAGTCAGTCCACAGGCACTCGAGCGCGAAATAAGCTTACCTGATGGACTAAAGGTAAATGAACACAGAGCAATGTGAAGAAGCAGAGGCAACAACCAGTAAGTAGTAGAAGTAGTATGTAGTAGTAGTAGGTAGACGAGAAGAGTCACAGGTGGGCTATATGCGAGCTCTGGAGCAATGCCAGCTGAAGATGATGGCTGGCTGCCACATGACATGGAGATGAGCATTCCAAACAACAGCCAACCGTGCCACCATTCCAACCATTTCAACCAACACCACCACCAGTCAAACAAAATAATAATAACAACAACAGGTAGCTTCCACTGCACTTAACGAAAATTTAAGGTGTCAAATTTCGAAAGGTTAAATTACATTAGATGAAGATCTTGTATGGGTGAAATGAAGTAAAGATTTATACACTAGGTAAAACGTTTCCATCAGTGAAAAAGGCGAAAAGGAACAGCTAGATTATATATGTATGTACATATAAATACATATTTTTAGCTCTAAGTCAATTTCATTAATGGTAATTAAGAGTTAAGATTAACTCATAAGATTTCAATCTATTGAATTAAGTGATAAATGACTTATTGTTATGCTAGGCAAGCGCCTTAATCTTATGTATTTCAAAATGATTCAAGATCATTTAATTTAATTAGCTTCGGTTTATTCTGTAAAGAAAATACCTTTTACTCTCTTATTTTAATCGTTTTTTTTTTTTAACTGGTTTATTCACTAATAATCAGAGTCTAGGTTACCTTTTTGATTCTTAACTAAAATAAATATGATTCTTCGCTCTCGTCTCTTAATAAAATTATGGGTTTAATTTGCCTTCAAACCGTTAGCTTTTTAGTTAATCATAATAAATTTCAATTGGATTGAAAACAATAAAAAATTGATTATTTCTTTCAGTGTATAAACACGTATTTTTAAGCCAACTTGTTACAACGGCAAGGAACAACATCAAGATCTAAATTTCTTACCCATCTTAGCATTTTTATACCCTTGCAAAAAGGGTATATTAATTTTGGTCAGAAGTGTGCAACGCATAGAAGGAAGCATGTCCGACCATATAAAGTATATATATTCTTGATCAGCACGACGAGACGAGTTCATATAGCCATTTCCGTCCGTCCGCCCGTCTGTTCGTCTGACCGTCCTTCTGAGTCAACGCAAACTTTTCCTCGACCATTGGAGCTATAGAGTTTAAATTTTGCATATAGGCTTGTATATACTGCAGGCGTTGTATATCTCGGATTCAGCCGGATCGGACCACTATATCATATACCTTTCATACAAACGGCAAAGTTACAAACAGTGACTTTTCTCAAAAACTTCGTTATTATCTCAGCTATTGTCGTGAAATTTAATATTGGTCAGTTTATTGCACATAATAACCACTGTACCAAATTCGATCAAGATCGGATGACTATATCATATAGCTCCCATGGGAACGATCAGTGACTTTGATCAATAACTTCGTTATTTCCTGTGCTAAGATTGTAGGCCGTTCTTTCGCAAACATTAGACTTTTTAGATAAAACGTTTTTCCACTTTGATGGCTATAGGTTTTTTGGTAAAGAGTTATCAAAATAGTTGCAAGGGTATACAAACTTTGACGCGGTCGAAATTAGCCCCGGCCCTCTGGTTTTTTTTTTTTTTTTTGGGAGTAAGTACATGTACATGGAAATCCATTCCGACTGTTAATGTGACATTTTGTCATTAAAATTTCAAGAGGCGCGACTCAGACGAAGCATAATATTGTTATTATTATTTGTTTTCTGGGGTTTTTCTGTATGTGTATAGGAGGTATGCATGTTCGCTTTCACCATCTGCCCTTTGCCCTTGTGCCCATACGCTGCCCCCTCTTAGCTGGTTGACTCGGTAACAGCTGCCAGCAGCTGTGCCGCCTGAAGAAAACTGACTGACTGAGTGAGTGTTTGTTTTCTTTTTGTATTTGTTGGCTGGCTCACTTTTTTCTTTCTCTTTTTTTTTTTTTTTTTGTTTTGGGTGGGGAGGGGTAAAGGAATATCCTCCCGGGCCATGCTGCGTATGCGTAATGTGCGCTGCTTCAGTCAAATTAAATTTGCCCTGGGTCATATGTGTGTATGTGTGGGTGTGTGTGTGAAAGTGCAAATAAAACAAGGCAGCCAAGCAAATTGGTAAATAAAATTTTTAGAAGCACGAAAAGAAATATAAAAGTTGAGTTAGAGTCAGAGTCAGAGAGACAGACAGAGGAAAAGAAGAAAAAAAAAAAAGGAAAACTTTTTGTGTGTGTGTGTGTAATTAAATTTACTTGTTGCTGAGAAGACGAAAACTCTTTCTCACTTGCTCTGTCTTCCCCTCTCCCACTTTCTCCACTTGGCTGCCTTAGCTCTATCTCTGAGACAGACTAAGGAAGTCTAAAGTAGAAGTGACACTAATTAAAAGCCCATGCAGCGGATGTTTATTTGTATGCGGGCTGAAGAGCTAGGAAAAACATATTGCAATTTGATAGAAAATATCACTCCCATTTAACCCATCGCTGACTCAAACTTCTCTCCATTCCTCTCTCTCTCTCTGGCTCTTTCTCTTTAAATGCAAATGGATGCCCGAACTTTGTGTAGAGAGGAAGTGTCACATGGTTGGTTTCTGACGTTTCTACACACAATTAAGTTGATTTGTTGCCTGTTTGTGGTCAAAGCTAACGAAGCCAACTCTACTAAATGGAAAGGAAATGCATTTTCTCTATATATGGTTGTGTGTGTCTGTCTGTGTGTGTATGTGAGAGGATTTGGATTACAATTTGCGAGTCATTTTCATATAGACTGTTAAGTTAACTTCAATAAATTGTCTAAGAACAAAACGCAATAAAAACAATTACATCGGAAATCGCATCAAGTTAGATTATTTGATTAAAATATAAAACTTTACAAATCAATTAAAACATTTTATAAGTGATCAATTTTACTATATTAGTAATATAATGGTACAATTTGCCAACACATCCGAATTGAATTTGCATTTATTTATTTTATTGCAAATTTTACATTTCTGACCCTTTGAGTTTGATTTCTTAAATTCATTGCATGAATATTTTGAAATAATAAAATAATACTTTGCAAAAACATTTGTAAACTATGTAGTAATTTCAATTTAACTTCTTAACTGTTTCAAACTTCGTTTAAAAAATATCAATCGATTATTAAATCATAAAAATATATAAGCTACGAGTCTTAAGCACGAGTCTGCTCCCTGGATACGAGTCTGGTCCCTGTCTGTCGCCATATCGGGCTGTGGCATTACCATGATCCTTCGGATACATATGGGAGAAGACACACAAGACTCTTTCTTTAACCACTAGTTTACCATGAAACTAATTGCACAAAAGCTTCGATTTAATGTTATAGTTCGTTTATTAATCACTTGAATGTACTTCTTGTACCGAGGCCAGACTAAGACTAAACTAAGACTGAGCTCTTTCAGAGATCAGAGCCTTAAATATACCTCAAGAGGGCTGATTAACGTCAATTGATCGTACTGTGGCGGATGTTGAGAGTAGGTTGCCCTTCCGGTGAGGTTAGCAGAAACGGGTTGGATACAAAGGTGAATAGAAAAGTGCTTATGCTATGTGATAGGATAATAACTTTGGGTCGAGCGTTAAAGTGCTTACTCTAGGTGATCAATCCGGCTCGAAGGACCAAAATGAATAGGGTTTTCCAAATAGAAAGAAAATAACCCAGTCTTCATTCGTTGAATTCAAAATATGAACTGATTTTATTCAAAAACTCTTAAACTCTAAGAAGCAACAATTGTTATTAAAAATACTTATTCTAATGCCCCACGTTTTCGGGGGTTGAAAATTGTTTATATTTCATGCTCAGCGCTGGTTACTTGATACCGCGCCGCTGTTATAATCTTAAGGGTTTTCCACGGAGTGTGGATGCATGTTTTGTTTGGTTTTAAGCAATAACTGTCATTTGAATCTTAATGACTTATTTTTGTTGTATGTTCAGCCAGTTCAGATGAACACGATGTTTATTCTTAAACACTAGGTATAGGAAGTTATTAATGAATCAAGTGGATAGTGTGGATTAAAAATGGGTCACAGTGTATCTCTAGGGTTATGGGATGTGTGTGTTGTCAACGGGACTTTTAATGAAAGCGGGTATACTTCCCGGAACTCATTCAGCGGTTTGTGGTATTGGTATCTCGTCTTGCTGCATCATAGTTGGTCGGAGTGCAGGACATGGTTCTACTTGTTCTGTAAGAGTCGTGGAGAAACGTATGTACTAACTTATATACAGGGTCGGTGAAAGGAAATCATCCGGGCCAAAAGTAGTTATCCGATGTTGTTTGGATCTCATTTTTTGTTCTAAATAAAAAAAACATGGATTCTGTTTTTAAACTGTGTTTATTAGGCCAATAAAATTCTCAATATTAGAAAAATAATTCTATATTTTAAATAGATTATTGTAGACTTTATTGTAACTGTTTTTAACAATTATTTAATAAGTAACTCTCTGTCACTTATTTATCCTCTCTCTCTCTCTTTTTAATTTTTGCTTGCTCTCTGCATTTTTTGACTTGCCCTTAGTTGAATTTCTCATTATTTTTATGTACGTCCTGTCATATTTTGCAGCAGCGTATTCTTTCAGTTTCCAATTTCATTTCTTTCCTATTAACTGCATTTCAGTTAAATGTCAACAGAGTGTTTTTCCAACGTTTTTCGTTTTCTTTATTTGGTGCTGCTTTTACTTGCTTCACATTTTGCCATCGTTGTTCCTTACATTTCAGTGCATTTGGTGAAAGGATTACCTGTCTGTGGCCCTCACATAAATTGTGTAAATATATGCTATACACACACACACACACACACACACACACACACACACACAAACATAAACAGACACTCACATACAAACAGCGCACATTGACTTACAACTGATTTAATATGATAATTGGAAAGTGTTCCAAAAGATACTCCTTCATCAACATTGTGTGTGTGTGTGTGTGTGTGTGTGTGTGTGTGTGTGTGTGTGTGTGTGTGTGCGTCTGTGTATGTCGTAGATGTCGCTTTAAATGCATTGACTGCTTTGCCATGCTAAAAGGGAACTCTGAATGAATTACGTACATGGTTGGCAACTTAAAAGACCCCAAAAACCTCAAACCCTCAACTCGCAACCACTTTGTGTGGTTTCATGAAGTGGGCGCTGCCGTTTGCCGTTTTCCGCTTTTCTTGCTACCGTTTTCTCTCTCAATTTTTTTTTATTTTTTAACATATATTTCGTTTCTTTTTTTTTCAATTTTCAACCGCGTCAATTAGGTGGCCCACCACACACACTCCCAACCATATGGGAGTATGTGTCTGTGTGTGTGTAAGTGTGTGCCAACTTAACCCATACCAAACCAAACCAGCAAGGCAACAGCCAACCAACCAGCCAACCAACCAACTAACAAACTCTGTCTAGGAATGAAAAAAAAGAGAAGAAAATATACTTATATAAAATGCTTGTTATAAAATTTAATGAAACCGCACACGATGCGAGCAACGCACATTTTTTGACTGTTTATACTCTAACCCATTTGAGGTATATTCTGTTAGATGTTTCATAAGATCTGAATTCCTTTGGCGATTTGCAAAAATTACTTCAAAAGTCGTTCTAAATTTATGTTTTAAGCTCATTCGAAAATTCATTTTTGAGAGATAGCAATTTGAAATTTGAACATCGAAACCTTCTTCTTTTTCTTTATCATAAAGACACAAATTGAATAAATTTTTCAGTCGATATTCAATATTTATTGGGAGTAGATTAAAAACAAATTTATTTGGCGTCAAAAAATTATAAATAATTTAAAGGAAAAGAAAGATTTCTTAGCTAAATGCATTAATTAAAATAAAGTCATTAAAACAAATAATAATAAATTAAATGTTTTTGAACTCATACCCTACAAAAAATTACACAAAATAATACAACTACAAAAGAAATGAACCCAAATAAAATTTAAAATAAAAATTAATGCAAACTATTATTTTTTTGCATTCTTATCATTTTAAACTTAATAGAAATATATAAATGAGTTTGCTAATAAAGATAAACTTTGTTAGTTGATGAATTGTAATTTGAATGTAAGTTGCAAATTTGGATTTTGCATACTTCACATAAAATTGACTGAGTCAATTGGTTAAACTATTTGAATGTGTTTTGGCAGTTGTTTATGCTTTTGTTGTTTGTTCTTGACTGTTGGTTAGAGTATCTGACAATCAACAATATGTGATAAATTGACATTTGGCCTGTTGAAATTCTCCTGTTTCTTTGGTCGTTTGCTGTTGATTTCTTTTTCCGCTGACGTTTGCGCCAAGGCGAAACCTTCTTAATGGTTTATGAATTTGCTTATCACGTATTTTTCTGGCAGGCCATACATACTCGTGTATATGCGGTCGCTTTTCGCCAAATTAAATGGGTCGTACGTGTTTGCATAAAGGAAAACGCGTTGCGTTGAGTTGAGTAGAGACTGTGTAGTAAGTACATACATTTTATGTAATATTCCCTAGTTACCCCACATCTCCTTTTTTTTTAGCATCTCTTCAGTAACCCCTTTGCATTATATACATATATATGTACATACATTTAATACAATTTTCCACCCACACACATTAGCTTCATTAGCCAATGGTCGCTCGAAAAGTGGCTTAAGCTTAAGGAACAAGAAAAAATATCCTTTTTTTGTGAAAGAAGCTTGCTTCATTTGTTTTAATATTCCTCAAGTGTTTTCATGGTCGCCATGTTAAATTTATTGCAGCTTTAGAATTGTGGGTAGCAGCAGAGTAGAGTCTTTGGACCCGACCAACTTTTGGCCTAAACCAAAAAGTGTGTGGGTGAGAAAGAGCGAGAACAAAACAAGAAGAAAACTGAAGAACAAAACCAAAATGAAGTCGCTCTCCATGTCGGCAAGAGAAAGAGAAATAGCAAACTTCAAATCCACAGCTGGTTTTAGAGCAAAAGTTTCCCATTTAACGCTTTGCTTGCTTCAAATTCACTTTCATTCACATTCCGCTTTGATGATGCGGGCATTTCCAGCGTTGTGTTTTTTTTTTTTTTCTTTTCCATGGAGCACGGAAAAGTGCGCTACATTTTCAGTTGCCCATTTGAGGTTCTCTTAGTGGGCTTCTTCAAATCGAATTAGTATGAAGT
Source organism: Drosophila equinoxialis (assembly GCA_018150345.1). Lineage (NCBI taxonomy): Eukaryota > Metazoa > Arthropoda > Insecta > Diptera > Drosophilidae > Drosophila > Drosophila equinoxialis. The sequence goes on along the minus strand of JAECWI010000089.1, from coordinate 2,222,748 downwards.
TGATTTTCCGCTATGTTGAAGATTTTACCACACAAATTTGGTTGGCAATTGCCAGTTGTTTTTTTTATCAAATAAATGTTAAACGAAGAACGCGTGCAACAGAATTAAAATATTTCATAATTCAATGAAATTAAATGGTCAAATTTAGACCGTCTCTGTTTGCTCTTTTAAAATTGTTTTACTTGTACCAAGCAATCCAAATATCAATGTTTTTAGTAAATTTAGTTGCGCCTAGAAACTAGAAGAGTAAATGAAAAAGATTTTTGCAATTGCGTCTAATCAGTTGTGATGCTTCCCAGTTGTGAAGAGGTGACGGGGAGGTCTCTAGCTCATTAGTAAGTCAACCAGACCGCCAACAAATTTTCAACTTTAGTTGGCCTCCATGGCCAAGTGACAAAGTGGGACCAAGCACGTGCCTTTTGGGTTAAAAACGAGTGCAAAATTTTAAAATAGTTACAAGCACTTGTAAGGCCAACAGCAACATCAGTAGCATCAGTCTAAGGAACCTATCCAAGTACTGTTATTGCTGTGTATATACAACTTCTTCTGTGTTTAGCTAGAAAAAAAAATGGAAGTGAGAGAAATCTTCTTCCATTTTGGTTCTTCCTGAAGATTGGTTGAGGATAGAGAAACTCCCTGCTGACAGGGCAGCCCTGTCAGTTGGTCGGTTGTTTTGTGGCTTGGGCTAATAATCAGTGGTAAAGCTTTTCTTTTGCTTCCTCTTTTTTTCGAATCCTAAGTCAACATGGAGCAAAGCCATTTGCCATTGCCATTTTCTCCATTTATGTCTTTTTGTAGTGGAATGCGAATTGAGGGCGTTGTGGGCGAGATTCCCCAAAGTTGCTTAAGTGATTTTAGCCAGAAAATATTACATACTCATATTTAAAAATATATGCATGAAAAGTATAAACATTTCTGCAGCAGCAAAAAAGCAAGAGCAACCAAGAAGCAAGCAGCAGCTCTTACTTTTCCATTAGTGCACACAAATTTTGTTGAATGCATCCCCAAGGTAACCTTTGCCTCATATTTCCTGTGTCCTGGTGGTGTCCTATGCCAGCTAGCCTGGGATTTTTTAAAATCCATTTGATGATATTTGCTCAATAGCAAAAAAAAAAAAAAAAAAAAAAAAAAAAAAAAAAAAAAACAGATTTCAAGAGAGTCGCATTATGAGACGACAAAAATTGAAAACTAAAGTGCACTTGTGCGTCGTCGTCTCGTCCAAAACCCAAAAAAATAGGGGGAAAAAACCAAAAAAGAAAAGACAACAAAAAAATAAAAAAATGAAGGGAGAAGAGAAAATAGGAAGAAGGAACCAAAACCAAACCTAACCAAACCCAAAAGGCAAGCTCGTTAGCATTGACTTGGCTTCTTCATTTTTCTTTCGTTTTTCATTTTTCACTTTTGGATGGAAGAAAAATATGTATGTGTGTGTGTGTGTGTGTTTGCGTCTGTCTGTGTTTGGGTCTATGCATTTCTCAAAAAGGCGTTTTGAATTTTTAGTTCATTAAATGTAAGAGAATTTTTGTGGCCAGTTTAATGTTTACCATGGTAAATTTCTGGCAAATGCCTGATTAATTTTAAAGAGATTAAGTTTCAGAGCAGAAAAAAAAAACAAAAATCTAGTTGCATTTTTATTGCAAAATTTAAGTATTAAATATTTGCAAAAATAAATTGTTCATATAAAATCATATTTCTACAATTCTGATTTATTTGGGTTTTAAATGTAGACGAACCTTCCTTTAATTATATTTCAAATAGTGCATTTTTTCCTAATTTAATATTTCACTTATTTCACTAAATGTTAACTTACTTGTTAAATATTCTAAGTGAGCCAAGTCTAGTTATAACTAGATATAGTGAGAAGAGAGAAGCACTGCTTACAACTTCAAGGTTAATTTCAAGTTCAATTTTGAACTCCAGCCTCGACATTATATTAGATCATTGCATATAGCACTCTATGGCAGTAAATGTTAAGCAACCCCAAAATATAGAGTATATAAATATAAATTTTACTTTGAAACTAACAAATTATTACTCTAAATATTATCATTTTTCAGGTCTGTTCAATTATACATACTAATCGAATACAAGTTTACTAAGGAAAACGAAAACCAAAACCAACAAAACTTTTTCAACCAAGGTAAGTCAAACTTAATATGTAGACTACTCATCTCTTGAATAGGACACCCTGTATGATCTTTGTATTTTTGCGTAGAACTCAAAAGTGAAAAAATAACTATTAAATAGTCTTTAATTAAAAAAAAACAAATGGATCGCTAGTTTTATTGGTTGGGAAGCAATGTGTTATGGAAAGCATACGTTGGAGGTGTTCTATTCAAGCGATGAGGAGTGTAAATTTGAATTAAAATAATTAGCCAAGTCTTTAACGAATAAAATTATAATATATTTCCTAAAATCATGAAATAAATACTTAATGAAACATTGAACATAGAAATTCAATATTCAAGAAATGAAAAACTATTAGGTAAAGTGTATTTGCTTTATGTTTGATTTATCTATTACTATTTTGAATATTTCAATTAATTAATTTCTTTTTAAAAGGGAAATATGAAATTCAAAACCCATTGTCCTCTGTATTTTTTTTTATTTGTTTTTCTTAGAAATTAGATGCCTGAAATGCTGATGATTTGCCAGCAGTTTAGTCGAGGTAAATGGTTGGCCATTTATATTTCTTGTTTGGAAACGAACGAATATGTAGTTGTTTATTTTGGTTTGAATTTCGGTTTTCTTCTTGGTTTTTGCTTTTCTTTTCTCGTCTTCTTATTTCGTATTCTCCGTGTTGTTTGTGCTGTGTTAGTGGTGCCACATGAGAGGCACTTGTAGCACGCGCTTGCCATTTTTCAATGCAAATAACGAGGCGAATTTTGTCAAGCTTCAGGCTTGAAAAAGAAGGAGGTAAGGGGTGGATGCAGGTGGAGTGGAGTGGAGTGGCTGGATGTGGAAAGGATTGTGATGGGGTTACGGTTTATGCTTTGAGGCCATAAACATTTCAACGGGGTCGACATGACGCTCTGTTTTTGATTTGCCGGAAAACCTATTCAATGGGCGACTTAACAAAATGCGTTCCCAATAGAATTTCTGTTACTTTTTTTGCCCAAAATTTGTTTCAATGTGTATCGAGCTGATGCAAACTGATTGATTGACAATAAGCGTAAACTGGCAGCACAGACAAATGTGAAAATCGTGTGTTTCTGGCTTTGTCCCATAGGTACCTAGGTAGCTACCAACCATACATACATATCTGGTGCATCGTTGACAAATATGATCAAAGTATGCGTTGTGCGGCTCTGTGTATGAAGATAGAGATAGGGAGAGACACATAAGGAGAAACGACGAGCGAATTTTCGATGAAAAATCCACGTTGACATAATGGCAAAGCATTTGCATTTGATTTTTCTTTTTGATTTTTTTTTTTTCGATACGCTTTTCTTTCGCTTCAGTTTTTTTTTTTTTTTGTTTGGATGATTTTAGCAATCAAATTGATTAATTGGTGGGTAGAATGAGGCAATTTTCCTTGATATATGAATTTAAAACGTGCTAAAAACATTATGCAAAACTTTTTGCAGTCGTTTTTGTTTTCTTTTTCTGCTTTAGCATTGCTGTTATTGTTGTTCAGCATTCTCAGCATGGTCCATTGAAGCTAATAGTCAATTTTCTTTTGGAAGAAAATGATGCGTAAACCATTTCAAGTTGAATTAAATGTTTGTGGTGGAATATGCGGAAATGCTTTTCATTTCGCTTGGCCTTTTGTTTTTCAATTAACTTGACTTTAATGGTCATTGAATGAATGTGAAGTATGTATGTATGTGGGCTATGAGCCATCAATTGAATAAAAGGCCCAACAACAACAACAACAACAAGAACAATAATAGTAACAATTTGATTTGCTTATAAATCAAATTTTAATTGCAATTAAAACAAAATATCAACACAAAATTCAAATGAGAACGGTAAGGGTTTTGCCCAAAAAAGTATGCTATACATATTTTTTCTTTCTTATCTCGTAGGACAATTTGAACTGATTAAAAATACATCAAAGTCTCGTCGTCATTGAACCTTTAAAATAAATACATTGAAAAATCTGTAAGCATCATCCATCAAGCGTATTTTGTCCCCACACTGAATGAATCAATGAATGAACGAATGAATGAATGGGCTGTAAATTAAATTGCAAAATATTAAACAAATATTTACACTCAATAAAAGCAAATTGCGTTTGGTATAAAAGCAAATAAAGCAAAATGTATAAAGTCGCCAATGAAACAGGCAGACAGACAAACAGACTCAATGTTAATCATTTTGACAATAATGATATTCATGATGAGGATAATGGTAAATGATAGAGAAAAAAGTTGGTAAAGAGCATTCAACAAAAATTTGTTGTTGTAAAACTTTTCCATGACTTACCCTAAAATAATTTGCAAAATTCTAAGCATTTTGCCTAGAAAGTATTCTTGACTTACAAATTCTATTCGTTCTATTTATTAGCTAAGCATTCAAGCGTTTAGAATTCTCTTACTTGTTTGCCTTCAAAATTTGATGTACTTTCTTTGCTGACATGTTTTTGTTTCTTTTCCTTTTGGACTGTACACAAAAGTTTATAAAGAGTTTTTTCGGGTCGGGTTTTTTAATCCTGAAACTGATTTTGTAAAAGTTTTAATGAGGTTAAATAATCAAAATTAAAATTAAAGCAGACTTTAGAAAACCCATCATGGATTTCAATGTTAGATAATGAACTAGCTAAATATCTGCGATCAGTTGAAGGATTTGAAGGATTTTGTTAACCCCAAAAAATTTGCATGTAGATGAGAACGACTTCATTTCCGTATAGCACTTTTTGTTGTTACGGTAAATATAGTAGGTGGAATAAATTAAAAATTGAGTGACTAAAAAGGTTAATGGAAAATAGATGAAATTGACTTTTGGGTGTATTTGTTTCCCTTCTCTCACTTAGTCTCTCTTTGGTTTTTCTTATCATTTAGTGCAGTGGAGACGCTGTTTAACGTCTGTGACTAATCCATTTACAGCAAAAGTCCAGAACTTTTCCGCCCGCAAAGGCATAATTCAATTTGGTCAATCAACTGCAACACTTGAGCAATAACAGTAACTTGCTTGCTTTGCTGGCTTCTCCTCTTGCTTCTCCGACTCCTGATGCTGGTGCTGCTGCTGCTGCTCATCGCATCATCTAAACTGTCTGTCTCTGCCTATTGAACAGGATGAATTTATCGTTTAACATTTTAGTTTATGATTGATGCGAGCTTCCTTGTTCTTGTCCCTCTTTCCACTCCTTGTCTCTCTCTCTCTCTCTCTTCCTCTCTTTTCCATAGCTATCTGAATGGACCATGCAAATGTCAAATGCTAATGAATTCATTCAACATACAACTTCAAAAGTCATAAATACTCCAAGTGCCCTGACTTCATGCAACGTTAACTGTTATGTGTATGGGTATGCGTGCATGTGTCTGTGTGTGTGTGTGTATGTGTATGAGTGGGGCAGGACCAGGGGAAGGTGGGACACAAAATGGCAAACTCATTTCCGTCACTGACACAGTCACTGACTTCATTTAATTTTCAAATTTTCAACTCAAGAGTCCAAAACGAGGTTTCCCTTTATTATGCCGTATAAATGTGTGTGTGTGTGTGGGTGTATGTGTGTGTATTTTTTTTCTTCTTGTTTTTTTTTTGTTTTTCTTTTATGCATTTGGCTTTTGTTTCAGTGTAACAAAGTGAGACGAACGAGGTAGGTGGTGAAGACATAAAGGACCCAAGACCAGGACTCAAGACCACTACCCAGTACCAGGACAACAAGTAAAATTTATAGCCACGCATAGGTGGCGGCGGGGTTTGGTGACTTGTTTCACTTTTTTTTTTTTTTTTTTTTACATTTTTTGCATTTTTCATGTTTGCCCTGCCATGACGTTTTTTTGGTGAACAGGAGATATGGAGAAAGTATATGGAAGGTATGGTAGTCAGTGCTAGGGTATAAGGGGGGTCGAGAGGTTGGTTCTGGGGCTTCTTAATAGTAGCAACAACATAGCACAACACAACAGAAAACACAGCAACAAGAAAAAAAAAGTATGATATATTAGCATATTACGCATACGCCGTGTTGGATGCCGCCTGTATAATTATGTGCTTAAAGCAATTAGTGCGACGAGAAGGGGAACGGCGGATGAGTTAACCATTTCAATTTTGGTAAACACACAACTCTTTAAAACCAAATAGAAAACGTTAGAAGAACCTTTTTTAAAAAGTTGTCCATTAAAGTAAAATTTGTTGAAATACTATATTTAATTAAATCGTTTAAACTGTAGAAATCTGTCAATTTTACTACCAACTAAAATTAGTTGTTTTTTTTTTTTTTAATTTAAGCAACTTTTCTTTTAGTAGTCTAAATTGTTAGTAACTGATTTCCACTGTTTTTTTTTTGTCTCATTTCAAATTTATCAATTACTATTGAAGTTTTGCAGTTTAAACATTTTTCGTTATTCAAGAGCTAATTAACACATCCGTTGAGGGAATGCTTTGTAGGCAAAGCATTAGAGCCTTAGCTGTGGCAGACTTCTTAAACTAAACCAAACTCACTTTTGGTTGTTCAACAGCCGCGTCACATTTTGCTAATTGCCTAAGTAGGAAACAGGAGCACAGGTATATGGCGCAACTTTGACAAGGACACGACACAACTTTTGCGCCCTTCTTCATTTTGCTTGCTACCAGCTACTGCTTTAAATTAATGAAATCATAACGCAGTCAGAAGGGCTCCTGGCTCATGGCTCTGACTGTTTGAGGAAAACTGTGGATTTTTTTTTTCAGCTTGCCCTTACAATTTAATTGCTAATTTTTCTTCGTTTTTTTTTCCTCTGGCTCTCACTCTCTCTAGCTCTCTCTCTCTCTTTCTTTCTCTCGTAGCTGCTCCTTCTGAAGCTTTGAGTTCACCTTGAGCCTAGCTTGATTGCTGTGTTTGTTTTCGAGGGGTTGGCAAGGTGAAAAGAGAATAAGAGGAATAGGGAGTGGGTTGGTTGGTTGAGGAGAGAAATTTTAAGGGGGAGTGTGGTTGGTTGGGGATGGTGCTTGGGAGTGCTTGCATATTTTTAAATTCCATTAGGGGGTTAAAAAGTTGCGCGTGTATATGTATGTATATAAATTCAATTTGCATTAGACTCGACTTTATGAGATGGAGGCAAGTTCATAGCCATGAAGGCTGCTTTGCCACTTTAGTCAAGTTGTTTTCTTCTCTTCCTTTTTTTCGCCCTCCCCAACTCTCTTGCCCCCCTTAACCTGGCTACTCCATGCATACATACATATATGGGCAGGCCTACTGCCTAGTTAGTTAGTTAGTTCCTGTTGCAGTTGCACTCGATTAGGCTCAAATCTAACTTAATTGCCAAGCTTTGCTTGAGCTCTATAATTGCTTATTACATGGCAAACTAACTCACAATCCAATGGCGGAGGTTTAAACGTGACCCAGACGCATAACCACTTTTCCTCTCTCTCTCTCTCTCTCTCTCTTTGTCTCTCCGTCTCTATCTATCTCTTTGGTTCACTTTCGTTTTACGTTTTGCCCTTCATTGTCAATTTACTGAGCATGGGCATGGCCATTGGCAGCAGCAGTAAACTAACTGCAACTGGCTGTCCAATCCAGTCCAGCACCAGCATCAACATCGGGTCGTGGAACAGTAGCAGCAGCAGCCAACAGTACACTTTTTCAGTGGCACTTTGATTGCATTAGCCGGAGTAGGAAAAAAATGGTAGAGGAAAAATGAACAACGCTGTGACAAACTATGGCTATGACTGGCCATTATCACAGTGAAGTGGCCATACTCTATGGTAATTTTATAACATTGTATAACAAATTAATGCTACAGAAAAATAGCAAACGATTTAGTACAAGCTTTTAGAAATTGTTGTTAACGAACTAACAATAAATATTTCTGTTACGAGTTACTTCAAGTTTATCTTGTTGATCGCTATCAAAGTTTTCAAGTCACATTTAGAAATTTATTGTTCATATTAAATTAAGTATGACTAGATTCCCTAAATCATGGTTTTTCCAATAGATTGTGGGTCGTTGAATCCGAATCCCTGATCTAAATCTTGGCTTTGGAGATATCGTAGGTTAAAAGTACAAAACCTAGAGCTTTCTTGGTTTAGTACTAGTTAATATCAACATTTTTGTGTCAGTCTTAAACGAACAAACTCATTTTAAAAGTATTCTGTACCTTAAACGAAACTGTTTTATGTCATTTATGGAAATTCTAAAGCTAAGCCAGAGACAAATAGCGCATTTTGTCCGGCCGAATATACTTTAAGGTAAATAAATGATAATAGCCACATAAGCATACATGGCTCTTGAATTCGAAGAGCTTCTTAGTCAACTCAGACTGCAATAGAATAGGTAAACAAACCTGAATGTAAACCAGAGCGTGCTGAGTAAAGAGGGCTAATAACGTGCGATCAGCGTATTTGCCATGCCTTTATGTGCTTCTATTATGATTTTATTTGTTTATTAAATTGTTTGCTACCAAAATATAGAACTAATTAGATTAGACGAGAATTTCGGAAAGATATAGGTCAAAGACGAAGCAATGTGCAGCCATTGATTGCAGAGTAGTTGAATACGCAAAAGATTTTTAATTACTGGAATGTTTACCATGTCTGCAGCTAAGATATAAATAAAACAATGATTTTTTTCTTAAATCAAACGAAACACATTTATTTTGTTTCATTTATTTGTCGTTGTTGCGTGTGAAAAGCAACAAAATGATTAATCACTTTGCCTGTAATGCGATTCGAATTTAATTCGATGGCTAACCATGACCTTACCTCAATTTCATTTAACATGGCCAACTTGAAAACTCTCTCTCTCTCTCTGTCTCTTTAAAAATATTACGAATACGCCATGTTGGAGTGCAAATATGTACATATGTATAAAATATAAAGTATAAACAGAATAAGCAAGTAAAAAATAAAATACAAAAAGAGATAAAAAAAGAAATCAACAACGAAAAAAAGCAGTTAATTAATTAAGTATTTACACACAACATACAAAGTGAAACGGACTCAGAGAGTGCAAAAGCAGCAGCAAGGAGACTGAAAGGACGAAGGACAAAGAGTCAGGCGGCAAGTGTTTTGGGAGGAAAAACAAACATGAGCCATTGGCATTGCCTTTTACACTTTTCCCTTTTTTTCTCCATTTGTGTTGTAGTTGTTGTTGCTGTAACATTTTTTTCTTTTTTTTTTTTATTCATTCAGAAGCAACAATTGAGGTTAAGTGATTGTTGAGCGTATAAGTGGCGCTCGTTAGCCGCTGACAAGACGTGTTCATCAGCATCAGCATCAGCATCATGGGCCAGTCACAGTCACACAGTAGTCGTTCTCCATAGCCAGCAAAATGGGGGATTCCCAGGCCAAGTCAGTTAAGCAGACAAACGACTGGCAGTTAGAGTTGAGAACCTCACAAAGAACGAGAGAGAAGAGAGTCCGAGGCATAGAGTGAGTAAGAGTTTGAGTAAGGGCGACCGCCATTTAAATCGGTAATTTTTCATTTGACACAAAACCCCCAAAAAGCAAAAGCAACAACCAGTTCTCACCTTTCCCTTTATTCTATATATATACATTTTTTTGTTTTTTGTTGTTTTCGTCGGGTATCCTTTCTGTATCCATGTAATCAGCCTGACCAATCGACCAAAATGTTGGGCAATTAATTAGCAGCAACATCAACAGCATGTTCAGATATGTATGTATGTAGGTATGTATGTATGTATCTATGTATGTATGTATTTATGTACGTTCGTTGGGACTTTAAGGTAAAATTAATTTAAAAATATAAAACCCATGGCATACTTTAAAAACACTTCATCAGTCATGCCCCTTCCTTTTAAAGATGCTTTCAAAGAGAAAGAGAGAGAGCAGTACAAAATAAATGTGCACTGGAATTTGTAGGTTTTCAATTTCAATGTCTATATCATCTTCGAGTTTGGAATGTTCTTTACATTTTAACAATTTCTAGATTTGTATGAAATTGAATTCCATGTAAATTATTTGAATAAAGAGAGGAGGAAGACAGAGAGAGAAATACTACAATTGTCATTTATTTGTCTTTTGTCAATTGACCTGATACACTCATATAAGATTTCAATCCTTAGGAATTTACATATTAGAACTCTAATGTACGTTTACACTCAGGGCAATATCAAAATATCAAAATTAAATTACTTAGCTTTCAAATTCTTGGCCTTTTTCTCTTCTAGCTATAAACTTTCGAATATCCATTAATTTGCCCTTTTTTGATCTTTTTTGAAAACTATTTAGACTTATTTCTCTATCGCTTTAGCCTATTGAATTCATAATCATTATATGACTACAATTAAGTTTAAGTGATACATCGCTAACCAGTAAAATTTTTAATTTTTCATCAAAATTAAGCGAAAGCTGAGACGACTTGTCAATAAAAATACATATATTTGTATTAAAAAGTAAACATTTCGCATCATAATCTTAAAATATTTATTTTTAAAGGATTATTTTGTTTCGTCATTAAAATTTGTATTATTTTTTTTGCTTTTTTCTGTCCGTTTTTTCCATATTTCAATTCTAAAAAAAAAACTCTAGTCATTTAAACTGGATACATAAATATATACTATACTCTATACTCTCTAAATTGGTTGTAGTTCTATGAAGAGAAACAAAACAACAACAAAAAGCAAATGTATTAAATTAAACTGTTTCATTTAAATCGATAGAAACGGAACGATGCATTGCATATGTTTGGATGTGGTGGCTCACAGCTTGCCTAATATTTTTCGTTTTCGTTTGTTTTTTGTGTAGAGCATTTGTATTTCGGTTCTATGGTGTGAAATGTTTTAGCTATGTTGCAAGTTTAGGATAATTCATCATATGAATTACTCAAACCATTTCGCAAAACTGTCAATCTCTGCTATCCATTCCTTTGGCTGCCTCACTCTCTTGGTCCACCCCGCCCATACTTTGGCAAATGTCCGCCCCGTTTTGGTGATGGCCTGACATGTTTTGTGCTACTAGTGGCATGCCACTCCCCATCGTATTCTCCTTTGCTGCCTTCGCTTTTGGCTTTCCCTACACTACCCTATGCCGCCGTAACGCCCATGTGTCTTGTGTTTTTTTTATACTTACTTCACTTTTTTTGCTGTTGTTGTTATGCTCCTCTTCTTTCTTTCGTTTATGTTTTTCTGTTTTCTTTCTTCCTTTCTTTTTTTTTTTTTTGTACATTTTCAACTGTAATCACATCATTTTACATCATATTTCATACTTCATCTTGTTGTTGCTGCTGCTGTTGCATGAAAGAAATGAAGAGGAAGTAAAGACGGCTATAGGGATAGCAAAAATAGGAAGGGAATAGAAAGGTGGTATGCGTCAGCTGGTTTGTCCGGGGGCCAGTGGCATATTTCTAACTCGTTTTTATTTATTTTTGCTTTTACTTTAGCCACAGCTGAGGCAGAAAGTAGATATATGTATGTATAAATCTGGTACACAGGAAATTACTTTAATCAGCGGCCCAGTTTTCCTTCTTGCAACAACTTGACATAATGACATCAAAGAGAAAAAACGTCTCCTCTTGGCTAAAATGACACTAACGTATAATCAGTTGAGATTGCGTCTAGATAGAGGCAAACGTTTACCGCTTTTATTATAACACATTGAGTGAGTGCTTCGCTTCCAACTCTCTCACTTAAGTTATTCTCATTTGCAATCGCAAAGTGTTAAATACCGATGAAATTTTCAAATGAATTCTCCATAAACTTTTCCAACTTACACCTCTAATTGAGAAAAAAAATGTAATGCCTCTCCTCAACTAATTTAATAGCATAACCATTTAAGTAAAGCCATGTTAACCCAACAAGCCATAAAGAACAAAAGAACAATGCATAATAGAAAAAGGGATATAAAAATTGTATATATATAGATGTACACTGGAGAAAAAGAGAGGGAGAGATTGAGAGAGAGAGAGAGGGGGCGGAGCGGAATGGGTGGGGGAAACTTTTTATTAACAAAGCATTGGTCTAAAGTTTTGTCGACTTGAAGTTTTGCATAATTTTCAGTTGAATAATCACACAAAAGAGCCGGAATAAATAGGGCTTAAGGAGGCTAAACTCTCCAATCAGAAAGAGAGAGAGAGAGAGAGCAATGGGCAAACATTTAACGAGCCATAAAAATTTATAAATATCGAAAAGGGAGCAACAACAAGAATAACAACAGAGAAATGGTGCAAGGGCGACGACGACGGAAGAGTAGAAGTAAGAAAAGCAAATAAAAATGCCCGCATAATGTTGCATAATTAAAAATGCAAATTGCAGTTGGTTGTTGTGATTTCATTTGGTTTTTTTTCCTCCCATTTTTTGTTAATACCCTTTGACGATAGCCAATACCAAAAAAAAAAAGGGTATACTGAAAGCCACAAAACAAAAAAACACTTTAAATTTGCACCAGCATGTTATCCAAACATAAACAAATTGATCTTATCCTGAACCTAGTTTTTAAATACAATTTTTCATTTAGCAAATGAATTTCGTTAGTTTTTGAATTCTTTTAACATTCAATTTAATTAGAGTTCAATTTTAGGCCATATTTAAGCTCATATAGCGTCATACGATGCCAAAACTATTAGAAAATTACAATAAATATCTTACAAAAACAAAAAACAACTTAAAATCTTATATGTTGATGAGATTAATTGCCCTAAAGGCCACGTTTGCTATTTTGTTATTTTTGACTCCCGAAATTTCTATTGTTAGTTATTCAATGTCAAAACTAGTTGAGAATTACAATTGAATAAAGCATAAAGAGTTGAGACATGGTCTAAATATCCTTGGGCTTAGACTTCGACAGTAGACTTAAGAGTCTCAATTTCTACAGGGTAATCCAAAGTCACCTCCCACTTGAAGATTTGTTGGTTGTTAACCCATTCTTGAGCTTTTCGAGGACATCAATTTTTGTGAAAATTACAATGTAAATTAACTCAATGTAAAAGTTTTGGAAAAAATGCGCATTGCATATTTAAACAGTAAGAGCTGAATGAATGAATGAATGGATCGGGTGTGGGGACTGAGTGGGCTGAATGGGCTTGGATAAATGTTTGACTGAGTGGTTAGATGGGTGGTTGAATGGAGTTAAATTGATTTAGCGGAAACTGGCAAGACGGAAATGTTTTTCATACAAAACACACACACACAGACACACACACACACACACACACACACACACACCCACACGAGAGAGAGAGAGAGGGACATACATTAGCAGTAGTAGCAATAGCAGTAGCAGTTTGACACGCATTTGCCTTGAAGAAGTGTGGAGAGGTATATGGTAAATGTGGGGGAACGGGTGGGAGGATCGGATGAGAAGATGGGAAACACAAGTTTCAGTTTGGAAATTGGGCCGCCATTGCCCTGACAGGCTGACAACACACAAAACAGCGACAGCCGGCAAACGCTGCGTGCCAGTCTCAGCTTTGTACGTACATACATACATATGAACATCTAAACGAACTTCTAGACACACACACACACACATCAAACATCCAAACCAAACACACACTCACACACACAACGACACATACAGACTATTCCTAAACACGAACCGACGACAGTTGCGGAAAATACAAAGCGGCATTAAAAACTCATCATCCGTTTTCCACGTTTTCCAACTGTTGTTGCAACGGAACGGAATGGAACCAAAAAAAAAAAATGGGGAAAAATGAGGAAAACAAAAAAAAGTATGTGCAATGCTGCGGGCTATGGTCTCCGGAATTGCAAGTTAACTGACATCTGGAATGCAGAGAATGAGAATGAAATAGAGATGCAGATGCAGATAGAAAGTTAAAGAGCCAAACGAGGGAAGCAAAAACAGTGAGAGAGCGAGTGAGAAGAGAGAGAGAGAGAGAACCCGCAGTCAGGTAGGTACTAGGACAATGAACTTTTACTAAATGATGATCAATCTTCATTTTAGAACTCTTTAAAACGAATTATGTCACCTTTGACCATTTGTTGCAATAGAATAAATACTTATTTCATATTTTAAAGAGTAAACAAACTGAAAAGTGAGCAAACTTAGCCCTACTCTATAACGAAGCCAACAAAATTTTTGGGAAACCAAAGCAAAAATAGGGCTACAATTGTAAAAGCTAATTTGTAAAGGAAATTTATAGTTTATTATCATTAGGCCACAATACCAATAATAATTTTGGATTACAGCTAATGCGTTTTAATCTTTGCCATGATAAAAGGTTATAATTCTTTCTCGCTGTCTCTTTCTCTCTGGCTATCTTGCTATCTGATGAGATGATCAACCCAAAGGGGCAATTCAAATGTTTAATAACATTTTGGCCCGTAAATATTTAGGCACGCTATAATATCATTGTCATCCCTTCCCCCCTACCCCTCATCCCAACTTACCTCATCTTGCTCAACCCCTTATGGGTATAGTTTGCCCTGTAATTCTTTTTATTTGTGGATTATATGTGCGACTGGCATGCCAAATGATGATTATATAAACATATACACTTATGTATGTATGTATGTATGTATGTATGTATATATGTACATATGTTTTGTTTGTATGTATGCATGTGTATGTATTTGTATGCCAAATCGGGTACTCACTTAACTCGCCATCATTTAGTTGAAGTACCTTTACATGGTACATATGCAGGCGGCTCTTCAGTTTCCATTCGAGTGTATATAGAAAATTAATTGCTTTGCACTCGAAAGTTGGGCTCTGTTCTCTACTCTTCTGTATAACTTTCTGTTTGACATTAATCAATGACAATTTTGGCATGGCCAGGCAGGACATTAACACACACACACATATATACACACAGAGACAGGGAGAATGAAATTGAGAAGGCGAGCCACTCGAAAGTGTCAATATCAAATGAATTTCAATTAAGCGGAATCCATCAAGTATATGTGTAAGTGTAAGTTTGTGTGTGTGTGTGAATGGGTGTTGGTGTGAAAAAAGAGTTTCGGCCAATTAATGATTACATCGCAACAACGTAACAGTTTACCCTATACTCCTTTTCCATACGTATGTACATGGGTGTGGATGTGGATTTGGGTGTGGGCGTTGACAATTAAAATGTTCACTTCTGCCCCTCTCATTAAATAAAAGTTTCTTTCATTTCGCAAACTGCTGGACAATGTCGTGCGGTTGCCCACACACACACACACACCCACACATACACACAATTTTCTCTCTGCCTGCCGGAAACCGGAAATGATAAGCGAGTGTCAACTTGCCAACAGTTTTGCCAACTGCCAACTATTTTTAATGTTTGTTCCACACACCCCTTCTCCTTAGACTACTTTCATATACATTTGTATATGTGTTTAAAATTTAATTAGAAAACTTACTTGACATCCATACTCGGGTGGTCACAGGTTCTCAAAGAAAAAGAAGCCTTATTTACTTCTTTTTTTTTTGTGTGGGTAGGGGAGAGGTCCAAAAAAAAAAAAACCAAGATGCATGCCAAATGTTAGTTGTAGTTGTCCTAGCCATAGTCATATAGTCGTTGACGTTGTCGTTGTCGCTGCCGAGGTCCGAAAAGTCGAAGCCACTTTGTGATAAGTGCGTGTTGAAAAAGTTACTGGAAAATTTTCAACGCCCAAAACGTGACAAAAACTTGTCAATGTACGTAGCCAACGAAGCGTGTCGAGTATGCAAAATAGAGAGACCAGGACAGCGACAAATGTTCAACATTAAACAAAAAAATAAGAGCACAAAAAAAAAAAAAAAACAAAAATCATGCCGGAAGTTAATTTTAACGCACCGAAGTGTCTATACTCTATACGGCGTAAACCAGAGGCGGGACTTAATATGCAATAATCAGACCAGTATTTGGTTAGAAGACATGCCAAAAATGATAAATTTTGTTGCAAATAATAACGGCCTATGACATACTTTAAGGGGTAAAGTTGCTTGCATTTTATCGCCAAAATATATCTAACAGGCAGAAGGAAGCATTTCCGACCCCATAAAGTATATATATTCTTGATCAGCCGAGTCAATCTAGCCATGTCCGTCCGTCTGCCCGTATGAACACATAGATCTCTGAGACTATAAGATCTAGAGTCAACCCTTACGCAAATTAGATAAAACCGATTTTCTCAAAAACTAACAAAGCTAGAACCACCAAATTTAGTAACTAGATTTGTTTAGTATGCGCGCAGATTTAGATTAGTCAACTTTTTTGCCACGCCTACTTTAGCCTCCAGAATCTAGATAAAACCGATTGCCTTCTGCTATTTATTGACTATCGAAACCAAGTTCAGTCAACTAATGGGCCCTATTACTAGATGCTCAACCTACCATAATATTAATATCGTATAAACTAGTCGGTCTATAGTGGCCGATTTGGCCGTAGGCTAGTGGCGGCGCTAGAGTGCTCGTGGCGGCGCTAGAGTGCTCGTGTGTTTTTGTGAGGGTGAGCAAGATAGCATATGCTATGAGGCGAATTTAATAGAACTACATTTTTTTTTCGAAATTTAAAATATTTGTTCACCTAGTGCAAGGTATACCGAGGTCGACGAATCGACTTACTTACTTCATTTAAATAAGCTTAGGAACTTAATTTAAAAAAAATATATATTGACTCATTAAAGTTCCTTTGGTTTTTCGTTCTGAGCAAAGTGTGTGTAGGCTTTTGCTATCAAGTTCGACTATTTGTTAGGGTATAGTAACCAAGGGGGCAAGGAAACTCTAGAAAGGGCACAAAAGTAGAAGAGAAGGAACAAGTTCGCTGTTGGTAACCTCGTTTATTATGTCATCGTCATCTGGACGCCCAACGGCGATGGGCAAACGGCGCAATGTGAACATCGAATGGTGAACGACGAAACCATTTCGTGCATGTCCGCCAGATGCAGCAAAGAAGGTGAGTAGGTGAGTAGGAAATGGAGCTACCTGGTATACCTGGAGTTACTACACACACACACACACTCACACACACTCACACACACACACACACACACACATACATACTTACATAGGTGGCTAAAAGGAAGTAAAGGAGAGCCTCAACTGCAACTTCTATTACGTGCCCAGGACGAAGCACAACGACCAAACCGCGAGTGGCGAGCGCCGAGTGGGCGTAAAAAAAGAAACTTTTCCTCTTTTTTTTCTCATTTACGTGAATGCATTGTGCATAGAAGAAGGACTTGCAACTGGGCTCTCTGGGCTAGGGGCGGTGCTGGTTGAAAAATGTTATAGAAATTATGCAACTGGGCAACTGAGCTTGTTTAGATTTATAAGCCCCAGCTATGTATACTTATATATATGTATATATATGGTATATGGTGCAATGTAAAAGTTTCAATGTTTTCTTATCAGCCAGCAACAGCAGCAGCAGTCGCAGTCGAGCGGAGCGCAAAGCAGATGCCCCTTTTCGGGGACGAGCTGCAGTAAATTGAAGGGAATTGATGTAAAAGTAAAATATTATAGTAAAAGAAAGAAAACCCTTTAACAAACAAAAAAGTATTCAGCAAGCTTTCTTATTGTCACCTGCAAAACGCAAAATTCATTGATTCCTCTTTCATACGAAATTAAACTTTCTTAAAACTTTTATTTCGTAAGGATTTTAATTAAGATTTCATAGCATTTTGTTGATTATTCATAACACTGTAATAGTTTTTCAAGTAAAATAAAAAGTTATGATCAAACTCGATGGTTTTTACCCTGCTTTGATTATTGCGATGTGACCGATGGCATTTCTGATAATGTCACCGATAACTTCCAACTTTCTACCGATTTGTGTACCCTTGCAAAAGGGTATATTAACTTTGGTCAGAAGTGTGCAACGCAGAGAAGCAAGCATCTTCGACCATATAAAGTATATATATTCTTGATCAGCACGACGAGACGAGTTCAAATAGCCATGTCCGTCCGTCCGTCTGGATCAACGCAAATTCCTCCTAGACCGTAAGAGCACGTAGACTTGTTTATACTGCAGGGGTTGTATATCTTGGATTCACCCGGATCGGACCATTATATTATATACTTTCCATATAAACGGCAAAGTCAAGAATAGTGACTTTTTTCAATAACTTTGTTATTTTCTAAGCTATTGTCGTGAAATAAGAAATAAGATTGGTGAGTTTATTTCACCTATAAACGACTGTGCCAAATCTGATCAAGATCGGGTGACTATATCATATAGCTCCCATAGGAACGATCGGTGGAAAACAGTGACTTTGATCAATAACTTCGTTATTTCCTATGCTAAAATTGTAAGCCGTTCTTTCGCAAACATTAGACTTTTTTAGATAAAATGTTTTTCCATTTTGATAGCTATGGGTAAGGACAGAAATACCAAAAAAGTTGTAAGAGTATACAAACTTTGACGCGGTCGAAGTTAGCCCCGGTCCTCTGGTTAAAATTCATATATCAGTTTATACATCAGAAGTTAAACTTTCAGTTGGTATATAAACGTCAAAAACTAAAATTTTTCCATTTTCTGAGAAAATGACGATTTAGTAAAAATAAAGTTTTTTACAAGGAAAATAACTTTGTGAACCTGATGACGTATCGGAAAATGTCACGATGACATTTCTTAGAATGTTACCGATGACTTCTTTGGAAATTTCACCGATATTTTGGAAGATATGATAGATGCTCTCTTTCATTAACAATTTAAATTCTATTACAATTGTTTAGAGCCCTCAGTTGATCATTAAATATACATATGAATTAGATTCCAAGCTTCTTCTTTATTTGCATTCAATCGATTAATGGCTAGTAAAAATACAATTTGAGGTCGAGTTTTAGATTTGATGGGCATTCTTTTGTTGAGTTTTTTTTTTTATTATTTTATATAAACAAAATGATAGTATACAGCGATTTTATTATATTATCCCCCGGCTGTTGCTGCTGTTGGCTTCTTTGGCAATTTCATTTCCTTTCAGTTTGTCGTCTGCTTGTATTTAGCACACATCAACCGCAGGCAGGCAGGTTCAGCTCCTTTCACTTAGCTGGACAGTAGGAACGGAAACAGAGGCTAAAATAGTTGCTGGGAAGGCTGGTGGGAGCACATTATAAATTGATTACACTCGCAACGTGACTAATGAACATTAATTTAGGCCAAACTTGATGAACGAAAAGGACGCAGTTGTTGCTGCTGCTTCCCATGTCCAGAAGCGAAAGTTGTGCGCTAAATGCCAGGACGTGAGAAGGTCGACGCCATTTGAAACCGAACTATTTATGTATGTAACGAGAGGCTGCTATGATGATGCAGAGTGGGGCGGATTGATGGGTGGGTTTGTTCGGTGTTTGGGTGGGGAGTTATGAATGCTAGAGCTCTGGAGCTAAGGCTATTGCGCGTATTGCGCGTCCTCTCTTTCTCTCGCTTGATTTGGTGTCACGTAAACAACGGTAAATGTTGCACGTATGTTGGACGCCATTGTTATCTCCATACATGGATCACACTGGCATCCCTAGCAGTTCTCCACAGTCTATGGGATGTCTATGTTTCCCTTTCTCCCTCTGCCCCACCATAAGCGTGATTGCAATCATTGTGGAAATTGAATTTGTAAGTAGGCAATTTTAGGCCCAGTCGTGGAAAAATAAGAATAATGCTACGCAATGAAACTAAATTAGTGAAGTGACGTTTTGCATGTGGCAGAGTGAGAGACAATGAGATAGATAGAGAGAGAGAGAGAGAGAAAGTTAGTAAGTGAATGAATGGGTTAGAGTGAAAGAGATAGTCAACACTTAGGCGCCTTTCCCACATTAATATTTGCATAAATGCTTAGAGGCAACTTTATGACTGCCTTGTGGTTGCTATACCACCTACTCGTATGCATCTACACACACACACACACACACACACAAACACACACACATATGAACATACAAGAGTTGGCAGGTTATTAGTCGCTTGGCTTGCATTTTGTTTGCCATTAAAATAATTTGCATAGTTTGTTTATGCAGGCGGTTTTGCTGCTGCTGCTGCTGCTGCTGCCGACGTCGATGCAGTTGTAGTCGTCGTCGTTGCTGTAACTAACAACAATAACAACAGCAACATGAACAAAAGCCCACATTGATTTGCATTATTAAATGTTACGCATACGCACTGTTGACCCGCTTTTAGGTTAGATTGCGTTTTGGTTTTAGAGTCTGAGTTTGTGTTTGGTTTAGTTTAGTTAGCTTACGCAATGCCTTATGTGAAGTTTATATTTATTTTAGGTTTTGCTTTTTAGGTTTAAAGCTTTGTGGAGATATTATGTTAGATAAGATTGTGTATTATAGATAAATGCAATTAAGGCTTTATATAAAGCGATAAAGTCATCACCATTATTTGGCTTCGTTTTCTATTAAATAAGGTTAATTGAGACTGGTTTGAAAAAGTTTACGTAATGGCCCAAAATGGGCCATAAACAACATATGCAAATGCAACTGCAAATACAATTTGGCCAAGTTTGTGGTAATGAAAAAAACACATGACTTTTCTTTAGTCAGTCGAAAAACTAAAATAGATGACAAAATTTTAGGCTTACAATTTGTATAGATTACTTATGGTTTTGCCTTCCTTGTATTAATTTGCCATTTAATTCGCTTTGTTATATTAATCACCATTTATCAGAGTTTTCCCTTTTCATCGAGGCAGGGGGAGGGGGTGGTTTAACATCATCGTGTTCGTTGCAACACTTTTGTAACTATTTCATATTGTTTTAATTTCCACCTCGCCTAGTTGCATAGTCCACAAATCTGTCAAGTGTGCGGTTCTCAACAATTAGCCCATGGGCCCAAAAATATCCGCCCACCACCCAGACCTTCTGCCAGCTACATCTCACGGAAGTTGAACCCAATCCCAAAACTTAAACCCATTCCTGTATATCACGCCGCCGTCGTTCCCTTTGTCGGAAGGGGTTTGCCCCTCTATACATACATACATACTGCACGACACGACATAGTTCCATTAAAGTTTGACGATAACGCGCCAAACTTTGCGCCAAGCAAAACTCGCAGCAATTTGCAGGAAGCCTCGTTCTCATTCCCATTCACTTTGGTCTCATTCTCGTTGTTGCTGGATCAATCTCTCCCCAACCGCCGCCCCACCCCCAGAAAGGCTGGCTATAACTTAGGCGCTGCACTAATCAAGCGTTGCATACCAGACCAGACCAGACCATACCATACCACATCAGGCCAGGCCCAAGCCCAGAGTCTGAATCCGTAGGCAAGAACCGAGTTTTGGCTCCCCATCGAGGCATTTATTAATAACGCGATGGCGCTGCGAACTTTAAATAACCCAACAAAACTTAAGTCACAAGCCAGAAGCAAACCAGAAGCCAGGAGCTTCGACGCGGTTGGTTGTCCCATATAATTGAGTATACACTTGGTGACATAAATGGTAGGTTGTCTGCTTGGTTATTCCAGCCAAATAGGAGTAAAATGTTCAATCCGAAATATTTAGCTTCATAAAAAAGAAGAAATTTTGAAAATGGGATAGATAAGCATATCAAAAGATATATCATGCCCCCTTAATTATGCAATAGACAGACCAGAATAAAAGATATTAATTTGTTGACACAATAAATACTTTTCCAGCGTATTAAAGGGGAAAGAGTCCTTTCATTCAGAGCCCCAGACTTGACTATAATTAAATATTGTATTTGTTATGGCAAAGACTCAAATTTGTGTTATCCTTTTTGGAGTCTTTTGGTTTTATAAAGAGCATTCTGCATTCGTTATTAGTCCCAAGTCCGCGTTATCCTTTATGCAATTTAAGAACTGTTTTGTATTGCATTTGTTTATTAGTACGACTATGACTATTATTATTACGATTACTGTGGTTGCTATTATTATTATTATTATTTTAATGGCATCACATGTTGCCTCAGGAGTCAGGCCAAGTTCGTTTTTTAGCATTATCAATCTTTTGCCCATATTCACATGGCTTCATAGAGAGGACAAGTACTCACTCGTATTTGGCTTTTGTTTTGGCTGTTGGCTTTTATTGGCTCTGGGCCAACTTGCATTATCATGCTGTGCAATATATGTATTCTCATGTTCGTTTTCTTTTTGGCCCCTATAGATGCATATGTATGTGGGTTTTTGGGTATGCAACTAAATGACTTTCTGTGACAGGTTTGACCATTTAGCTTTTGAACTATTGTTGAAGCTCTTACACCTGATCCTTGATGTGTCTGTCTATCAGTTGTCTGCTAGTCTGTCAATCTGTCGACAAATGTTGATATTTTCACCGTAAACATTTTTGAACAAAAAGTTCAAAACACACACACACACACACACACAACAAAAAACACAAAAAAAAAACGAAAGTAAAAAATTGGCCAAATGAAGAGCAGAAGCTAAAAGGTGGTTTGGATGGTGAATAAATGGAAGAGATGGAGGGATGAATGAAGGGTGAAAAGGGAGGGGGTCAGGGGACAGACAACAAGCCACAATGTGCAAGAAAAACTTACAAAGAATAGATGTACTTCTTCTGCTAAAGGAGGCTACTGCTAGTGCTCGGCTCCTTCTATTGTTGCTTTTGCTCCTCCAACTGTTCCTTCAACTCGTCTATTTCGTTCCCTTTTATTTTTAGTAGTAGTGTTGTTGTTATTGTTGTGCCTGAATCTGGTCTGGTTTGCTGGTTAAGTTTTTGCCAAGTTTTGTTGGGTGGCTGCTGCTGGTGCTTGCTGCATTACATGTGGTTACTTTGCCCAGCCATCGACAACCAGCCGTTGCATTCATGGCGTTGCAATCAGCGTGTTGCTGTTGTTGTTGTTTTTGTTGTTGTAGTGCAATTGTTGTTGTTTTTGCTGTTGTTATTTCTGGCTGGCAAAAGTCCGTGTTTAAAGTTTGTTGTACTTGGTGAAACTTTTTCCAAGCCCAAAAGAAGACATGGAAGAAAGTGGTACTAAGATACTCGCTCGACAATTTCATTCACAAAGACTGTTGGATGCGCTTCATTTTAAGTCTCTAAATATCCGCAGAATCAAAAGAGAAGAAGCATAAATAAATTCTTAATAATAATATTTCGAAATGCCTTTGAACAATTGTTTTTTAATCTTTTGAATTTTAATGCATTTAGCAGCTTTCTTTGTATAAATAATTATATTAAATTTAGCTTAAAATGTTTGCACTTAAAATTCCAAAGGAAAAGTTTTTTGTTTTTTTACGCTAATGAAATAAATTAAGTAATATGAAGCTAAAAAGTCCATCTAGCCGAATACCATCAATATGCCTAACATCTAATAACAAACAAAACATGCATAGGCACACACACACACCCACCCACACACACTCACTCAGCCTCTTAGGCCAAGCCGCAAAGTTTTCTAATAACCTAAGATACTTGCAAACACACACAAACATTCAAACACACATCACAACCCGACGCATTACAGTAAAACTTCAAAATTTACAACAATGTAACACGTTATATTTTTAAGAGATGTCAAAGAAAATTTTCCTAAAGATATTCATCAATTCCATTAGTATTAAATCCGATATACATACTAGGAAATTTATAAACTAAACGATTAATTTGGGGTTTAATTTGAGTATAGTGGGTATTTACTCAAAACTTAACATTTTTGTTTATTTGTGTCCTTGCGGCAAGGGCTTTCCCTTTTTTTGTCTAAGAAATATAATATAATCATCATTCGAAAAGATGAAGTCATCTTATTGTACATATATGTATAGTAGATCTTAGTTAAAGTTAGTTTCCCCTATTCGAATTGAAGTCTCAAGTGGTAACAAATCATGTTTATTAGGCAGAGGTTACACTGTATGGCAAACATAAAAAAAGAAAATCGCATAACACACACACACACACACACACACACACAGGCTCATACACACACAGCCAACAAATAACTTGTCGATGCACAGGCATATCAAATTGACGTGTTATTTGGGATGAAAATAAAAAAATACAAATAAAACAAAACTGAAGAAAAAAGGCACACACGCACACATAAAAACGAAAAGAAAAAGAAGAACTTTTCAACCATCCAAGCCACTGAGCATTAAATTTTCAAAAGTAAATTTGCCATAGAGAAATTCCAAGATGGGTACCAAAAGCAGCGCAGAGACAGCAAAAGCAACAGACACTAAGATTGAGACTGAGACAGAGGCTGAGACTTAGCCTGAGATGGCGCTGCGAATGTTTTTCTCAAGCTGCAAACGTGATATATTATTTTACATTTTACAGGCAAATTGAAAAACTCAACGCAGGAGCCAAAATGAAAATATGAAAAACAAAATGCAAAATATATACACATAAAAAACAAAAACCAGAGGGCCGGGACTAACTTCGACAGCGACGAAGTTTGTATACCCTTCCAACTTACCTTACCCACAGCCATCAAAGTGTAAAAACTTTTTATCTAAAAAGTCTAATGTCTGCGAAAGAATGGCCTACAATCTTAGCATAGAAAATAACGAAGTTATCGATCAAAGTCACTGTTTTCCACCGATCGTTCCTATGGAAGCTATATGTTATAGTAACTGGATCTTGATCGAATTCGGCACAGTCGTTTATAGGTGTAATAAACTCACCAATCTTAAATTTCACGAAGGTATGGAAGATATATGCTATAGTGATCCGATCCGGCTGGATCCGAGATATACAACCCCTGCAGTATATACAAGTCTACATGCAAAATTTCAGCTCTGTAGCTCTTACGGTCTAGGAGGAGTTTGCGCTGATCCAGACGGACGAACGCACAGACATGATTATTTCAACTCGTCTCGTCGCGCTGATCAAGAATATATACTTATATATATATATTTTGTATGTAGAATATATATACTTCTGACCAAAATTAATATACCCTTTTTGCAAGGGTATAAGAACGGAAAAAAACTGAACCAAACCAATGGGAACTCCAACGAGTATGAAAAGTAAATAAAAGTATGTGAATAAATAAATGGCAGCTTGCACGTGAAGCACGCGTGAGAGTGAATCTCGAATATGAGATACCTTTTTGTTGTCACATCTCAGATTGTTATTTTAAACTATGCTTCCTGGCATTTTTGGTATTTGTCGTTAAGTGGCTCACTCTATAGACTTTCGTCATTTAAATCTTATAATAGTCTTTACCCTGATACAACGAATCTAGTTATTTAATTTGTTGAGGGTTTTTATACTGGAAGGAGCTAACTATGCTAAAATTTATAGTCTTTAACAATGATTTCTTTAATCCTAAATTCTTATTCTACATACAAATGTATCGATACTTATAAGAATTGTGTATATATAACTTCAAAACTCATGCATAATCACTTTGTCCCTTTCTCCGTGGATTTATGTTGACTATTATCTGAAAAATCTAAAAACCAATCCAAGAAATAAGAAATTTGGGTAAAGATGTTGATTGATTGACTGATCGTTTGTTTAGGATTGTGTGTTGAAGCGATTACCAATCCGATAAGTTTTTAAGCTTTATCTTTCTTGTGATAATAGAATGTTTAAGTACAAAGTTTTTGTCAGAGTGACTTAAAACTCAAAAACATTCCTTTCTCTGCGTTACAAACCGATGACCATCTGCAAGGGTACTAGAAAGACGATGAAAAGTGATAGTAGGGTAAAAATTTAACTGCCTGCGCATTTGCCAATGCAATTGGCAGCGATAGAGTAGTAAATGTGATAGTTTATTTTGTATATGTATGTATGTACATAAATATATCTGCATACTTACTTACTGTAGAATTGTATTACTGTACTGTGGGTACATGTAGAAAATTTATGAAACAATTTTTTTTAGTACTTCACTCATAAATTGTTTGTGCAAATTGCAAGCGCGTTGAAATTGAAGGCAATAAAAAAAAATACAACGTGTACCGGAATGCCAAATTGATTGATTGAGCGCTTGATTGATTGTGTTGAATAAAAGTGGTAAAGTGTATTGGTGTCTGTGTGTGTGTTAGTCTTTAAAAATCGCTTTTTAATGAGCTGAACTCATATATTATGCTACAAAGTATGCTATAAATAATTGCCTAATGTAATATGCATGTGTGTGGGTGCGTACAGTTTGTTGGAAAACATTTCGATAATAGTTAACAAATATTTATAATTACAGAAACGTTTTTAAATTTAAGCATGTCATAACACAGTGGTGGATTCAGGGCTGTGGGGTAAGATAGGGAATTATACTTTTATTTCTCTTTTGGGGTTTGTAATTAATATTTATTGCATTTCACTAAATGTTGAACAACTATGAGAACTATTAATTTGAATCTTTTGTCATAAACAAAACATGACAAAAATAAAAGAAAGCGAAGCAGAGAAGCGAATCAAACTTTACTCAAATCTGCTAGGTAGCCAAAGCCATATAAGGATTGAGTGAGTGAGTCAGTTGGTTGGGTCGTGGGGAGATGGGATGGAGTGGCTGGTGCTGAAGTTCCCCAACTAGTAGTTGGAACTTTCGAAAATTTCAATTGCATACACATTTCGCATGCCTAATGGCTGGAGATAATGCTTTGACAACTGTGTTAGCAAGCACACTTAAAACTTCAGCAGACTTCTGTCTACCTGTCTGTCTGTCTGCACTTGTAAAGCCACCAAAAACTATGCCAAATTACTCGAAAGGGTTTTTGTAATTGCGATTGCAACACCTGGAGCAGCCCCTAGCCCATGAAAGCAAAGGCAAAAGTTACCCGAAAACTACAGGTAACGAAACTTGCGTGAGAGAGAGAGAGCGAGAGCAAGATAGAGCTCAATTAGTTCGAACTTGGGCCCAAAAAGAGGACCAAGACCAGTAACAACCCGTGTACCAACTGTCGTATCGGGGAACTAGGACCCAGAACCAGCAATTAGACAACGCACTTGAGTGCGCGTCCTAATGGCCGGAAGCAGCTCAAACTACACTCGGAGAGATCTATAGAGCAAAGCAAAAAGACAGACACAAAGAGGCACTTACAGAGCTGAGAAATTTGAGTCAAAATATAAAATTTTCTTGTATTTATGCTTTTGAACATTTCGAAATGCTTGTTGGGTTAATTCATCATATTTCACAGATAGAACATTAAGCAACGGCCACAAACTGGCGGATCAACTTGAATGTTATCGCTTATCACATAATGAGCAAAGGTAAGCCAAATTCCATATATGAAGTACTAGTCGTTGAATACACGGAAAAATGTGTCTGATTCCCTAGAATCTATCCTCGTTGGTGGTGTGGCGGTGTATCAGGTGCAGTAACACAATTTTTTACCTCGCCATTCGATTTGATCGAGACTCGTATGATGGTTATACGAAAGGATAAATCCATGATAGATATGATGAAAACGGCAATTAAGAACGATGGTAATGAATGCAGTGCATTTTGCTTTTCGTCCTTCCTGTAGTCCTTTTATTTATACATTTTGTATGCACAGGGATTCTTTCACTCTATGATGGTTTAAGTGCTCAACTTTTACGTCAATTGACATATACGGCGCTACGATTTCATATCTATGAATTGGGCAAACAACATTATGTGGATGAATATAATTTCATACATAGAGTGTTTGTGGCCAGCATTGCGGGTCTAATAGCTGGTTGTGTTGGCGTACCCACTGAAGTGGTCAATACTAGAATGCATGTGGACCGTGCTTTGCCCAAAGAAAGCCGACTAAATTATCAAAATGTATTTGATGGTCTATACCGGATTTATCGAGAAGAGGGTTGCCAAAGTCTATATAATGGTTGGGCCTTATCGTGCATGCGTGCAGCCTTATTAACCATTGGTCAAAATGCAGTCTATGATCAGGTTGGTTCAAGCTATCTAAGCGCTATTTCTTCTTCTACTTGTGATCGATGACTTTCATCTCTCGCTTAATAGGCCAAATATCATTATATGAAGTATTTCAATTTGGACCACGATAACAAAACTATACACTTGATGAGCTCGACAACTGCTGCCTGTGTCTGTGCTCCCATTTTGCAACCAATTGAAGTGCTTAAAACAATTAAAATGAATGCCAAAAGCGGTTACTTTAAAAACACAATCGATGAATTTAACTATATGATGCGTTTTGGTATGCGGGGACTATTTCGTGGTATGGTACCATCTCTGTTACGTTTGGTACCCAATACGATTATAATATTTTTAGTATATGAACAATTACGCCTTAAATTTGGTTACAATGTCAAAAATGTCGACTGATGGTAAAAGAAACCAAAGAACAAAATATATTAAAAAATATATAAACGCACACAGGCCCCAAAAACCAAATATATATTCAAATAGGAATTTATCAATTGTAATGCTCAAATGCAATGTCTCAAAAATTGATTATTGAAATTTTTTCGTCAAATAAAAGTATATATATTTTTTTAAAAATGCAATTTGTAAAAATCATTGCCACATTTTTATTTATTTAGGTACTTATGTACATATATGTATGTAAGTTACGAGTCTTAAGTACGAGTCCGTGGATACAAATCTGGTCCCTGCTGTGGAGCCAGTTACGAGTCTATCATCCGTGTCTCCATGTCGGGGTGTGGCATTACCATGATTCTTCGGAGAGATGACACAAGACTCTTTCTTCACCTAATAGTTTACCATGAAACTAAGCTTGATTTAAAGTTATAATTCGTTTATTACTTGAATGTACCTCTGGTTCCGAGGCCAGACTAAGACTAAACTAAGACTGAGCTCTTCCAGAGATCGGAGCCTTAAATATACCTCAAGAGGGTGTTGAGCAGATGTTGAGAGCAGGTTGCTCTTCCGGTGAAGTCAGCAGAAACGGGTTGGTTACAAAGAATAGAAAAGTGCTCACGCTATGTGATAGGAAGTTAAAGTGCTAACTCTAGGTATAGGAAGTCATTAATGGTACAAGTCGATAGTGTGGATCGAATGGGTCACAATGTACTTAAGGCTCTGGGATGTGTGTGTTGTCAACGTGACTTTTAATGAGGGCGGGTATACTACCCGGAACTCATTCAGCAGTTTCTGGTATTGCGTCTTGTCTTGCTGCACCATAGTTGGTCGGGGTGCAGGGCACAGTTCTACTTAATCTGTAGGAGTCTGCGTATGGTGGAAAAATGCGTGTACTAACTTGTATATATTGCATTTATGTTATTCACATATATTTCCTCACTATATTATATGAATCTTCAATAGAACTATATGATTTGATTATGATTTTCTTTCAGAAAATGTTTTTGGAATATCAACCAAACATTTTACAAGAGTAACACTTTTGAAAAATTATTAAGGATCTTTAAGGATGTTGAAATATATTGTCTGGACGTTGACGCGTACAATGCGAAGTACGTTCAAGTGGCCCATACGACACCAGGACATAGCCTGTTTCGCGCGAGCCCAAGCAGAGCGCTGTCCACCTCCTGCCCAACCGACCGTGGGGCGCAGCCGTATATCGGACGGCACGATCGCAAGGGATACAGAAGATTGTAATCAGAACATAGGACCCGAAAAGGTTCATTCAAAGAATAGTTACAACTACAATGTTTTAAGGATAGAGGAATAAAATTTCTAGTAGGCCTACGGGGTACAGATAGGTTTAACTGGTTCAATAGCTCAGGAGAGTCTATTTTACCTATTAAAAGTTTATGAATAAAGATAGCACCAAATGATGCTGAAAACATTTCATTAAGAAACGTTAAAGTTTTATCAAAGAGTTTCTAGGTTTTCCTTAAGATTTTCTTAACGATTATTTTTGGTGTCCTCAAGCATCGAAACTCAGCATTCAGAAATCAATACAAAAATGGATCAAAATTATTTCTCTATACAAAAATCATTCGATACTTTTGTTTTTCTCGCATTGTGGTCTCCTTCATACCCAGGCCTGCTGGAATAATTATTGTGATTTTATCGTTTTCAAATGAATTCACATACAAATACACAATGAATGTGCCTAAATGACTTTCACTCTCTCTCTCTCTCTCTCTCTCTCTCTCTCTCTCTCTCTCTCTGTCTCTCTCTCTCTCTTTCTGTCATCCTCTCTTTGTTTCTCTAATTTAACCATGTTGGGTTTGTTTGCATCCTCCGCTAGGCTGCCAATGAATGTTGCATTCCCATCCGGCATAAAGCCCCCACTAAGTAGACTATGCAAAACTAAATAAATAAATAATACTAGAATGAAACAACAGAAAAAAAAAAACCAAAACGCACAGAAAATAAACACAAAATAAAAGGGGGAAATAAAAACACCATGCAAACATTAATTATTACAGTTTTTATATACACAATGCAACAGCGCGCAAAAGCAAATAAACTGTAATTAAGTTGCATATCAGAAACAGTAACTGCAACTGCAACAGCAACAGCAAAACAGAAACTTGCTAAATGTCTGCAAACAGACAGGAAAACAACTGCCGAGGAGAGAGAGAGAATAAGAGAAATAAATTAAGACACAAAAACAAATGCAATGCAAAACTGATGTAAAGAAAATTAACAAAAATTGCTACAACATTTTTGTATGAGGCAACAATTTAAGACACATTAACAACAGGCCGCCAGACGGACGACCGACCTCCCTACCGACCGTACGGCCGGCCCGGTCATAGAGGAGCCACACCGAGAGGAAGTCGGCCAGACATTTTGTTTGGTAATTACAAACAGAAGACGAATTAGCAGAACGACATGAAGTGAGGTAAGAGAAACAGAGAGAGAGGGAGAGAGTCAGAGTGAGGTTCGAGTCCTCTCCCATTTCGGTCTCATTTGTTCGATATTTTGCCCCATCGAAAATATCACAGACTGCGGTTCAAAATCAAATCCATGTGTCATCAAATATTCGAAATCGAATTTAAAGTCACACTTTTCTGACAGCCCATCACCATCCTGACAATGACGACGACAACGATTGTGACCAATTTGAAGTGGTTTTTAGGATTCGGTAATCATCAAATGCTCATCACTAAAATGCCAAATGTTTCAATATGCAATATTCTTAGAGTTTTAGGTCTAATTATATGACTTCAATTTCAAACCGATTTAAAAATCTTATATCTTAATTTAGATTATATTTCAAAATCGTTATGACTATTTGCAAATTAAGTTATCCAGATGTTATTGCAGATTGAAAGAAATGATTCTAACTTGAAAATAAAGATATGAATTTTTCAAATACATCAACAAATTGATCCAACTAGAACACCTTTCACATTTTCACTGTGCTGAACAAAAGGAACATAGTATATTTGTATTATATAGCAATTTAACTAGATTGTATTTCGCAGTCCTCGGTAGATGAGTTGTCTAAGTGGCTCAGTCATTTAGTCAACTGAACAACGAGAATCCCATGGATGTATTTTTCGACTAACAATAAGTCGAAGGCCTTTGTTGCCAGTGCTTGTTAGCTTAATACTTTAATAATAATAATAAACTAGAAACATGTATGGGTTACATCGTTCAAGCAATAGCGACTATATCTATTGGAAATGTTTGCATTTATAACTGACTGACTAATTCTATTTCTCTCCAACAAAATGGTATGTATAATAGAAAACAGCAAGTTCACTTAACTTTACCTATTCCACTATCGCCTTCATATCGCATAGCCAGTTAAATTGATTGACATTTATCCGTTTTTTTTCTTCTTCTACTTCTATTTCTCTTCTGTTTTTTTTTTCCATCCCTATCGCTGTCCAAACTTACTCCACCAGACCTCTCTGCCGTCCCCTACTTATACCATGGCATAGTAGTTGTCTTCTAGGGTATATCAA
Source organism: Drosophila equinoxialis (assembly GCA_018150345.1). Classification (NCBI taxonomy): domain Eukaryota; kingdom Metazoa; phylum Arthropoda; class Insecta; order Diptera; family Drosophilidae; genus Drosophila; species Drosophila equinoxialis. The sequence goes on along the minus strand of JAECWI010000089.1, from coordinate 2,191,082 downwards.
TGGCCCTGGTGGCGTGTGTCTTTAGCCGTGTCTGAGATGCCTCGGCGGTCGGCTACCTACACTTGACACAGTGTTTGCACTTTACGCTGATTTAATCTTTTCGTTGCCTTTGGCTGACTGTCGTCTGGATTGCCTGGCTGGATTTGGTAAAGAGAATGGGTCTTGGGGTTAGGTTAGAGCTTGGTCGGAGTGTCGGTTAAGTTCGGTCTAGTCTGTGGACAAATTGAGGGGCCGAAAATGCAAGAAATGTTACGTGGCGCGTTAAGTTTGGCGCGTGATAAAGAGCATAAAAATGAATGAGATGGTAGGCAAAATGAACCACTGTTTGTCTTCGTTTTGTAGATATCACACTTCCACTTGGCTTTTGTTTTAAGTGTGCAAAAGTAACCAAAAAAAAAAAAATTCACCAAAAAACTTGTTTGCAATTTTCGTTAATGTCAGAGAAATCGATTTTACTAATAGTTTTAAATTAAACTTAACTATGAGTAAAATGACTAAGAAGTTCTTCTATGCCAGCCGAGAGTTACAAGGACCTTAGAACTTCTTTTCGAAGTCTCAATTGTTGAAAATGTTTTTAGCCAAAAATAAATTTTTATATGGCTATTTTTGGTGCTCTTTGTCACATGACGATGCGTATAATTTGTGTTGTTGTTTCCTCCCCATCTATGGTTGAAACTTAGGCCAAACAATATTTATAATAATTTACGAAATTTATGTGAAAAACTTTTCATATTCCAAAAAAGAGAGAGAGAGAGAGAGAGAAAGAAAGAAAACAGCATGTACAGAAGATGACTCTGCTAAGAGTCAAAGTTAATTTTTGGGGGACAAAAGTTTTTCGGCGGTCAATTGTGTAATTTGTGGGCAATTTATAGGATAGAAAACTTGAATTGTTGGGGTACACAAAAATTTGGCCACTTCTGAATGCATTATGCTTAATTGAGAGTCATAATTTAAAAGCGAAACGTTGTTATCATGCCTTAATATGTACATAATACATTCTGGTGGTCAACTGCGATATACAATATACATACATACATACATGCATACATCCATACATACGAGAGTGGTCCGATAAGTACTTGGCCTCACCTCCTGATGGCATCACTAGAACTTGTAGAGCCTTCTTCTAGACGAATAAGCTCAAAATTTCCGTCGAATCGAATTCGTGGTTTTTCCCAACGTGTAGACGGATTTTAGAAGAATGAAAAAAGAGCAGGATCGCTCGGTGATTCGATTCTTGTTTTTTGGAAGGGAAATCGCGAAGTGAAATCAAAGAACGGTTGGATGCTGTGTACGGTAACTCCTCTCGTTCGATGGCCACCGTCAAAAAATTGTTTCAACATGGTGACACGTCGGCTTTTGATGAGCCATGTTCAGGTGACCCGAAAACTTCTGCCACGGAGGATAATGTGAAACCAATCACGATCCCGTATTGGCGGACCTCCGATTGTGCTCAGGATAGCCGAGACTGTAGGTAACTCAAAAGATCGCTTGGGTTATGTCCTGCGGCGCGAAGACCATGGCCAAATTGGTCGAATTTGGCTGTGTACTGCAGCCCAATCCACCGTATTCTCTAGATTTGTACCCTTGCGACTTTTTTTCTTTCCAAACTTGGAAAAATCACTCGTCAAAACTTACTTTTCAGACGTGTTAACAAAGTTGGAGCATGGCTAAATCAAGTGTATTAACCTTAAAGCAGACTATGATTAGAAATAAATCTACATTTCTCTGAAATCTTCGTTCTCCATTTGTAGGCACTTATCGGACCACCCTCGTATAGTGGAAACAGATACATAACAGAGGAAAAGTTTGTCAAAACAATAGGATCCTAGGGCTTTCTATTGTTTCTGCCCTCCATTTCGAAACCATTCTCGACCATTTTGCGTGTGTGTGTGTGCGTGTGGGCCTTCTAGTTCATTCATTCCAGTGTTTGTTTGTTTGTTTGTGCACTTATGTATGTATATTTGACCAATTTGGTCTTTTGTTTTGCTTTATTGTTTTTGAAATGCACATAAAATGCACATTTGCCCCTTTTCCCCCTATTTTTGTGTGCCTTTGTGGGCTTTCTCTCACTAGGCGAGATGCAATCGTTTTGAGACTCATATATTATTGATAGACCAGCTATGAATAAGCGGTGAATGGATGGCATGGTAGGTACTATGCATATAGAGGGTCTCATAAAATGTAAATAGAATACAACAAAAAACACAAGAAAAAGAGAACTAGCCTTTTCATATGCAAGTCAAACACCAATAAAGAACAATCTACCAAGTCACTTGAATGCAAAGAAATATGCGTAGCTCTTTGGTTTTTTATTTTTTGTGTTTATTTAAGTAAAAAATTTACAATTGAAATGCAAAACCGAAAACTAGTTCCAATACTTAATTACAGTTTTATCCAGTTTTAAATAGAGTCGATAAAAGAGAAAACAAATAGTGAGTATGTTGAGCATTTAAAAACATAAAATACAAATTAACTTTGAGTTAGTTATATACTTAAAGAGGGTCAAAAAAAAACACCTATGTCCTTTCAGCCACGATTCTCATCCTTGTGTTCATTTGATAGATTCAGATATCAGGATAATTTTCAAACTAGCTCAAACGTTCAAAATACCATAAAATGTTTAATCAAACGCAATTCTTCCATGGAATTTTAATGGGGGCAGATAAAAATGTAGACTTTGGATGCTGAAATCGTTCATTTTGAGGCGAAACCGAATATGAATGGAAAGTTTATGATGCATATACTACTTATATTTAGATATACATATGTATATCTTTCTTTCCCCCGAAGAATTCGGCAAAGAGTATATACATTTTCAATGCTATTTTCCAAGAATTTTTCATGTCTCTAAACCAAAAAATAAAGCTAAAAAAGCTTGGAATTAAATTTATAATCAGAGCATATGGATGTTTATGTTGAAAAATATATGTATTCCAAGATCATGAACAGTTTAGAAGCACGAGCTTTTGGAAACACTTTGAAACAGGTGATAACGTTAAAAGCTTATTTGTTTACAGTTTATTGTGTAAATACAAGTGCTTTTTTTCTAGTGCAAAGCTTGCCCAAGTTGTTTATAAATTATCCCAGCCAACAGACACACAATCAAATCAAATTGGTCTATATACTCTTTGGATATCCACAAATTCTACGTAGGAAAATGTTATTTCGCCTGGCAAAACAAAGCATTTGGGTACAAAGTAGAGCCCGCTCCAGTATAGCTGCGACCAATATCAATGTCAAGGTCAACAATGGTCAAGATTTGAACGATAAGAGCGTTCAATATGCAAAACAAATGCAAACGGAATGGAGAACAGCTCGCGATTTTAAAGAACTACCCGGACCGAGTCGCTGGCAAATGTGGCGAGGTTTCCAAAAGAATGGAGAATACTATCATTTGGATCTATTTGAATTGATGTTGCATTATCGTCAATTATATGGTGATATATTCCTACTGCCTGGGCTTTTTGGTATGCCCTCCAATGTGGTGACCTTTAGTATTGATAGTTTTGAAAAAATCTTTCGCACCGAAGGACAATGGCCAGTGAGAACTGGTGCCGATCCTGTCCTACATTATCGTGAGAAACGTAAAGATGGCTTCTTTAAAGATTGCATGGGTCTTATGGATAAGTAAGTTGAAATCTAAAATCCACAAAAACCTAGTATCATGCATTTCAACATTTTCCCCATACAGCGGTGAACAATGGTCTCGTCTACGCAGTGCTGTGAATCCAATTTTAATGCAACAAAGGAATACTGTTTTGTATTTGGAACCATTGCAGCGTGTGAATCAACAATTCATTGATAATATACGCAAAATACGGGATCCCATATCACTTGAAGTTCCTGGGACTTTCCACAATAATATCAATCATCTGACATTTGAATCTGTGGCTACAATTGTCCTCGATTCAGATATGGGTCTTATAAGAAATGCTGACGCATCGCCGGATGCTAAAAAACTTTTCGATAATATCAGAATACTTATGCGATCGTTTTTTGAGCTGGGCATGAAGCCATCGTTATATAAGTATATATCGACACCAACATATAGTCGTTTCAGTCAGGCCATGGACGAAATATTTGATATGTGTTCAATGTATGTGAATGAGGCTATAAAACGCATAGAGAATACTCCCAAAGATACGCAAAAGGGTCATCCAAGTATGCTGGAACAATTATTGAAAATTGATCATAAATTTGCCATTGTCATGGCCATGGATATGTTAATGGGTGGCGTAGACACATCAAGTTCGGCAATTGTTGGATTGATATTGAATTTGGCTAAAAATCCCGAAAAACAGCAGAGACTACGTGATGAGATATTGGCAAAACTATCGCATCCAGATCAACAATTTACCATGAACGATATGAAATCGTTGCCATATTTACGAGCCTGTATCAAGGAATCGTTACGTCTATATCCCATTGTGTTTGGTAATTTGCGAGCAACTGGATCGGATGTGGTACTCGAAGGTTATCGTATACCAAAAGGCACACGAATCATGATGAACTCCAATTTGCTTCTAACCGAAGAATGTTACTATCCACGGGCCAAGGAATTTTTACCAGAACGCTGGCTACGCCGCCAAGAAGATGACTTTACGAAATCCCTAATAGCCAAAGATTTGAGTCCTTTTATCTATCTACCATTTGGTTTTGGTCCACGTATGTGCGCCGGCAAGCGTATTGTTGAAATGGAAATGGAATTAACTGTGGCCAATTTGGTTCGAAATTTCTATATTGAATACAATTATTCAACAGAAAATGCATTTAAATGTCAATGGGTAAATATGCCAGTTTTGCCATTGAATTTTAAATTTACAGACGTCAAATATTAACAAATATTATCCGACTTAAAATGGAGTCTAAATAAAAAGAGTTTTAATTTTAATATTAGTGTTGTGGTCAATAATTTTAAATTCCCCCCTTTTTGGCGGCAAACAGCGCCCTCTGTTGTGAACAGTAGAAAGTTACGTTAACTAACATAACTAACAAACACACTGTTTACTGCTGTAAACTTAAAGACTTATACAACACTGGTGGAAACTTTTAAGTGAATCATAGGCTGCTGTGACTGATAGAAAAACACAAAATTTACCAGAATTCTAACTAAATTGCACTTGTCAGTTTCCAACTTACTGCCAAAAACACATTTACACTTCATTTGTTTTTCGTAAAGGCCTCAAACTGGGTAACGACATGTCTACATCATCAATGGAAAGTAAGTAAATCAAAGAATTACATTGGCAAAGCAAAGCTATGACGCCTTAGACACAAAAAAAAAATAACACCCATATCCACCTCCCACCGTCCCACTATGTTTTGTCTCGTCTTACTGTTTAGAACATCTTTTCAATTTAAAATTTGCTGTCAAGGAGTTGGAACGCAATTCCAAGAAATGCGAGAAAGAAGAGAAACTAGAAAAGGCCAAGGCCAAAAAGGCAATACAGAAGGGTAATATGGATGTGGCTCGTATTCATGCCGAGAATGCCATACGACAAAAGAATCAGGCTGTCAACTATTTACGGATGAGTGCCCGTGTGGATGCAGTGGCCAGTCGTGTCCAATCGGCGCTGACAACACGCAAGGTAACCGGATCCATGGCCGGAGTAGTCAAAGCCATGGATGCTGCCATGAAGGGCATGAATTTGGAAAAGATTTCGTCGCTGATGGAGAAATTTGAATCTCAATTTGAAGATTTGGATGTGCAAAGCTCCGTTATGGAGGGCACAATGTCCGATACGGTTACAACATCAGTGCCACAAGGCGATGTCGATAATCTATTGCAACAAGTGGCCGATGAAGCTGGCTTGGAGCTCAATATGGAGTTGCCCAGCGGTGTGCAAAGTCAAACAATTGGTGCCTCAACGGCTGTGTCACAGGAGCAAGACGAACTCACACAGCGTTTGGCTCGTCTCAGGCAGGCAGAGTAGAGAATATAGAGATATACATATATAGAGAGAACCAGAGAATCAGCTAGATTCCCCGTTGAATTTCTTTGTTTTAGTTCATAAATGATAAAAAAAAATATATATATATATACATACACATAAGCTTATAATTATTAATTACACTTAACTAATTTTTCACTTATCTATAAATTTTGTCATTTTTGTTGTTGCTGCTGTTGCTGTTGATTTTGTTTTGTGGGCAATTGTATTTTTTTAACCCGTTGTTTTCTTGGTCTACGCACTGTAGATACTGCACTTGCTCCTGGTCCTGGCGTTGTTTGAATATGGGCTGTGACACCACTGGATTCTTCAACTCCGCCATTACTATTGCTGTTATCCTCCGTACTTGTTTTAGTTTTTTTTGGGTTTGGGTCCCCGCGTTTTCTGTTCGGCCTTACCTTTGGGCAATGGAACCGCCACTGGTACTTTGCGCCATTGATCACCATGTTCATCTAGCCGTTTTTTAAGTAATTCTATATCATTATTGCGACGCCTTAACATTTTTTAATGCCATTGACTCTAGATCGGTTTAAGAAAAACAAAAATACATGCGTTTACTATCAAATTTCAAGATATTTGAATTACTAACCGTTACCTCATCACACACCGTTCATTTTCGGTTTGTAATTTTTGGCATTTATCATAAAGTCTATCCACTAAATGTTTATATACATGAGATTTATTATTCAGCAGCATAATCGCGCAATTCGTTTATTTCCTAGAAATCTCTTTATTTAATTGAGGGTGAAAAAAAATTGCGTCGGCCATGTTTTAGTGTGACCATGTGTGGTAAAAATACCAAATGCGAATCAATGACTACCCCCGCAAATGCAGATTTCAGTATTTTACTATCACTGTCACCTGAATTTTAAGCGAATAATCAAAAAGAAACGAAACAAAAGATTAGTTTAATATAAACTTTACAAATTTGTGGCATGTCAACCAATTTAAATGCTCAAGCCACTTTGGGCGGCATGTCGACAGCAGCAGCAGCAGCAGCAACAACAACAACAACGATGTCTAACAATCAGGGACCGGGCCAGACAACAATACCAGGAACTGGAGCAGCAAAAACAACAAACAGGATAATTAGCAATTTTCGTGCCCTACTCAAGGATCCCAATAATCTGGATGAGGCTGTTAATTATTTATATAGAACACTGATCGATGATGCCACAGCCGGCATATTCATTGAGACACATCATCTGCGTAAGACTGGCAATTTAGCCGCCTTGGATGGTCTTGCCGAGGAGTCGGCATATCGTATTTGTGAAATGCCCAATTTGGATATATTTGGCATATCGACAGCCAAAAAACCAATGGATTGCACTTGCCCCAACTGTGATAGACTTGTAGCGGCTGCCCGTTTTGCGCCGCATCTAGAGAAATGTATGGGTATGGGCAGAATCTCATCGAGAATTGCCTCACGTCGTTTGGCTACCAAAGAGGGCACAAGTGCCAGTTCCAGTTCATCATCCACATATATGCATTCGGGCAATGATCGTGGAGGTGGCGGTGGTCATCACGCCGGCGCTGGTGGCACAGATGATGAAGACGATGTCGATTGGTCATCGGACAAACGTAAAAAGAAATCCACACAAAGTTCACGTAACAATGGTTCCAAAAAAAATAACGGGAAGACTTTCTAAAGTACTTTAAATACATTTAAGTTAAATACATTTAACCTGAAACAAACTAAAAAAAAAGAATAAAATGGATCTATTATTAATTTGTATAATTTTATACTTATTTTTTATACTCATTAATTATCTCTAAATTCTTAAATATTTGGTTCATTTAATTTTCCTCATTATATGTTGCATAGACACGTATGTATTCGATCATCAATTTGGGACTACGCCAATCGAAAGATTTCATTTGTTCTTTAAATTGTAAAGTTGCTTGCGGAGAATTTGTTATAAATGGTTTCTGTTCGTTTTTTATATCATCTGGGAAATTGGCAATACCATGAACAGTCAGGCCCAGAACAATGAAACACTGAAGAAAGAAAAACAAACATAATTATTAAAGAAAAAAAAAAAACATTTGTTGGTTCAACTTACAGGTTTTTGAAACGCTTTCAATGCCTCTTTATCGGTTATTTGGCCATAGTCATTACCATTCACTTTATATATAATCCTATCTGGATGCCAAATCACAGTGAAATTATTAAAACCATTGGCATATGATTGCTTGGACACACGACTGGTATGTGTATGCACGGGTATGCCTTTATTCCAATTGAGGACACCACCAAAAAGGACTTTGTTATTCAATTGTTTATTATCATTAGTATAAAGATGCGCATTCCCATGGGTATAGGCAAGACGTATTTGACTTGCATAGGGATCCTCAACATGTGAATCAAACGGTTGAAGTAGAATATCTAAAAAGAAAAAAAGGATATACATAAATGTATTTCAATTCGATTTTTAGTTTACTTACAAGGATATAACCAATCGCCATCGGCCATTTGTGCACGGAATTCAATGCGACCATATTTAAATGCGAATTTTGTATAGATTTTGCTACTTTGTGCTGGGGCTACAGATTTCCATAAGGATATTTTAATTGGCCCACACTCGTACTTCCAGTTTATTGTATTTGTCTCTCGACTTGTGCAATTCTCAGCCTTAAATTCGTGGCTTTTCTCTGTTTCAGTGGCCTTTAAGTGTAGTTTATTATTATATAAATATGTATTATTTTTATGCCTGCCAAAGGCAACCATTTCCTTGGTCGGTGATCTATGCACAGAGCGCGATTCATGTGACCAATATTCGTCTAGTTTATAATTATTATGGAATGTTGCATCAAATATCATTTCATTAATCGATTTTGGTTGCTTTCCATCGGCCAAGATAGTTTCAATTGAATTGCAATTGTCACTTATGGCATTTTCTTTAATACATTTCTGTATAATTTCATTTCTATATGATGATGAGGATGTGAATGAAGAGTCACGAGTAGAAGTAGTTGTAGGAGTAGCAGTAGATGGCATTACTTTTCGCAGTACGCCATGCTTATCAATTCTATATTCAGAAATTCTGGTCAATATTCTTTTAACTACTTTACCATCAACATTTCCATTTGATTCAATTAAAGTGGATATACGAAATTGAACATTGGGTTGCAATTTCGTTGTCAAATTATATTTAGCCGTCCATATGGGATCATTTAAAGAAGATTTCATTGCCTGCACAAAATTGCCAATACAATTCTTTTCCAACTCAATGAAAAAGCAAACACTTTGGTATTTCAAATCACCACATTCTACAAAATAAGAATACGTATAATTCATATAAAAATAATAAACACTGGAACTATAAATACCTGTCAATGATAATGAAATTGATGTATCTCTAAGAGTTACATTTGGAAAACCCATTTCTATTGCATTATGGCCATTCACTATAGCCATTAGTAATGCCAAAAGCCAATAGATGCAAAATTGCATTATTATGTTTAGTCTTGGTAATTCGTAATTAAAATTATATTGTCTTTGTTTTGTAATTGACATGAAAACACGAAAGAAGACATCTAGACTAGGCAACGAGAAACCTTTCACTGATCTAACAAAAAACCACGCAAAAAATGTTTCGTTTAACATAAAAGTCCGACCGTTTTGTTGTTGTTTTTTGAATTTCCCAGAAAGAGATAAGAACTAAGGCGGCAGTAATGAACCTTTTATTGATCCCAACATCTTGAAATTGTTTCGATGAACTCAAGTCGAGTTTTAAGTAATAATTCCTCGAAATTCAATTTCTCTTTTTCGATTTAAATGTAATAGATAAAAACGAAAGCTATAGATATCGCATTTGGAGGTTTCATCTAATTGAGATTAATTTTGGATTCATTGGCAAGTGGGATAAAAATTTGCCCATTAAAGTATGCAATAAGCAGTCTAAGAATAAACTGAATAACATACAAGATATACGAATTGAATAATTAATACTTCTACAGCATATTGCATACTTTTGGGAGCAAGTAACTTTCATTTTACAGCCCTAGATCAGTCTATATGCCTGCAAGAGTATATGTCAGCATTTAAAGTAATAATTTTGTAAATATTTTATTTATAATCGCCTATTGTATTCTGTTATTTTATATTTTGTAGAGTATTTTGAAGCCAGTACAAAAGATTTATTTGCATCACGATCAGTTACCGATAAAGAGCTTCCCTCGTTTGTCTATAGCTCAGTCTTCTATAGTCTTCATTCAGCTTTGAGATTGAGAGGTTGTTATTAGTATTCAGACAGAAAAATTAGATTGATTGCAAGAAAAGAGTGAGAGAGAGGGGTATTTACCCACTTGAATGCAGGGGAAAAATAATATTAAATGTTCAATTCCTAAAAACAATTAGACACAGTGAATCATTTAAGGCTGACAATGAGGACCAACAGTTTGCTGATTTTCGGTCTTGGCCTAATTGGACTTGGCTTCAGCTTAGAACCAATTGTTAATCGCACCGATAGCAATGTTTGGGTCTCATTTGGTGAGTTTGACAACTGAGAGAATTGTTATTATTATTAATGTGTTTGTTTATTCAGAGGATAATGCCATCAAATCAGTTTTATTTTATGCTGAATTGAATAAAAAATGCCCCGGAAAATATGTATACGCTTTCAATTCCACATTAAGTCATCCCTGGGTGATGCTAGATCAACTAAATACCGATCTGAAAGAGAATAATATGCGTCTCTATACATTGGTGAATGCAGCCAACAATACAATATATAGCAAAACCTATGATATAACCATTAAGACCGATAATTCTGATCCGATTATTATCAAAAGTGTAAATGGTAATGATCCTAGGAAATCAATTGTTCGCTCACCGATATGCACTGAACTAAGTCAACCGATTGATAATCCAACTGCAAATTGTATACCAACCGAAACAAAAGTGTCAAAAAACAATGACAATCAAGGACCAAAATGTAGTGGTGAATTGATATTCGATGCAAATTTTGTGAATAACATTGACTATAGTATCTGGACACCACATAAATGTATTCCGTCAACCGAAGTAGTGGAATATGAAAATGATACATCGGTTGCTTACATTCAGGACAAACGTTTGCATTTGCGAATTGAGAAGCATTATAAGAAATATGAGAAAGAAGTATTTCTATGCACACCATCAGAACCTAGAAAATTCAAATTGGGCAGTGGTTTTGCCCATAAATATATAAGCAAAGGATTTAAGGCAATCAAATTGCATACAAATGATACATTTAGTTTTCAAAATGGACGAATAGAAATACGTGCCAAATTGCCAATTGGAGATTTTATAATGCCAAGTGAGTATACAATGAAACTACATAAAAAGCACTATATATCAATCTATGTATGAATGATCTTTCAGTTATCGATCTAATATCGAAATACGATGGAAACGTGGCTATTCGTTTGGCCTATGCGCGAGGCAATGAAAAGCTTATTTCTACGGCAAATACTGATATTGGCGGTAAACGTCTCTATGGTGGAGTTAAGTTTGATATAAATGAACATGAGAAAACTGTGGAGAAACTGTCACAGGAACATTATGGCCAGAAAATGCATAACTATACGGTAATATGGCATTCGGATCGTATTATCTATAAGATAAATGGCAAGACCTTTGGAACAATAAAAGAGAAACATATTTTGGCCAAGCTTCAAGAGCATAAGGTGGAATATTACATTCATAAAATAAGTCGTTTGATTTTTTTTGTATATATATTTCATTTTTTTTGGTTTTCAGTTCTTCTTCAATTTGGGAATCACTTTTGGTGGTAAACACTATTTTGTACATCAGAACATAAAAAGGGATACACAAAATGGTGAAAACTATTTTGATTTTAACGATTCTACCGTAAACTTGGAAGTACAAGAAAGACCACCAGTTTGGAAGCAACAAGAGCTAGTTATTGAGAGCCTTAAGGTTTATTCCACTCATGCTTTAGAGGAATAACTTTAATTCAAATTATCGAAAAGTATTTCTTAAGAAAGAACTTTTGAGCTAAGTATATCAGCTTAAAAGCGAAATAAATTATTATGTCAATTTTAACACATTGAGCTATAAAAAAAATGACCTTAAAGGTCGTTTTATTTGTTTGTTTTTGTACATTTTTATACTTAGAATTAATATGAAAAGAAAAAGAAATTTTGAAAAATCATTGAATGAAATATACCTTAACCCTGAGCCGTTAGAGTATCCAAATGTTGGACAAGTCCTTTAAGAACTTCAGCCGTACTTGATTCTGGTAATTCACTTAAAACCGAAGCTGTTGTCCCGGCCAAAATGCCAACACGTGGATCTATGGGCAATGTACCCAAATGGGGTATTTGGGCTAAATTAGCCAGTTCGATGCCGCCATTGGATGAAAAGATGTTTGTGCATGTTGTGCAATGGGGACAAACGAAACTTTAAGAGAAAGACAAATAGGTTTAGTGTCCATGTCCATGTTAGTTGTCGAAACACTCCTTACCCACTCATATTCTCCACAATACCCAATAGTTTAATGCCTGTCTTTTTACAAAATGTTATCTCCTTGCGTACATCATCTAGAGCGACACCTTGCGGTGTGGTCACAACGATGGCACCATTACATGGCACTTCGCGTAGGCATTCCATCACAGTGATATGCTCATCGGATGTTCCAGGGGGTGTATCGATAATCAAATAATCCAATTCATCCCATTTAACATCTTGTAAAAATTGCTTAATCATCATTGTTTTCTTGGGACCACGCCAAATGACCGGATCTGTGCGACTCTTTAGAAGAAAGCCAATGGACATTACGGCCAGGGTTTTACTCTCATCGGTATAGATGGGTACCCAACCATCATCACATTGATAGATATCACTGCCTTCGAGACCCAACAGATATGGAACACTGGGACCACAGAGATCTATATCCAATAAGCCAACCTGTCAGTCCATAGAATGGAAACGACTAGATTAGATTGTGAAATTGAAGTGAACCGAGGAGGGGAAAAATAACTTACCTTGTGCCCAGTGTGACGCAAAGCTAGGGCCAATTGTGTGCTAACTGTTGATTTGCCAACGCCTCCTTTGCCCGAAAGGACAACAATTACATTTTTCACTTTATCCAGCATTGTTGAGAATGATTTTTAAGAACTATTATCTCTGTCGGGATCGAGAAAAAATCAGCTGTTTGTGTGAAAATAGTGGCAACGCCATAACAAACTAGAGATGTGGCATTATGTAGAAACAAGAAAATATCTTTATAAATCATTTTTATTTCGTTCCAATCGCAAATAAACTGGTTTAATTAACAGCACTTGTGTATACTAGAAACATTTATAAAATAAAAATTATTTAACTTATCAAGCAGACAAACGATAAATAATTGAAAATCAAATTTTGCGCCAACTTTCAGTCACTGTGTCATCTCTATTATCAAATTGGAAATGAAAACACGCAACTAGGTGGCAACTCCGTGTCCCCGGCAAAGTTGTCGATTTTTATTGGACCAAGTCGCGCGCAGCATGTTAATTAATAACAACAGCCTATTGCTGGCGAAACATTAAATAAAAGTTTAATCAATAAGACAATTTAATTGATTTATGCATTGATAAGAAGCCAAAGCAAACAACAACTAAAGATTCGGTGCATTCTGGACAAAGAAAACGTGAAAAACTCAACGGCAAGAGAAATACGAAACGAATGAATGTTGCGCAACCCGAACCGACCCCGCAACAAGCTCACGCCACCCTCAGAAAAGACAACAAGCCTGAGTAGTAGTAATAGTACCAGCATTAGCAACTGATAATAGGCAATTCAATTGCAAAGAAAGTAAATTCAACAAGCCATAGAGGTCATGAAAAAGCGTTCCATTTCACGTGGCAGGCTCGACAGCGATGCTGGTGGAGGAGGAGGAGGTGGCGCTGGCGGCGCCTTCTCGCCGGACAATGAACCAATAACCACTGCAGCCACTGGACATAAATCTGGAGCGGCTAGTGCTCCGGCAACACCAACCAAACAGCGTTCCTCGGACAATGGAGCTGGGGCACGCAAAAGACGAAAAGAGGAGATTGCCCAAACATTTGTGATAGTCAATGAACGTCCAGTCGATGATATATCCTTGGATTTCTTTTATAAACCCCATACCATAACATTGCTGGCAGTCTCAGTGCTTGCTGTGATGTATTTTGCATTTGTCAGGTGAGCATCAATCGAATTGTGACAGGTAAAAGAAAAAAAGGTTTTCCTTTCTGTTTTGTTTTGGTGATAAAATTACCATTGCTATTCAAATTTCTCCAACGTTTGAGGTTGCTTTAGAATAGTAAAGAGATTTATAGCCAGACAGAGGGAGAGAGAGTTTGATTTCACTTTTGATCTTATCCTTTCAACATGTAAAGACATTGATTCTATTGCTGATTTTGGTAGTGGCTACCCCTTTTACTTCTCTCCCCACTCTTCGACCTTGGTTAATTGATTTAATTCGATACTCCCCCAAAAATGTCTAATGAGCAAGTAGTTGGCATTGCCAAATCCGTCACAATGACAATGACAATAGCAACAAAAACATCAACAACAGCTCAAGGTTCAGAGAATAATTAAACAATAACAACAACAAAAACAACAAAGGGGAAATACAAAAAAAAAAAAAGAAAGCAATACAAGGAAATCAGCGTGAAAAAGGTTTTTTGTTTTTTTGTTTTTGTTTTTTTTTTTTTTTTTGTTATATTGATGCCCCCGCTGTAACCCGCAAATGGAAAGCAAATGATAAGATAGGCAAGAAAATACAAAAAAATGCAGTTGCAAAAAGATGATTGGCAACTGCATCAGCAGCAAAATCAGGGGCATCATAACCATCGGCGGCAACAATCAACTTCGTCGTCGTCCTCGTCATCATCATCATCGTCGTCATCATCTTCATCATCATCAGCATATAACAATAATAGTATGTACCAAGAATTTCATCACATTTTTTTTTGGGGGGTGGGGCCAAATGTAATTTCATTACAGAAACGAAACAAATCTGGATGATAATCTCTGGGCCGGCCTTCTATGCATTGTGTTCTTCTTTCTTATTGTATCGGTTATAGCATTTCCGAATGGACCATTCACACGACCCCATCCGGCCATTTGGCGTATACTTTTTGGCTGTTCTGTTTTATATTTGCTAACATTGCAATTTTTAATGTTTCAAAATTATCCAACTATACGAAATATCCTATATTGGTTAGATCCAAAATTGAAGAATTTTCACATTGATATGGAAAAGGTAAGACCAGAAAATGCAAACACCATCCATCCATCCATCATATACAATATTTCATTGGTTTCTGTTTGTTTTTCTAGGAATATGGCGTCAATTGCACCGACATTAGTTGGGAACGTGTCAAGGGTCATTTGGATGTATTTGCCTGGGGACATTTTCTTGGCTGGGCATTCAAGGCCATACTCATACGGCATATGGGCATATTGTGGGCCATTTCTGTGATGTGGGAAATAACTGAAATTACATTTGCCCATCTGTTGCCAAATTTCATTGAATGCTGGTGGGATGCCCTCATCTTGGATGTGATAATATGCAATGGCCTTGGCATTTGGATGGGCCTCAAGATATGTAAAATTTTGGAAATGCGTGAATATAAATGGGCTAGCATTAAGGATATATCGACAACGACTGGGAAAATTAAACGTGCCATGCTACAATTCACACCAGAAAGTTGGTCAGCGATACGTTGGTTGGATCCCAAATCCACAGCGATGAGATTTGCGGCTGTCATACAATTGGTCATCTTTTGGCAGGTCACCGAATTGAATACATTCTTTTTGAAGCATATCTTTGAAATGCCTCCAGATCATTTTATTGTTATTGGTCGTTTGATATTTATAGGACTCTTTGTGGCGCCATCAGTAAGGTAAGAAAATATCCGATCAAAGCCGCCGCCTATACATATGTAAATCAATCTATATACTTTCAGGCAATATTATGTCTATGTCACTGATACACGCTGCAAACGTGTCGGCACCCAATGTTGGGTTTACGGCGCCATCATGGTATCTGAGGCCATTCTGTGTATTAAGAATGGCAAAGAATTGTTTGAGCGCACGCAAGCCATCAACATTGTGCTTTGGCTGACAATTCAGGTGATGATCTCAGTGTCATTTGTCTATTTGGCCGTCTGGTGGCAGGTGAGTACATAACTAAATCGTATTCTAACACAGAACCCTTCCTGACCCTTCACATCATCTCTTTTAATTCAATTAGCAACGTCAACTGAAAAACCTAACGACACCCACTAAAACACAAGACGATATTACTTTGACTACATCGACTAGTTCTAGTTCTACCACATCTCAAGGTAAGCTTAAATAGTTTCTTTCTTTCATTCTTTCCTTTTTTTTGTTGTTTTGTTTTCTTATTTGTTGGGGCAGGCAACATTTGTTCACTATATACATGCATACATAGATACATATGTACATATGTATGTTTGAATATATATTTTGTATTAGCTTCGCCAAGAGATTTCAGAGAATTATACTCCTCTCTCTCTCGCTCACTGGTTAAATTTCTAATTTCTAATTCAAATTTTGCAAGTCTAAACTATTCAGGATATTTAAAAGTAACAAAAAGAAAAATTATATATATATCTTACATTTTTCTAATATATATTTCTATACTCTTGCAGGAGAGTAAAGATTTAACTAGATTGAATGTTGAGTTGTCTGTAGACAATTGTCAATTGCATTTAGTCCGTGTCCGAACCAAAACATAATCAAATCTGCACCCAAAAAAGGGTCTAATTAGGAATACTTTATGTGGATATACAGTAGAATCCGGTTATAACGACGGTCCAGGGACCGCCGAAGATCCGGGGAACACTTACTAACCGGAGGCCCATTCATATAAGTTTGTATTGAGATATAACCGGAAGGACGTTATAAGCGGAGTCGTTATAACCGTATTCTACTGTAGTAGACTAGACAAACGGATTCCGAGTTTTAATCAAATTTAACAGATTGGAAGCATTTCAAATTTTGATTCTATCTTTAACAATTTCTAGACTTTTGCTCCTATTTAAAATGCAGACCTGATTGTTTAGTAACAATTAAATTGCAAGAGTATATTTATATAAACTATGGCGAAGCCAAAGTTGGCCAGAATCTCATTATGATTTCTTTTAAATTCTTTGTTTATCGCTAGATAAAGCAAATATTATTTGAATTTGATGTTGCCTGTAAATTATGCACTTCCTCAACAATTAGAAGAGTGTTGTCTCCCCTCATTCACTCACTCTCTCTCTATCTCTTTTTGGTCTCTGTTAATGGAGGGACAAGTAACAATTGGCTTTCTGTTTGCCTCTATCTCTATCTTTCTCTCTCTCTGTATTTACGTCTCGCCACAATTCATGTAATTTTCCTTGCGCTCTCTCTCTCTCTCCTTTTTCCTGCTTCGCTCTTTGGACAAATCAAAATCAAATCACAGTGTCACAAAGTAAATCCTTTGAAGACCCAAGCACTTTATCTCACTACGATATTAAAATAAAAATTGTTTAATTTTTTTCACCAATTTTCCCTTCTACCCTCTCCTATTCTCTATTCTCACCAGGTCAATTGTCTCCAAAGAAAAAGAGTTTGTAAAAAAGAAAAGGTTGAATAAAAAAAAAACAACACAGAAACCAAATCAAGCAAGCAAAAGAAACAAACAAACCCGAAAATGTACATACAATTCATGGATGCAAACACTGTACTGATTAAATTAAATGGAAAAAAAGAAACAAAAAACCATATATTATTGTGTATATGTATAAAAATAAGTATATTAAAGAACAAGAAAGAAAGACGAAAAAAAAGAAGAGACAAAAATTCTGTTAATACAATGTAAAGTGAGAAAATTAGCTAAAGCTATCATAATTAATACAAAGTATGTAAGATTTTTACATGACATTACATAAGTAATAATAATTATATATATAGTAGTATATATAATAATATCATTAAGCCCCTAGACTTCGAAACAAGCGGATACGGTTTTCTTGACCGCGTCCCGGGCATATGGTATATAGGATAGGGAATACCAAGTCATAGCCAATGATTGTATGATTATGAATATAAGCGTGAGTCCAGCTTTTTTCAACTACAAATAAAATGATAAAAACAACAAATTATAAAAGTCGTAAAACATAAACATCAATACAGAAACAAACTATAAAGACAAGAGAGCCAATTCTTGGCTAATTATTTTTTGTTTTCTCATAGCCTGTACCAAAGTAGGAACTAAATTTCAAATGTTATCACTTCAAACTATATCTAAAATGCAGATACTTAGAGAAGAACGTCCCAGAAAGGTCAGTCAAAATACTTAACCAACTTTTAAAGATAAGTCGACATTAAGGATACACTACTGAGTGGTACAGAGTATGCGTAAGTCGGTAGACCGACTTCATCTATAGGATTTTCTTTTACTTTACCACAATGGCTGAGACAAAGGTCATCACAATGGCCACAATTACTATGCTGGTGGCTATCAAACGAGTTTCGGCAAACATTTTCTTTATTTGCTTAAAGGGACCCATGAGGAAGCAAGTACTGGAACGTAAAAGGCAGGAGAGCAGAGGATGAGTATTCAGAGAGCTGTTCGCATTCAAGTGTTAATCAGGAAATCTCACCTAGCCATCGATACAAGATTACCAATTGTATAGAAAACCGCAAAGACCACAATTCCGCGATGCAGAAATAGGGCAATGGAACCCAATAGAGATAACAGAATGCCCAAAACAAAGCAAATGCAGAATGCCTTGATACGTGTGGACCAGCTTAATGTGGACATGTCATTAATCTACAAGAAATTGAAACATTTTAGTAAATAAATTAAACAATATAAACACACAGCAGTTTGATAAGGAGCAGCAGCAGGAGGCCGCCGCAAAACATTTGTTGAGTCACATAAGTGTAATAATTTGTTGTTGGGGCCATGTGATTGTGGCGGCCAATCCAAATAGAAAGGGGGCGGTAACCCGGCTGTAGTAGTTATCCAACCAAACTAGATATTCTTTCTTTTAACCCACAATTCTTGACTCGAATCGGCCGATTCCCCTACCTGTGTTATGATGCTGCTTTCCTCTTCGGGAGTTGGCTCATCGCCGCTTAGCACACGTCTTAACTTGTCCATGATTATGAGATGATAGAAGCCTATGTAAAGAATAGCACAATTATTTCCTTTTTTTATACAATAAATCGTATTGTTGTTCAACTAGTTATTGATGAAAACAAAAGAAAATACACAAATAGATTTAGAACGGAATGTGACAAGCTCACAGACCTGTTGCTTCTGTCAGCTATCAATTGCGAACTAGTTCCAAATTAAAGCATTATGACACTAGCGTAGATTGTAAGGTTTCAAGAGTTATTTTTAAAGCGAATAGACACACAACATTTTTGTATGGCAAACTTAAAAGATCCGCGAACTTATAATGAATATAAATAGTATGGAACGTAGGCGGTTTAGCGGGCAAATCATGCTGGCCAATATGTATATTATACAAGTACGTTTGATCAACAAGAATTGGGTAGTTGTTCTGTTATTAAAACAATTTTCGCTGATTTTCTGTCTTCACAGTGCTAAGAATGTTGCTAAAATTAAAATGAATTTGAATTTCGATACTTTAGAGATTATTTAGCGTGAAAAAACGGGGGAAAATCCAGAAGTAGAAAAAATACCAGAAAGCATTTAAAATACCAAACTGAACAGGTTGAAAATCTTAAAAATGTCAAAAATAGTGGTACCATTTTGGTACGGCGAATATTCACTTTTCACAGCGACTGCGTGGTTGGAGTTCGACTCTTTTGCTCGACTGCATTCGGAATCTCATACAATTTCTCGAAGTTCGATGGGATGAGGTTGGGTTGCATGTTGTTTTCGATTCGATATTCGATAGATCGCCATCGAAAAATTTCCATCGATCTATCGCACTTTTTAATTTCCATCGATACTATCGATGGAGCCATCGATGGATTACCCAGCACTAGCGCATTCACTTGTGCGTTTTTCTCCCCTGGAGTGTGTGGTCATCGAGATTAATAATAAAGATTTTTTTTTCATCAGCCAGTCGGTCATTTGTGATAAAGAAAATTATCAAGGCAAAAAGTTAATACGTATTTGTTAATAGCAAAACGAAAATTGTAGAAATAATTTGTAATTGCCAGCCAAACGGTAAGTTGCAAATAGGTGTGTGTGTATTAGTTTTTTTCTTCCTTTTTTTATGTACTTTGGTGGTGGGTAATTTTTTGTGTGTATCTACCTTTTTCCCTCCCTTCTAGTAGCTTAATTTTGTATAGTCCTTTAATATTATTGATTTGCTAACACAAAAGTAATAAGTTAATGACCCAATAACAATAAACCCCAATTTTTGCCTGCAATTATGTATATTTTTAGTAGTTTGCCAAAATAAAGGAATAACAACAGAAGAAGAAAATGTGACTCTGTGTGTGTGTGTGTGTGTATGTATGTCTGGGGTACAGTTGCATGCATGTGTATATATTATTGTTGTTGTTATATGGTAAATTGCTAAATAGTGTAGTCGCACGCAATGAACTTTTGCATTAAGCTGAGAAATTGTAATTTTTATTTGCTTCCCCCAACATATTGAGTGCGACAATTTGTACCCGGCCGGCTTTCTGAGTCATTGACAAACACGCACACGCAACGCATTCACACACACACACACTTATACAAATGTCTGTTGGCAGCCATCTTGGTTTTTTCCCCTCTTGTGTCTGTGTGTGTTTGTTTGTCTGATTTTTGTATACATACATACATAGATACACTCGTAAGCTTAAGTCAATGTGTTTTGGCGCTCATCATGTAAAATTTAACCCCCCTTGTCGAATTTTTGCAATTATGTAATCAATTTTGATGTATTCATATAGACAATTGGCAGTAATAGACATCAAATGACTTCGTCGTCTGTTAACAATTATGACATTTCCAACTGTTACCAAGAGATTAATCTTGCTCACGCATATTTTGTACCTCTTAGCCGGGCTCTAATATTGTGTGTGTGTGAAATTATTGAGAATATATTAACCAGTTTTGTTTAGGCCTAATTTCTTGTGCCCATTTTTTTCTGCTTCTTTTTTGAAACAGGTAGCAAGTGTCACACTACACGCACACATTATGCACGCACTCACACATACAATTTATTTTCTCAGCCTTTGCTGGGTCGTGATTCCCACAAAATGACGAATTTTCATTACCAGGCAAATAACAAAAGAAAAGACATTATCTTCTCTAAATGTGGCTCTGAACCTTTGTTGCCTTATTTTGTTCATGCCAATCATTTCAGCTATGAAATGTATCCTCGTAGCTACTCCAGATAAAGGTCCTTGACAGTTGATGTTACCTGTAAAAATTATTACCCGGCTAGCGCTCGCTCTCTCTCTCTCTCTCTCTTTTTGACAGCTTCCCAGTCAGTGCTGCCAATTTAGCTATTTTGCCACTTTAATGCCACAAGGAAATGCGGGATAATTTGTGAAATAGCAGGTAGCGGGAGTTATAGCTATTTTTCAAGAAAAACAAGCTGGTTTTCCTTATAATTTTTGAAGCCTCTGGTATCTTGGTATATTTTTATGGTCTACACGAATAATATTTTTTTCATTTGAATGGCAAAAAACATCAAAAAGCCATAATTAATAGAAAGTTGAGAATGAAAAAAATTTACAAGCAAAAACCGCGGACCTAGTCCGGGTAATGGGCCGTGCCAACCACTGATTTAAAGATTGGTTGATTTAAGATGCAGCTGCAGGATGTCAATCTGTTAAAGCTTCACAGAACAAAGTGCACAAGTGTAATTAAAAACGTTTTACCTCCTCAGTTCATAGAGCTACTGAGGGAGGACATCGGTGATGCGAAGATAGGACTGAGTATGGCAAAAAAAAAATGGATAGTATATGTACTTAACGACTTAAATACATATAGAACTTTAAGGAAGGACAAAACCACTAGATTACAGACCAAAAAGAACGAATCGGTGGAAAAATTATACAAACATGAACTTATTTGCAGTCTGCTTATTAATTGGTTCTCCATCATACGGACTATGCAAAAAAATAATAGTAATGATAATATAACGGCAGACTCAACATACAACGTAAAGAACGCCTCAGAATTCAAGACAAGGATTAATGACATACATTTGCGACGATGAAAGATTGATATCATATGACGTAGTCTCCATTTTTCCAAGTATTCCAATAGAATTGGCACGTGACAAATATGGATAAAAATAAAAGCGCACACTAACATTCCAAAATTAACATTCATGGAAATAGAACGTTTTTGTATACAAGAGAACAGATATTTTAAATATAAGGACAACATACACACAACTAAAAGGAATGCCTATGGGCTCACCAGCGTCACCAATAATAACTGACATAATTATGGAAGAACTCTTAGACAAAATGATGAGAACACTACAGCGACCATCTAGTTATGACGAAATATGTAGATGACCTTTTTACCATAATTAAAGAAGACGAGATCCAAAACACACTTGAATGACAACAAATTGGCATATCTAGACGCATTAATACACAGACGATGAAACGAGCTAACATTAACATGGTACAAAAAAACCAACAGCATCAGGACGAATCATCAATTTCAACTCCAAACATCCGAAGTCGATGATAATGAATACAGCAAAAGGTTGTATACAACGGATGCTCAACATATCGTACTCAATTTTTCATGAAGAAACGAAAGAAGAAATACGACGAATTTTAAAGGATAATGACTTTCCAAAACCACACCATAAGGACTTTACTAAAATCTCACAATACGAAAACCAATAAAGAGGTTTCGCCAAAACGCTTTATGTCCGTCACATATATCCCACAACTGTCGGAAAGATTAGCAGAAAGATTGCTATGACACAGAACAAATACAGATAGCACATAAACCCAATAACACACTACGGAGTATTTTTAACAGAACAAAAAGTAGGATTGATACAATGGACAAAAGCAACGTAGTATATAAAATACCGTGCAATGGGACTAATGAAGAAAACTGTATGTAGGGACAACAAAATCGAGGCTAAAAACAAGACTATCACAACATAGATCTGACTGTAAACTTTGTCAACACTCTAATGTACAAAAAACGGTATTTATGGCCCACTGTGCCGTCAGTGGACATTCCCCACATTTGGACGAAGTAAACGTAATAGACCAAGAACAACATTACAACAAACGTTACACTTTGGAGATGCTGCACATAATAAATACCCCGACAAATATAAGACTTAATTATAAGGTAGATACAGACAACTGCGCGCATTTATTAGCTCCACGTCACAGTGTGCGGACGTGTAATAAATAAGTAGGTGTTTCTTGTTGTTAAATTAATGTTAAAGTTAATCACAATTAAATGTTTTTATAGTTGCCCTGAAGACGACCACCGATGAGTGGTCGAAATATATCGGAGAAGAACATAAGAACAAACTGTTTTTTATTTTGTTTTTATTCACTCAACAATTTGAACAAAAAACACAACTACGAAGAAACATTTCTAGCTTTTTCCAAAGGCTGATTTAGCGTTTTCATGCAACGAAGTGTTGGCAGCACTGTTCCCAGTACATGTCCATGTAAATGTGTTTGTGTGTGTGTGTGTGTATCTATTTAGCAATCAGGGATAAAGTGGGTGATTAGCTATGACATCATAGAAGTCCTTTCAAGGCAACTTTGAGAATAATAAGCCGTTAAATATCAAAGAGTGCTTGGCACCGAAGCTAAAATACCCTTTATTTACGGGTCAGATCCAGCCAATTATCTTACAGGACGGATATGTATGTTTTTAGCTCTTTTAAGGATTCCCCTCCCCCTTCAATGTTAGTCTTCAATAGGTACTATACTTTTTGTGTTTTAGTTTGCTTGTCTTGATAAATTAGTTTGCTAATTTAGAGTAGTATATCGTTTAATACAAATATTATCTCATCTAAACATATCTCAGGCTTGCCTCGCTTTGCTTTTTGTCCTCAATGTTTTATGTTATGTTTTTTTTGTGCCATTTTATTTTCAGCTTGTTTACTACTTTAACGCTTTTAGCACCCAAAACTCGCACACATAAACACCACCAAAAATCCATCAAAAAAGAAAAAAAAAAAAACAAATCCCAAATTATCCTCGTAAATTTTCCATCAAAATTATGGTCAGGTATGCGTTATGTCGTCTCCTTATGTCGCAATTGCTGTTTCTCTCTCTCTTGTCCCTCTTGTGAACATAAAAATCGAATCCTTTATTTATTGTATTGATCCTTTTTGCAGCGCCAAGGTCAACGGGAATTCGCAGCAGCAGCAGCACCAACATAATCGTCCAGCTCATCTTAACGGCGGCAGCAATTTGAAAGCCAATAACAACAACAACATGTTTTTCCGTGGAAATCAGAACCGCAACCGCTACAGCGGCGGCGGAGGTGGTGGTGGCGGTGGCGGCGGCGGCGGCAACAACAACTATGGCGGACCCAATCCCAATCGCATGGGTGGCATGAATGTATCACCTTGGGAGTCCCAGAATCCAGGCGGTGGACAATTTGGCAACAATATGCGCCAAGGCGGCGGACAAATGAATGCCCAGGCCATCAATTTGGCCAACAATTTGTTGAATAATCTATTCAGAAATCAAAATCCCCCATCTCTATTGGATTTGCCACGCGGCGGGGGTGGCATGGGCAATCGTAATCAACGCGGCGGTCCGGTATGTATTAAAAGTTCAATTCCATTTCAATTTATATAGGAAACGATTCCCTTTTGAAATCTGTTGCGAGTCTACAGAAAAACAGAATTTTTCTGCTTTTCTATTTACATCTATTAACATTCAAATTTATTTTGTTTCAACAACAACATTTCTGTTTTTTTTTTTTTTTTTGGTGAATTTTGTTGATATAAGGAAATTGTTATTCTATCATGGATTTTGAGTGCACAGGAAGTGAGTTAAAGTTCGTTTGAAATGATTTAAAAACTTTGTCAAATTCATGAAACACATTGAAATCTTAGAAAATTCTTCAAGTATGACTTGAAGTCCTTTACCAATCGACCTTCTTCATAGGGTATACCCTCGCAAAAAGGGTGTGCAACGTATAGAAGAAAGCATCTCGAACCATATAAAGTATATATATTCTTGATCAGCACGACGAGGAACGTTCAAAAAGCCAAGTTCGCCCGTCTGTCTGAATCAACGCAAACTCCTAGACCGTAAGAGCTACAGAGTTGACGGGTTGTATATCTCGGCCTCAGCCGGATCGGACCACTATATCTTATAACTCCCATACAAACGCCAATGTCACGAACAGCGACTTTTCTCAATAACTTTGTTATTTGCCGTTTTTTTATCGTGACTTTAATATTGGTGAGTTTATCTAACATCTATAAACGACTTTGCCAAATTTAATCCAGATCGCGTTACTATATTATATAGCTCCCATAGGAACGATCGGTGGAAAACAGTGGCTTTTGTCCATATCTTCGTTACTCTTTGACGCGATTGCTTTCAAATTAAAGTTTTGTCAGTTTTATGTACCTGTTAATGTCTGTGCGAAATTTGATCTAGATCGAGTGACCATATCATATAGCTCCTATAGGAATGATATGTCGAAAACAGTCATTTTTGTCAATAACTTTGTTATTTTTTAGGCCAACGGTTTTCCATTTTGACGGCTTTAGGTAAAGAGAGAGTAACAAATTACTTACAAGGGCCCCGGTCCTCTGGTTTTAGTTTCAAATATCATATGAAAAACTGCAGATTAGAGCTGTTGAAACATCGATGTTTGGCCACATCGATGTTTCGATGTTTTTCAGGAAAAAACATATACATACTATAAAGCATAATTCAAACTTTTTCAAACTTAAAAATATAAAACAATCATTGCTATTCAGAGATTCACTTGTGCCAATGTATAAAAAGAAGCATGTCAACATAAAACTTACGCGAACTTCTCTTCTCGCTTACTATGATTCAAGCCTTACTGAACATACGTTCGGTTTCAGTCGAAGTTGCTGGAACACACACAAATATTTTTGCAACAATCTTGAAATGCTTTATTTGATGAGATCTTTTCTCAGTAATGGAAAAGCTAACAAAAACATCGAACATCGGAGAGAAAAAATCGATGTTTGTTACGAAAGGAGAAACATCGATGTTTCGCACAGCTCTACTGCAGACAATCTTTGGACGATGCAATTCATCCTATTAACAAGCTATATATCCGTTGGAAGAATGTCGTGCTTAAAAGTCTTTTATGTTTTCCGGATATCCGATATATATTTACTTTCTGGAGGTCAAAACAGTAATAACCTAGGACTTTGATTTCCATTACATGTAGTTTAATTTTGGTCCTGAAAGGGCTCTAATCAAATTCACCAAACGCCGCCCGTCCAATCCATGATAGAAATATTCTAGTTTTTTTTTTCGTTTTATTGTTAAATTTTGTTATTTTTTAAGACAAACGAGTTTTTCATTAGCTTTACATTTATACCGATAATGTAGTGATTGCTTTATCCCACCACCACAAGAAAAACAAATATATATCGTTCGATATATACATATCTAATCAAACAAAACGTTAAAAGCAAAATCAATTGTAGTTTGTAGTTTACTAAACAAAACTAAAAACAAAAAAAAGATACCTAACCAAACATATATATAATTATACCTTTTTGAGTTATTTTTTCTGTTGTTGTTTAATTATTTAAGAGAAAATATTGTAAACAAAAACAAAAACCAATTGTGCAAATTAGAGGCAAGGTAGGGAAAATATTAGAAGATGAAAAAGTAAGAAGGGTAGTATATTCTCTCTCTCTCTCTCTGTCTCTTTACACCGCCGTCCGCCCCTCTTTTTGATGACCATGCCCTGTTTGTCCCACACTTTCCTTCCCCTGCATCGAATTTGAAGACCCCAAAGACCAAAACAATATAAAATTGCACAATTTTTGACCAATTATTTACTTCATTTTTAAATTGTACCACAAAAACAAAAAAGAAAAAACAAACAAAACTTTTAACATGTACCGCCAACAATTTTTCCATTTAACGTTGAAAAGAAGAGTATGATGACGATTGAGAGTTTTATATCTATATATATCCATATATATATATATATATATATATATATGATGGATAAGTACGAGTAATTATTTATGCAACATTTTCTCTTACTATAATGTATTTAAGCATTTAATTACCTTTTACAATATTTTACCAAACAAAAAAAGTACAACAAACCAAACAATTTTCTTGGAAAATTTTTCTAATCTTATCAATTCTTTATTTTTATTCTCCTCTCTTCTACACGAAAAAAAAAAAACCAATCTATGCAATTCTCAAAAAAAAAAAACGCATCTGCTGCATCCGTTTCGTATGCAAAAAAAAAAAAAAAAAAAAAAAAAAAAACTACAAAATAATAATCAATCAAACAAAAAACCAAAAACAAACTATTGTTGTTGCTGCTGTGGCCTAATGTTGTTGTTGTTGTTGTTGTTGTTGTTGTTGTTATTGTTGTTGTTGCTGTTGCTGCTGCTGCTGCTGTTGTTGTCGTTGTTATTGTAATTGTTGCTGCTGCTGTTATTGTTGTTGCTGGTTTTTCCTGTTCCTATTGCAAAATTTGAAAAAAAAAAAAAAAAAATTATTGGATTTTTCTCTAAATTTTATTCTTTGTTTTCATTTCAATTTGTATTTTCTACAAAAATTCGGAAAAAATAATAATATTTGTGATTTCTATGATCTTCTGTCCCTCTCCTTCAAATTGTTCAAATGCAATGGAACTAAAATCAAATGCAACACAATGAAAATGCACACAATGCAATGCACACACACATGCGCACACACACACACACATACACATAAACACACACACATACAAACATGTATATATATATATTATATATTTATATACATATATATATATATATATATACTCTTTATATCCAAAACCTGTGGGTTTTCTTAATGCGATGCGATGCCAACAAACAAAAAATATATATATTTATATATATATACATATATTTGTATATGTATTCCATATGGGACGCCTTCTACCTACTACTACTACTGATTGATTGAATGATTGATTGATTGATAATCCTACTTCTATAATCTGCTCTGCTCTGAAACCGAATACTGATCCGATCTGGTACTGGTACTGATTGATGGTGCAACAAACAAAAAACAAAAAAAAAAAAAAAAAAACCAAAATGAAAATCAAAACAAAAAACAATGCAAAAAAAAAAAAAACTAATGTTATATAATTCATCGCCAATTTTTCTTCAACGTTCCTGCCTCTGACCGAAAAACTTGAAATCGATACCTGAACATTCCAAATATGCCTACACGTGTGTTATATACATTATTTACATTTATATATATATACACACATATATATATATATATATATTCATAATCGATTTCCAAACCAACCGCCACGCCACGCCAACGACTTCAACTAATCAACAAATCCCCGTCGACTGATTGCTCGACGACCGCCCCGCCGTGCCATCATCTTACACTTATATATATTTTATACAAATTATAATATATTTTTTTTTGAAATTTTGTTTTTGAATGACTTAACTCTGGATTGATCAAAAATCTATTGTAAACTTTGATTAATTTGCCACCAATCCACAAAAAAAAAAAACCAAAACAATTTTTTGTACACAACAAATTATTCTTGAATTGTAAATGGTTATTGCGCATATTTCGTTTAATGTGTGTATAATTATTATTATTATATATCTATATATATCCAATGACCATAACTCGTTCGCCCTACAATTTCTATCACTTTCTCTCGTTCTGTTTCTCTGAAATTTATATGTATACAAATATGTCTGTATATCATTTTAACCATATAACGTTAAATATCCATTTTGATTTTGAAAAAAACAAATTAATTGTCGCCATCTGCGCTAAAAACCAAACCAAAATGTTTGTAAAATCTGCCTACCAAATACAACAACTACTATTTACTACTTACTATCCTATACACACATATATATATATATAAATATATATATATATGCATATATATGTTATTATTATACACAAAAGATGATCAGTCGCGGTGGCGGTGGCGGCAATCGTCTCAATAATCGTCGTGGCGGCCAAGGAGGTTTCCAAAATCGTGGCGCCACTGGTCCAAAGCCCCCGCAAAAGCAGGGCGGCGGCGGTATTCGCAAGCAAAATGCTTTTGATCGTGCCAAGAAACTTTTGGCTAAAAATGCCAACCAAAATAAAAAAGAAGGAACCTACTCCTGGCGAAAAGAAATCCGAGAGGTAAGAGTAATTACAAACAAAAACAACTACTACTTATACAAAAAACCAAAACCAAAACAAAAATCAAATCAAATTTTTTAAAACCAAAAAGAATTCCCATAAGAGAACAATTTTTTACCATTTTTTAATCTTAACTTTAAAAAACCAAAAACAACTCAAAATCCGAAGAATAATTGTATGCCCTCGTGTATACATTGTCTTCATGCAATAGATATCTCTACAATAAAATATTTTATATATACTTGTATACATTTTCTTAATAGATATTCCACAAAAAACCAAAAACGATATGTATATATACATATATATATATCTAGATTTATAAGTAACTTTTCAACTAGACTCTTTTTTTTTTTTTCCTTATGTTACTCTACTCGACTCCAAGCCCATAAAAATAAGTTTTTAAATCGAATCGAAAAAAAGTAAAAAGAAGACACACCGTAAAAAGTTTTTTGAGAGATGATACGCCCCAATTGTTTTTTTTTTTTTTTTCGATGTGTATTAAGCGTAATTCAGTTCGATCGATCGATGTGTGTGTGTTAGTTAGTAGTTGTTACTCTATATAATTTGTGTTTTTTTTTTTTTTAGACATTTTGGGAGGGTTTTTGAGATTACAGAACATTTAACAAAAACCACAGACACAACCACCAATCAACAAGCTTTAAATACTATATAAAATATCAAATAATAAGTTTAATTAATTTTAGTATTATTAATATTATTATTTAATATACATCCACTTGCTATTAGGTACACATAAAAAACATCTTCAACATTATGTTTGGGCTAAATTTTTGTTTAATTTATTCCTCCTTTAAGTATAAGTCAATGCAATTTAAGGCTACAATGAAGTCAAATGATAATAACCAAGGCAGTCGAATGGTCAGTAGGGGTTGGACCGTTTGCATCTCATACAACGGGGTCTTATTTTATTATATTAACCTCTCGAGTAAGCAGAGATCGAAATTAATTATTAGAACAGAGAAAGAGATGAGCAATTTATCGATAGATCTCTTCTTGGCAGACTTCTTCGGCTAACGTTCCCAGAATTTGACCGCTACACATTAATTCTAAAACTAGTTGGGAATTATAACTCCAAAGTAAAAAAAAAGCACCGTTTCTTTGTCAACGTTGTCGGATGTGCTCAATTCGAAATGCAACATGGGAGAAACCAGTAGTTCAGGGGTATTCACAAAGAGAGCCAACGAAAATTGTCAATGTATGTGTGTGCTTTACACCAGGGCACAAAGACAGCGCTAAAAGAATGTCGTTGTATGTGTGCACTTGCTAGTGTGCGTATGTTGCTTTACACTGCAAAAAATGAAAATTCATCAAATTCGGTGTCAAATCAAGAAAACAAGCGCAGCCGATAATCTGATGCAAGAAAAGGACAGCAAAAACTAAGTAGCGATCAATTTGTTCATGTGTGTTCTCTCATCAAAGCGAAATAGTTCTGCTTGCTTCGAAATGCTGAGGGAAACTAAATCCACCCTCATGCTCTTGATTTTTTTGTGTGAGGACTTCGGCAGCCGTTCGGCTTACACGTATTAAAGGTGCCGAACGTGTTCGTCCCCCGGGGGATATGAGTGCCGGGCCCTGGACTAATTCTGTTTTTACGCTCTCAAGTAGACTTCGTGTTGACTTCGGCAAGCACACAGATTGCAAAACGATCAAATGAGAAGAAAATGAACTAGTTCAATTCACAGTGCTCTTAAAATTGCCTGGCCGCCGACTTCGGCAACCATTCGGCTCACACAGTTAGGACCGGCCGAACAACAACACTGCCTTAGCCCATGCCACTGCTTAAAATCTCAAACAAGTTGGGAATTCTAACCCCAAAGTTTATAATTGGAAAAGTATGAATTGAAAAAGAAAAGAAAAAACAACTTTTACTATTAGGAATTCATTCATAGGACTTCTTCTTTATGCTATAGCTAAAATTTCTGATGTTTCGGCTACTTACTTTCCCCGTTCCTATATGTAGATAATCTCATTTTCACTTGGCTCATTCATAACTGAATCTATATATAATATTTCATAGTTTCCGATCGACCGATTGTATTATCATTTGACTTCTTTTGAGTTGAACGCAAAATATTTAAAATGAAACAGAGAAATGTAAGAGAAAGAAAGTTCCATAGAAGATAATAATATATTTTGCTTTAGCTCAAATATATACATATGAGGTACGTATGTACGTATATAACTATATATATATACGCACATCATATCCATCAATCTATATATAGGACAAAAGTAAGCCCTCAGAATACTTGCTTTTGCGCTATATATATATAATCCTAGGTATATATGTATATATAGTAAGTAGATATATTTATATAAATATAAATGTGTAGGCATACAATTTACTTTACGATATAAATATTTATGTATATGTATGTGTTTCCTATATATGTATATTACATCAAACACTTTAACAACAATTGCTACCTTCATTAAAATTCCTTTGTATTAAGTAAATTGCAGCATTATGGTTAATAACTATTATCATTATTATATATAGCCCAGCCAACAATGTTGTCTCTCTGATTAAATGTTAATAATTTTACTAATGAACGATTCTTTTCCATATTTTTTACAAATCACATTTCCCGATTATCACCAAACTTGTATATATATATATACCTATATATAGCGTCACCAAGGAATCGCCGTACGCTAGTGTGCCGAACGACATGTTCTATTGCCATTTGTGCAAAAAGCACATGTGGGATGCCAATTCATTTGAGAACCACATCAAGGGACGCACCCATTTGATGATGCGAGAGGGCATTGAGGAGAGCTATCGCCTGAAGGCCAATATGATACGTCAGGAGGCCAAAATTGCGGAGCAACTCAAGTCGATTGAGTTCGATCGCCTGAAGCGGATGGGCAAGAGCAAGCAACGTCAATTGGATTATTGCACCATGTGTGATCTGAATTTCCATGGTCATATATCAACGCATCGCAAGTCGGAGGGGCATTTGCAGTTGAAGAGATTTTTGCATCCAAAGTGTGTGGAATGCAACAAGGAGTTTGCCACACGTATCGACTATGACACTCATTTGCTGTCCGCCGAGCACTTGAAGAAGGCCGCCGAATGCAATACCAAGGTGGGCGAACGTAAACGTCAAACTCTGTATATTACCAATGCTGAGGAGGAGACACGTGACTTGCGTCCACCCCAGAAGCGCAAGAAGAAGCCCGTGAAGAAGGAGGGCGAGGGCGGTGATGGCGATGTGAAGAAGGAGGGTGGAGCCGATGGTGAAGCCGCAGAGGGAGAAGAGGCTGAAGGTGAGGAGGCCAAAGACGGTGAAGAGGCCGCCGACGGAGAGGCCAAGGAGGGCGATGATCTTAATGAGAGCCAAGAGGAGGAGGAAGTCGCTCTGCCTGTCGATCCCGAGGATTGCATTCTCGACTTTGCCGATGGTGATGAAATTCCCAGCGAAGTGGACACTCGTCTACCCAAATACAATTGGCAGCGTCCAGTCGGAGCTGGCCTCATCTCCAAACTGGAGTGCTACGAATGCTCCGTGTGCAGCAAATTCTTCGATACTGAGATTACCGCCGAGATTCATTCACGCACAGCCACTCATCACCGCAACTTCTTGAAGTTCATCAACGAAAAGTCCAGCGACACGAAAATTGCCCAGAAGCGTGCTGCCGCTGCCATTGAAGAGAATGAGCGCAAAAAGCGCAAGGTTGAGGAGGCCGAAGAAGCATCCGCAACGGAGGATGCTGCTGCTGGCGGCGGTGATGAGTCCACCGATGCTGCTGGCAAGGATAATGCCGAAGATGGCGATGGTTCCGCCTTGTATGATCCGACTGAGGGCGAGGCAGATGGACAGATTTATGACCCCTCCGAGGCTACGGGCGATGACGATGATGTCGTTTTGGTCGAGGATGGAGCTGAAGATGATGGCGAAGACCAAGGTGACGAAGAGGATGGCAATGCCGATGATAATGCTGATGAAGAAATGGATGCCCAAGATGATGAAGCTGAAGCAGAACCCGAACCTGAACCAGCACCAGCTCCAACTCCGGCACCAGTGGCTGCTCCGGCTCCTGCCGCCGCCACACCAGCCAAGGCGGAAGCCACCAAGACACCAGCAAAGGCGGCAGCACCAGCAGCATCAGTGCCAGCCACGCCCACTAAGGCAGCTGCTGCACCAGCCACACCAGTCGCAGAAGCAACTCCATCATCGGCCAAGAAACCAGCTCTAACCCGCGCATCCTCAGCCAAGGCACCGCCACAACGTCAACGCACCCGGGGTCGCTACAATCGCTACTAAAAGGCAAGACACGTCCACGTCTAACTCTCTCGTACACATAATTATAATAATCATAAAGAAGATCGATATAGACAACAACAAACAAGCGCATATATATACCTAAATATATATAATTTCTGAAGAATTCCCCGACCTCAACCCCACCCCACATATCCCTCCCTTCCCCCCGTCCATCAAACCTGACACCAAGCAAAAAGCAAAAAAATGAAACAAACTCAAATTTTACCCAATGATACATATATATTTATATGTCTCTTGTTTTTCAACTCATTTTTTAATTTGTGTTTTACTTTGAAATTTCCTCTGGTGGTGATGATTGAATCCTGATCTTCCCCTCACCATCTTCTTATTCTCCTTATAAAAGTAAACATTACACAAATCCAAGCAAAATGCAAAAACCATTCAATTTACAATTGTAATAATTTAAATTTTAAACTAAAAAAAAACAAAAACACAAAAAAAAAAGTGAAAATAAAACAACAAATTAGTAATAAAAACATAAACAAAAATGCATTTATTATTTAACAAAGGAAAGAAGAGAGAAAAACAAAACAAATATGAAATTTAAAATGAAATAAGAATTATCCATATTCAAAGGTTTGTTTTGAGAATTTTTATTGTTAATTTTACGAAAGACAAACATCGAAATTCATTTTAATTAACAATCAACATTTAATAGAAATATAGATTTCATTTTAATATCAAGTGAATGATTTGAAAATACACATATATTGGCTACAGTTTCACTTAAATTTTCAATGCTAAACACTTGTTTCTTCATCAAATTTCATAAAACATTTGATTTTATGTTTCAAAATACATTTGCACATATATGTTTTCTGCTTTTTGCCACTCCATTTATGTGTGTGAGAGATTTTATATAGACCTAGATATGGTATATGCCTACAGTAGGGAGCAAAAGTGCTTCCATAGACGACCTAGACGATGTTTGGAATCATGTAGAGCTGGGAGTGGATCCGAGTTCCAAAGGAAACCATAGGGAAATCATGTTCACCAAAAAGGTGCAAAACTGGCAACGTCTCGGATGCCTTTTTGTCTTTATATATTACATATACATATATCTTATTGGAAAAAACATTTGTTATGGATTTAGTTCATTCGTTTGTACTCGCAAAGTTGAAAGTTTCAACTATGGAAGCACTTTTGCTCCCTACTGTAAATTCTTGAGCAATTTTTGAGAATTTGTAGTTTCTATTCTTTTTGAATCTTTTTAGACACTTTTTGGAAGGTGCTTGCTTCATTGTTGATAGTTTTAGATTTCAGTGGTTTGTATGTTTCGTTTTTTTTTTTTTTTTTTTAGATAAACATGAGATTTATACATATATTTGATCATAAAGAGTCCTTGTCTTGCTAAACTCTTGGACTTTTGTACTTTTCTTTGACGGTTTCGAATATATATTCTTAATTCGATTGTATTCAAACATATTTAGAAGGTTGTCTGCTTTTTCTTTTATTATTTCAGAAGATTTTTTGATGTGAGTGAATAGAGCATATAATCGACTCATTGATTGGAAAAAGCTTAATTTTTTTATTAAAGATACAAAAAACAGGGATATAGATTTCATATAATTTCCAATTATGAAACTATAATAGGCGATGATAGAGACAAAGCGAATTAAGCGATAATCCTTTAACCCCAATCATTGGAAATTTTTAGCATTATAGTTCCAAACGATGTCTGGGATGAACTGGTAAGTACAACAAATAAATAAATTCTAAAGAACTCATCAGTTTGGATGTTTGAGTAAAGGTTTCCCTAGTCTTACCTTAGATTCAACAAAACAAAAGAAGATACAAGATAAATATTTGATATTCAGAACAATCTCGTTATAATTATACATATACGACATGTTTATGTCCTTTGGAGTTTCCAATTTTGAGCAATTGATTAAAGGAATAAAGTTTTTATAATATATTTATGTTGTATATAGACGAATGAGAATAAGTTGCATTTGGCTCCGTTTTGTTTCCAATAATATAAACAGAGTTACATTATATAATAGATATACATTCAATTATATATAGACACATATGTATATTTTGATAATATGTATTACAAATGGATATATGGATATTGTATATGAAATAGTTTCTTGGATTTTGAATGAGTTTTTGAGATGATTTAAATGTTGTTTGATATGGTAAAGCATATTATTTACATATAATAAAACTAAATTCTGCTTTTAAAAATAATATAAAATGAACAGAAAAATCTTTAAAAAGAGAAGAAATCGAAAGGGGAAAAAAAATAAACTAAACAGAGAATACTTATTAAAAGCTTAAGTACTTAGGGTGCCTAGAAACTTGAGCCTGAACCATGACCAGGGCCAGGAGGGGGGACAAGGTCAATTGTAATTACAATCAAGAGTATTCGCCTCGGTGGTGGTGGTGCGCATGCGGCTCTGATCCGACTGCGAACGACGAAGTCCTCCACTGCGCCATCCATAACGCCAGCGTTTAATGCAGCCCAATAGTGACCAATTGATGGCCTTTGTGCGGCTCACCACATAGATATACGGATCGATGGTGAAATGTAGAGCTGTAAGGACATCAGCAATTATGAAGAAGGCATTGCTGGCTGGCACGCGATCTGTTTTAATGGCCAATGGAATGGCAATCTGAAAAGAAGATTTGTATAGAATTGATTCTTGAATTGGAGAATCTGATGATGAAAAGCTTACCATTTGCGGCATCCAACAGATGACAAAAGAGAAGCTGAGGAATGCCATCAATTTGGCGAATTTGATTTCCACCGGTGACGAGTCCGTTGCAGACATGGTCACACTGACACTATGATGAAACTGACGCGACGGCGTGCCACTATGATGACTGTAAGTACTCCCAGCACTATATAGAGTAGTCCCACTACTACTTTCTGGATCAATTCGAATGCTTTTGTCTCGTCCACCAACGATATCATAATGCATATGACGTTTGGCGGTGCGACTCTTCCCGATGACAAAGAGCAATGTGTGAGCCACAAAGAGATTACAGGCCACAATAACAATGCACAGAAGAGTGCCTAAAATCGTAATGAGAAAATTACAAAAAACGAAAATCATTAAACACAAAAAAACAAAAACTGTCGTCGTCGTATTGCTCGTGTGTGTTTGTGATTTCACACTTAAGGGATCGGCTCGTGTGTGTGTGTGTGTGATTTGACACTTAAGGCCCTTAGCACCATAGATGAACCGATTCTTCAAGTCCTTTTCTTTGATTTCGCCTGGAACTAGTTTGTAGGCTTACACAGTTAAAAAGTTCAAAGTGCTTTATAGGCGAACTAGTTCTTCAGAGATCTCTTTTGGAATTAGTCCGTCGGTCCACAGACTGTTTTCAAATCACTCTCATGTGTAACAATTTGTTTTACTTTAATTTTGGCTATGATTTGCATTGTAATTAAAAACTACTTACCAAAAACCATAAAGAATATGGCATATGCCTTATTCCATGCACCACTGGCATCCCGATAGCGTATACATTTCGGCATATTCGGATTTGTCTCCACATCAATGTAAGCACCAAAGCCCAAAAGTGGCAGACAAGTTACAACAAATGCCACAATTATAATAATATTAACCGTTTTGCGTACCAGTTCATAGGTAATGTGCTACAAGGAAAAGGCTGGAACACAAAACTTTTCATTCAAATCGAAAGGAAATGCGCTCACCTTGTGGTAGATAAAGGGTCGCGCCAAAGCCATCCATCTCTCGGCCGCCATTACGGCGGCTATGCAACCGGAACTTAAGCCAAAGAAACGCCAAACCACAAGGCAAACACAATCCAATCTCATGTACGACTGATGTACCTCCTCGGATACGCTGTTCTTCAACAGGGCGGTGGTTAACATGCCCAATAAAGCCACCAGATTGTTGGTAGCCAGGCACCTAAAACGGACAGAGATGAAAGATAATGGATTTGAAACTGGCACGCAATTTAGCAATAAATAACAACAACAAATGGGTTACACAGCATCCCAGCAGCAGGCTGAACGCAGAAGGCAATGCAATTATCGATGACGAGATATATACAAACATATGTATGTGTATACCTTAGATAATGGCGCATTTGGCAGGAACATAAGGAAGTGGAATGTTTACACTCAAAAATTGACTCATCCGAGTGATTAAGAACTAAATTTCCTTTTGATAAGATAATTGATAACACGAGCAGCGATTAAAGTGGTGAGTATGCCCAAACATATATGTATATAGCTACATATATATCTTTTTGCTGATAAGGCATAAAATGATCAACACTGTCTCTCCGCTCGATGTGCGGGGGGCAGGTGTAGAAGCCAAATCGGGTTGGGTTGATTGTCACATAAACGTGACGAGAATTCATTTTGATACAATTTAGTTTTTGAATGCATAATAAAGCCATCATTTTTGTATTTAATAATAATAAATCAATATATATATATATAAATGGCTATAGAGGAAATACATAAACAATTAATTATGTAAGAATTATGTGGCTAAAAATTAATTCTTTTCATAACTCTAAAGCTGGAATACAATACAATTGAAAAAAAAAACCAAAAACTGATTTTATCTCCGATCAAACAATATTAATGCGTATATTGGTAATAGATCTTTCAAAATCCTATATTGAAAATTTATTTCATCTGTAATATCTTTATAAAATGTTCGATATACTTTCAAAGGAAACCTTTTTTTTGGATTGGTTCGTCGTCTGATTATATTATGATGTTGATCAATATCGGACGACTTAATAATAGAAACAATCGACCCGAAAACAACAACAAATTGCAACATTTCTTTTTGATTTATACAAGGTTTATACATTTGTTTCTCAATTTCTGAATTCCCAAATGGCATTTAAACTTGGAAAGCAAATTTATTTTTGTAAAATTTTTCATTCAAAACGATTTGCTGACAATTTAAAAAGAATCGAATCCAATCTTATATTCTTTTCAAGTGTTTCCATCAATTTATCTTAATAAATGTTACATTTCTTTAACTTGATTGAAATTTTATGTGAGATCTGAAATCGCAATGAAAGACAAATCAAAGATTATTATAGAAATTTGAAATTGCATTTTATTTTTTAGATTTACTTTCACGACAATAAAACCATTTGAATTGGAAGATGAAGGAGAATCACCTCCCCCCCACACTCTTGCACGTGCCGCCTGTATTTCCCACCCTCTCCCACATAAAAAAGAAAATATGATAAATTGAGACATAGAAAACATTAACTTTCAATGAAGTCTGACCTAATCTGCTCTCTGGTCTTACTATTACTCTTATTGCTGCCACTCTCCAAGGTATTAGCAACATCTTGTATACACAAAAATAAAGCTGTCAATTATTTATAGTAACGAAAAGAACAAAACAATAAAAATAAGAAGAAAAACATTGGAAAACTCTCAGCATCAGCATCATAAAAAATCACCCCAAAGTGAGGTAAAATTTTGACAAAGGAAAACCATTTGTCTCGTAATAATAAATTGCTTTACTTAGAGAGAGAATAAGGGAAGTTAACTTGGCCATTAGAAAGCCTTAGAGAGAAAGAGAGAGAGAGAGAGCAAGAGGGAAAAAGAGCAATTTCCAGCTAATTGTAGACGCCGACTAAAAATTCATTAATGAAAAGATCAGAGCTAATTGTATAAGCTAAACATGATATAGCACAGAGCCAGCAACGAAATGCACTTCCCATCTATATATATGTATGTATATATATAATAAATGTGTATGTATATAAAGATATATATATATATATCTATCTGTAAATGCATAGAAATAGAAATTGTGATTGTAAATGCAATTTGTGGGTGTTTGCTATATAAAAATAGTTTCAGCCATTGACATTGACTGGTGAAATGTGAAATGTTTGCGAAATTTTATTACTCGTGAAATGTTTACTTAAATGAAATCCCAATGAATACATTGGAATTGTAAGTATATAAATTTGTTGTTTTGCCACCAAAAACCAAAAAAAAAAAACTCTGCCTCTAGCTTCTGTCTCTCTCTCTCTCTCTCTCTGAAGTGTCAATCACTGAAACTCATTCATCACTCAAATTAGAGATCAAAGGGCTCCCTCTGGGCTGAAGGATAATTTCTGTGTGTGTGCCTACTCAAATTGCTGTCAAAAGCGTTTTTACGCATATTACGCATACGCCCTGTTGACTCGGTTTCTTACTCTCTTAAATTGAAATCAATTTACAATGATGGAGGCCTATGATGATGATGATGATGATGATAATAATGATGGCGTTTGCACATTTTATGCTGATAAATGAGAGGTCCATTTTCATCATATGTTGTGTGTTTCGCTTGATTTGGTTTCAAATTATTTTCGATATATAAAATGATTAAATTAATCAGTTTTTTGTCACAAGATATTTCCTCAATATTCCCTAATTGAATTGGTTTCTTGTTTAAAAATACTTATAAATCAAATTAAATGTGGCCGAGTTATATTTCCCATTTCGAAACTTGATGCTTGTTCTTTCCCTTTGGTAAATTGAATGATCTTGAGATAGGAAAAGTCTGAAAAATAGATTTAGATTTTCCAAGGCCTCAAAACAAAAAAAGAAGCTTATTGATAATGATTGCCAAGTTTATTTACAATTAGTCAAAAGTAAAGCCAAAAACTCTCTACTGAGTTATAGATTCTCCTATTAACATTTCCCAACAATAAAGTCATCAAGTCTAATGTCTAGTCGCCCCTAATCTTATCATATGGAATAGTCAAAGCATACAAAAACTTAAAGAAAAATAAAGTATTAATCATTGATACTAAATGTAGTGAAAAGAATGCTAATGTGTGTTGGTGTGTGTGTGTGGGAGTATTTTGTTTTTGCAATTGCAAAAAGGAAATCAAATTGAATACGCGTGAAATTTGATCCCCAATGCCCCCAAAAATATATTACATTTTGTGAATTCTTGCGTGGGCCAAAAGCAAAGCATAACAAACACAGAACACACAAAAAAATGAACACAGGAAAGACTGAGCCAACTTCTTGCCAATGCCAAAGTTTTATATACACTTTGAAATTATAGCAATTGGTTTAAAATTAGAAATATTTTGTAAATAGTCGAAAAATATGACCGACGAGTCCTTAAAGTTTCGCTATGTCGATATGATATATACAAAATCAATTAAAGAGGCAACAAATTGACTTGGCGAAGTAAATGTCTCATGAAAATTGATAAACCTCTTTGGCATTAGAGTAATGCAAAATGAAGTAAGTAAGTCGTCTCGCCGACTTAGGTATACCATACACCAGTAAACAAATGCATTTTCACATG
The DNA here is from genome assembly GCA_018150345.1 of Drosophila equinoxialis. NCBI lineage: Eukaryota > Metazoa > Arthropoda > Insecta > Diptera > Drosophilidae > Drosophila > Drosophila equinoxialis. Next base: position 2,150,251 of record JAECWI010000089.1, on the reverse strand, counting down.
ATTTTTACAAGCATATCTTAGTATCTCGCTCATTCAAGCATTCGAGCACTCTAGCGCCCCAACCAGCCAACGGCCAACTCCGGCCTTGTGGAAAAACGTTGCATATAGCATAACTTGGTAATTTTTTGTTCGATTTTGATCAAATTTAGAGTTTTGCTGGGTATTAGTATCAAATTTAAGTGCGCCAAATTTGATTTCCACAGGGAGTTTTTCCAAACTACGGGGGCAGAAAAGGGCGTGGCAAAAATTTGAATTAAACTTGATCACTTTATATACTACATGAGCCTACATACCAAATTTGATGGCTCTACCTCTTATAGTCTCCGAGATCTACGCGTTCATACGGACAGACATGGCTAGGTCGACTCGGCTGTTGATACTGATCAAGAATATATATACTTTATGGGGTCGTAAAAGCTTCCTCTTGCCTGTTACATACATTTTGGCGACTTTAATATGCCATTTCACCCTATGGGTGTATGGTATAAAAAGGTTTTACCCCTTTACGAAAGGGCACAAAGAGTTGAGTGATTTCTGGCCCAGAGGATAGGCTCAGTAAAGTGCTTATTCTTGTAAAATGAAATTAATAAATAATACAACAAATTCGGTTAATAAACCCAACAAAAAATATCAGAGTAACGTAACTAAAATAAGCAACCAATTTGATGTGTTTGTTGAGCCAATTCTCTTTTGAAAAATTTGTCATAAAACATTGAATTAAATTTTCTTTGTTGGTTGAACTAAAAATTGATGAAAATTCTTTTGGACTTTGGTATTTGGTTAATTAAATCTAAATCTTTTTAATTGCATAGTTAAATGCAATTACTGCTAATGCAAAAACAAAAAAAAACAGAAAAATAAAACAGACTCAACCATTTGCGGCTGATGAAACAAACAGACAAACAGACTCATGGCAAAAATCAAGCAAAAAACAATGAAAGAAGAATGTTTGATAAGATATGAGAGTAAAAACGCAATTGAAAAACCGTGTACAATTCAGTTTCAGCTCTCGCAGCTCGAACGCAAAAACATTTAGAAAATGTAAATCGAACCCGCATATAATCGAACTTTATTATAAACCCAAACTAAAGCCCCGCCGCAAGTTGAACAAACTATGACAGCCATGAACTCGCCCCAAACAGCCGCAAACATTATGTGTGTGTGTGTGTGTGTGTGTGTGTGTACATATCGACTTGTAACAACAACTCATACACAGTGCGAAAAATCAAAATCAATCAATCGAATAATATTAAATACAAGATGAAACTACAACTAAAGTCTGATCAAGGAATTAATCAATGTGCCAAACATTCGCACTCTGTGCTTCTTTCTCTATAATGCATATTACTAATGTAAATTTTTGGCTATTCTACACTTTTATTTAAACAATCATCTAGCTAAAAGTTTGTGATTCGATTTGACAATAACTAAATCGAAATGTATAGGGGAATATGCAAAGGAAAACCTTGAGATTATTAGTATTAATTGACCTCGAGTCAGCCAAACTAAAAAGGTTTGATTTTAATTAAAAGGTCGCCAAATCAACAAGTTTTCAATTTATGTTATATGGGCTAATTATTTGGGCAGCTTTAGATCTTCTGGCGAGAAAATGTGGGACAAATTACTCCCCCAGGAATGACATTTCAACTGTTTAACCTCTTCGGTACTTACTAGGGAAACAGTGAAAAACTACTATGAATCAAAATTCATTTTGAGGTCTTAGGCAATACTTGTCCTAAATGAGTTGAGTGACTAAAATATCGACAAATTTACGACTTTACCACTCGAAAATCTTTTCCTGGTTTTGTCAGGAAAGTTAACTTTCAAACAAATGAGAAAGCAAAAGTTATAAATACTTAAATACAGTAGAATCCGGTTATAACGACTCCGCTTATGACGTCCGTGCGATTATAGCGACTAAAGTTCGATAAGTAATTGGATTGTCCCAATACAAACTACTTATATGAAAGGGCCTCCGGTTAGTACGACGAACATCATCGGTCCCTTGAGCGTCGTTATAACTCGATTCTACTGTATAAGTAGATATTTATCATTGTTCTTTTCATTTATAAAGATTAAGAATAGAATCCTTTAGCTTAGAGTTATTTCACTGAGTTTTATCTAGATCTCAAAGTTTGTTTCGACAATTTGATGGAACTAGCAAAATGGTCAAGACTTTATTTCTAAGGACAATATAAAAGGAATGCCCTAACTTAAGTGGTTCGCAAGAAGCTTTTTAATTCTTGGTTATTTTGTTGCTGGTTTCTCTATGTGTAGAAACTGAAAGTTATACGATACATATAGGTATATATAATATTGCTTACCGCAACATGAGCGTATATTTGCTATTTTTGTTATGCTTTTTACGCGCCAAAATGATTAATGCCAAGGAATTGCCAAGCACTCCCAGGCCCATGATAAGTAAACTGTAGATCATTCGTTTGTGATTTGCATAGAGAGCCTTTGGTGGAACTGTTGCTGATGATGGTGTTGTTGTTGTTGCTGCTGCTGCTGTGGCCAACTCCAAAGGAGGTCCACAACAGGTGTTGTTGTGGTCAAAACGGATGCCTCTGACATGATCTGAATTGGTCAATATATTTTTTCAAAGAAATTAATTATCTCTTTGGCAAATAAACACACATTTAACTACTTAAACACACGCCACAACTAAACAAAAAAAAAAACAACAAAAACCGAAGTGTTGGATTTTCCTTTAGTCAAACTAGTTTTTGATTAATTTTTGTAGTTAGTTAGTTGCTCTTTGGAGATTTTTGCGTTTCTTTTTGGTTTTCGCTTGGACACTTTAAGTTTAATGATTAGAGTGGGCCAAATGTTCGGGATCGCGGAGGCATATATATATATATATAATGATATATATGTATATAGTGTCAACTGCCACAACTGCCGAGATCCGTATGAGCGTCTGCAGTCGACCAGCAGTCGTTTTAGAATGACTGAATAAAATCGAGGGAATGCCGGCTGCTGCTGCTGCTGCTGCTCCGGTGGCTGCTACTGTTTGATGGGTGGGTGGTTCGGTGGGTAGGTGGTGTGACGGTCCCTTCAACAGTTTGGCACACGCTCAATGTATGGCGATGCGACTTACCAGCGAATCGACGACTTGGCTCGGGCCAAAGCCGACAACGCCGACGACGACAACGACGACTACTTTGACGCTGTTGGTGGTCGAGAGACCCATTCGTTTAGCTCCTCCATCTGCCTGGCCCACCTCTTATGTGCATAGCTCGTGCCTAACGCCGGACGGACAGACGGTACCGGCAAAAATTATATGGCAATTTTTATTGTTTTATATACACCCTATACATATATATACCCTATAGATTGTATACACTTCATTTAAGCAATTTCCATTGGTTTCATAACCAACTCTGGTTGGGGTAGGCATCCAACCACCTCAACTCCAACCCCGCCCTCTCTTCTCTCTCTCTCTCGAGGGAGAGACAGCGGCCAATTCTGATGAATTGATGTCTTTCAATCCTTATCATAACTTGTTGTTTACCAAATCTCTGATTCATGTGGCGGAACCATCTATATACATTACTTACATATGTATATGTATGTATGTTACTTATCTCGGTGCACAAACAATTTTTATGGCTTGGACCTTAAGGGATTTGCTCCCGATTTTCATTCTTGCCACGGCAATACTTTTGAAAATAAAAGGATTATCTTTTATCTTCAAAATGTTTATAGATATTCCTTACTAGATTTAGTATAGGGATAACAATTCGTTTGAAAGCTTAATCACAAATCAAACGGAGGCTTAATTTGTGAGGTGCAGATAAATTTTAGGGATTTCAAAAAAAAGTCTATATGCTATGCTAATTGTAATAATCTGTAGCTCACTTCAAGGTTTTCCCCACATAAAAGTATAACAAAATCACTCGATGAGTATTGGGAAATGAAATAAATGTGACAATTCGAAATAACATTTACATCACCCAATACTAAGAGATCGTCTTATGTCAAGCCTAAATTGATAAACTTCATTAGAAATCGATTCAAATTAATGATTTGGATTTTACACAAAACTGACTAATCGTAGTTGAAAATATTACAAAAAAAAAAAAAATTGATTTTATGTCACGTAATAATGAAATTCTTCTTCTTCTTCTTCTGTGAAAAACAAATAACAAATATTTTTAAATCGATGAAACCAAAATATTCAAATTTTACTAGAAATCAATAGAAATAAGCACAGGGAACACTTTGATTTGTGCTGGGCTAAGTCCGAAATCGTGTTCCAAGTTTTTGAATTGGGCATAGTTTAGGATTGGGTTAAGGATTCAGTGCACCATAATCTATTACAGAAACTAGTCTCTGGTCTGTGGGTTCGGACCTTCAAGAGGAAACCATTGAGAAAGCAAATGAGGCCTTATCTGGGATTATTTTCTATACTATATTATCTTCACATTTTCATTTCATTCAGGTTTTCCCTTTCTTGAAGGAAAATTTGCACTCTTAAGAAAAGAAAAAGATTAACTTTGAAAAGTGTATCATGACTTTCGGTGTTATTATAGAATATTTTATTGTAGTCTCTTTTGCCCTGTGTCATGCTTTAGTTGAGTTTTGTTTCTTGCCTTTGGACGGCGTTCGAAAATTAACAATTAAAATGTTTTTTCGTTTGTATAATTGAATTTTAGAATTTTAGCCTCCCTTTTGTGTTGTTTTGTGGTAATTTTTGAAATTGTTTAGTAGTTGCTGCTGCCTGGATGGCTGATGGCTGGGGATGGGGATAAATATTAATCGTATTATCGCATTATATTGCTTCTGCATCAATTCAAGATCAAAGTCACTTCACTGGCAGCCGCCGACGCTGCTAAAAATTTGCTCACTTGCATTCTAAATATGAAATTAGCCATTCAGTGTGAAAACGGAAGCCAAAATGCTGCTGCTGTTGGCCATGGCCAAAAGCCAGTGGCTCGAGGGGTAAGCCAGAGGGGAACGTGAAATTTAATGCAGGCGCCTCACAGCTGGGGAAAATTTATGGGCACACAACGGATGTGAGAGCAAGAGAGAAGATACAAAGTGGGAAGGCATGCGGATACGATGCCGATGCTCTGACGTCGTTGTCCTGCGAATTGATAGGTGGATGGGTGATGGGTGGATGGTTTGACACACTTAGACAATAAGAAGAAAGGAAGAGAGATCAGGGATGCCGTCGGACGTCAAGTGGCTTTTTGGAACCAATAACAACAGGCGACTATTTTTAGTTAATTTGACACAGTCTTCTCCCCTCCCATCCACTCCCTCTCAAAATGGAAAAGAACCAGAAAAAACGGCCTCTCACTTAATAGATTTCCATAGAAATTTGTTTCCCTTGATACATGCGTACAACATTCATTTTAATATCCTTTACCCCATTTCGGTTGTTGTTTAATTGTGTACCCGAAATTGGATCCCGATGCCCATGCCCATGCCCATGCCCATGCCCATGCCCATGCCCATGCCCATGCCGATGTCGATGCCCATAATCCCCCAACAAAAAACAGCAGCCATATATTTGTCTGCTCGTGTTGAATTTGGACAGGCATATAAAAATTACTTTTTGCCAGTTAGCGTGGGCCCCCGACGAATAAAACGTCACACACTTACCCAAAAAAATGGCGTACGTTCTACCAAAAAGGGTAGAAGACAAAAAGGGGAAGTAACAAGAAACCGACAACCAAGTTGAGTGACCTCTGACCCGGAGCGGAAAGACTGAGTGAAGTGCTCATTCTTGCAAAATTAAATTAATAAATAATAACATACTATTTGCACTTGTTTTTAGACCAAGCAGACAGACCAGGAGCTGCCTCGTTTCCATTTGTTGGCCCAGAGACATTTTTATACTCTTCTTGAAGATGCCAAACTAATATAGCCCATCTGACCTTGTTGCCTGAGAAACAATCTATTTATCTACTTTGATCATTTCACTCAATTTGCGAATCTCTATAAATTTAAAGTCTTTTTTGAAATCGATTTTATATTTTGCCATTTTAGTGAATTTTGGGGTTCTCTTTAACAAACAACTTGGCTCATATTTGTCCTTGCTGATCATATGGTCGTTCATGTTGCAAGGGTATAGAAATAAAGTCTATGTAGGTCAAGTCATAAACTCTCTGATTAATGGCCAGAGCGGCATTAGAAACAATTCCAACACTTGGATGAAAAGTGCGTCACTTAGTGGCTAATCCTCCCGTGTCCTCCTTCTACTGTTCCATGGCATTGACGTATGAGCAGTACTAGCTGAGATCATGTGAGGTGGGTGGGGGGCACAACTAATTTTGGATTTACCTGTTATTGGTATAATCAATGTTTCCTTCAATACCATTAAATTGTTGGTTAGCTGTGTGAAACGCAATCAGTTTCCCCCTTTCTGTGTGCAATGTTTACCGAGAGCTTAATTTACGAGTGCAAGCAAACTGAATATGTCGTTTATATGTATATATGTAAGGCATATATGTCAATAAGATAATTGCCTGAAAATTTCAAGAATAATATCAGCCAGTATGTCTCTAGTTGTCACTTCTCTAGTATGGTCTAGTGTCTCAAATGGTTAAACAAGCTTTCACAAGCAACATTGAGGTCAGGGTTACAGCAGGTCGGGGATGCCCCCTTTTATATTTTACAAAAAAAAAACCCATAATGTAACAACAAAGCACATACCGCTGCATGTGATGGTCACATTTTGTTTATGTATGGTGATTCATTGACTAATGACTAACTAACAAGTTAAGTGATCCAAAGATAAAGTTTGTTGATCTTTCATAATTGGAGTTTTATAAGTACAACATATATATACCCTTCCAAAAAGGGTATATTAACTTTGGTCAGAAACGTGCAACGCATAGAAGGAAGCATCTCCGACCATATAAAGTATATATATTCTTGATCAGCACGACGAGACGAGTTCAAATAGCCTTGTCCGTCCGACCGTCCGTCCGTATGGATCAACGCTAACTCCTCCTAAACCGTAAGAGCTACAGAGCTGCAATTTTGCATGTAGGCTTGAATATACTCAGCCGGATCAGACCACTATATCATATAGTTCCCATACAAACGACAAAGTCACAAACAATGACTTTTCTCAATAACTTCGTTATTTTCTCAACTATTGTCGTGAAATATAACTATAAACTGTGCCCAATTTGATAAAGATCGGGTGACTATATCATATAGCTCCCATAGATACGACGGTGGAAAACAGTGACTTTGACCAAAAACTTCGTTATTTCCTATGTTAAGATTGTAGGCCGATCTTTCGCAAACATTACTCTTTGTGGATAAAACGTTTTTCCACTTTGACGGCTATAAGTGAGGAAAGAGTACCAAACAACTTGCAAGGGTATACAAACTTCGGCGCGGTCGAAGTTAGCCCCGGCCTTCTGGTTTTAATCAATTTTGATTGTTAATTCGAGTAAAGCTTGTCTCTCTTGTCTTGGGTTTTAGATTTCTTTTAAAGGATGATAGAATGTTTTGCTTTTGATGTTTTATGAGAGAAAACTAATGTTAGTTTTCATTTAAATACAGTTTTAACAACAAAAAGGTTTCATATTAAATAAGGTCACTAAAAACAATCAATTTTCACTTACTTTAGATCGAAGCAAGGATCTGTACGTGGTCTGGGAATCCCCTTCCTCTCTTAGTGGAAAAGTTTTTGGACCAAAGAGACATGGAGAAACTTATTTTAATTGCACTCTTAAGCAAATAGTTCACAGAAATTCCTTTTCTTAGACTTTTCTGTATAACTGTAACTAAAATTTGTTGGAGATTGGAAATTGTAAACTTGTATTGTTTTAGTTTATACCCTAGATATGTCCTTAAAAGCGAAGGACGAGGACCCGTTGTTCCAACAATTGAATCGTCTGCGTTAAATGTCTACCCGCATAGACATAGACGTTATCCCGCTGTTATATCTTATTTATGATTAATTAAAGTGCATCCCAGAACGTATAATTCCCATGCGTTGTCGTCGTCCTCTCCGCCTCAAATGAGTCTCTAATAGACGAAGGATATCCGTTTTGCGTAGGGTCGCAATGCCCTTCCGTTTCATTTAAACAAGAATAATAATGATTTTCCAATTGCTTCATAATCGAGAGTACTATTCATACATTTTGACTTGACACAAATATTGTATATGTATGCGGTGTGTTGTGGGATTGTCATAAGTTTATTCATGGAGAGTGATAATTAAGTATGCCCGATGCAAGTTGTTAGTCATTTCAAATTCCTTTGACGTCACAAAATTGCATACTGCATACAGTGTCCATAGACTTTTCGTTGAGAGTGTGCTGCACAGACTGTTTTTCGCAATTATTTTGCATAACAAATACAGGAGAACTTCAATTGAATATCGAAGAACAAAAACAAAACAAACAACTTCTCTATGAAAGGTGCTGCTGCGCGCATTCCCAAAACAAAAATCACTTCGCATCATTCTCAGAATTTTAAGCAACTTGATTTTACAGCAATAAATGGCGAGAGAAAGAAAGAGAGAGGGAGAGAGAGAGAGAGCGAGAGTTTTTGAGTCCAAACCGAGTTGAGCCGGTGTGGCCGGAATTAAAAAGACATTTCAAATTTCAGACACGAAGCCTTAAATTGAAAAATTGTTCAACGCGTGCAAGACCAAAACGACAACAGCAAGCAACAATAACAAACAACAATAAAATGCCTAAATTGTTTATAGAATTTATACGAAGAAATGTTTATCTGGGCAACGACTTTTGACGTATCCTCGAAGTATCACAAAACTTACAAATTTGGCAACTCATTTGCCATCTCACTCAATTTCCAAGTAACAGCGACACTCTAGCGCCATCTAGCGTCCACTTTTCTGCTAGTAGAAGAATCCTTTAAGACTCCTACGCGTTTTCGTATCAAAAATTTCGAAAACTTGAGCAGGCAGCCCTGTCTATGTTGTCTCTGCTTTCATATTTTCTCAAATCCATGATGATTTTGTTTACATTTTTGAGTAGCTTTTATATAGATTTGGATATTTTTGTCTAGCTTATATCATCGTATGTCCATGGTGGATATATGTACATAAATTTTCGATTTGCATTGAAATTTTTATTCCAAGAAGTTTGCCTCTTATATTTTCTCTTTTTTTTCGATTCCGACTGAAGTTAGAGTTTGAATGATTAATTGAAAGATGTAAATTAATACTCCAGTGGGTTTAATTGATCTTGATCTACCCTGGGTTGTCCACAGACCTAACAGACAGGGTAAGCCTAGAAGATAACGAGAAAACAAAGGGAGAAACCAACAAGCCAAGGGGAATCTGGAAAAGACAATGCAAATGTAGTCAAGCGACACAAATGCATAGTAAAAATTCTTTTTGTTTTTTTAGGCGTTTTTTATGACGCGAGGTATATGTTATATATATTTTATTAATATATGCAAATATTTCACTATATACAATATACACATATATATGTATCTACACATATACATATATATACGAGCTAATGGTTATCATTTGTTTAACAAGCTGCCAAATTGGTATTACACTAACATTTGTTTTGTGACCTTTGATATTGTTTGGCTCTCTTTTGTGTTTTAGGATATATTAGATATAGTTATACATATTGCACTAGCTAATGGCTGCCCCCCTTACCCGCCCCTTTACGATCGTTCTACTCTGGATAAATTCACAGCTGAGTCAACCTCTGATTTAGATGTAAGAAAAAAAAAAAAAAAAAAAACAAACAAACAAACAACTATCTGTAGCTAATTCAAAAATATTGTGTATACATATAAATAGATGGTAAATATTTCTTTCTTTCTCTCCTCCTCTCTCTCACACTCACACACACACACACTCACAATTGGCTGTCTTGAGGGTGTGTGCGTGTGCGTTCCAATCACAGCAAAAACACATTATATTAGATTACATTACATTATAAACATTGATGAAAAATCTAAACAAAATCAAAACTAAATTTGGCGTAGTTGCTTTTCTTTTTGTTGTCTATCATAGTATTGTTGCCCCCTTGTTAGATGCGACTACAGAAATTGTATAGCAATAGTTTGTCCTCAAAATGATAGACATTGTTGATATGTCGCAGTACACGACCATCGACGAGATGGCGGGCATAATGAACAGCCTCCATGCGATCCTTTGAGAGTCCCACTTCAATTAGCCAACTGACAAATTCACTGCCATAGAACACCTTACGATAGACTCGTATGCGCCATCTGAAACATTTCGAAAAATGTATTAATATTTTTATTTAAATCAATTAAATATCGTCAAGTATTATGTAAAATGCAAGCTTCAAGTGTAAAGAAGAAGCCAAGCGAAGTTATTTACAGTCCGGCATTGATTTTAGCTATAATTTGAGGTGATCCGATCAAATGAAAAGAAACTTAACTTCCAACTGCTTATTTCCGGAGAGAAGCTCTTTAAAAATGAATTTGCTTTGGTAAATAATGAAAAATAATTTAAAAACAAAAGAATTTGAAATAAATATGACACATTTAAAGTATTAGAAGTTCTAATTTAGAAGTTAGATAAGCTATTATGTATAAGGACGTTCAAAATCATTTTTAACCAACATTCTATACGATGTTTAAACCTTTAGGACTCTCCCTCCAATCTAGATTTGTAATCCCTTTGTAAACTAGATTAATTAATTTCAAATAATAGGCAATTTCTTTTTGAAACGGAAAATATAGGACAGTGGCGGATCAAGATCTATCTAGGAATATTGGTTTTGTATTTTGACAGACAAAATATAAATCCAAAAAGAGGAAACTTTCGTTTTTCAGATTACGTTAAAAAAATAAAGAACTTACCTTCTATCCTTGGCAATATCCTTTTTGCAGTTCTCCAAATGATGATTGCGAAATTGTTCGCAAATATGTTTGGTTTCTGGTCGCACATTTGACCAGTGCGGCAGACTGACCACATTGGCTCCATACCTATTGGAATATAGATAAGACTTTTTATTCTTGTCCCTCTATCGTTTTTGAAGCTGTCTGCACTCACCATATTTTGCGCCAGAACTTGACCAGAGGCATTAACAGTTCACCCATATCGGTAATGAATACAGCCAAAACTATTAATCCTTGACCAAAGTTAAGGAAAGCATCGAGAAAACTCAATTCCAAATATATGCCCGACATGCCCTCCATAACCAGAGTCCAAATGGATACGGCAAGGCCAACGAACATGGAGCACAGTAGGATGATCAATAGAACTGTATGCTTTAACGTCTGATGCTCATCACAATCGCTGGTGTGTTCCAATGGTTCGAGTCCTCGCCGTGTTTGATCCTCATAGCGTTCAATAATTGTCTGACAATTTTGTCGTGAAGTGCTTGGTCCACAATTGAATGAACTGCTGCACATGTGCCTACGTAATCTGTGAGATAAAATCTCTATAGATTCATTCTGAAACACTGAAGGATAATAACTTACTCTTCTGTATTGGGAGCTGGTTCAATTTTATCTAGATCTTTGTCGCTCGTTAGATTATTACGCTGACGATTACGATTGAGCAGATCCTCGATGTCCACGACCACAGTGCTTGTTGTAGTGGGTGTAGAGACCCTTGAGCCGCCACCAGAGCAACAATTGCCATTGCCAGAACCACAACCACCAGATGCTTGAGGACCAGGGCTAGTGGGAGGACAATTTCCATTTGATAATCTATTGGGTCGCACACCAGCTGCTGTTGGTATCATTTCATCATCATCCGAGGATGAGGAATACGAAGCAGTTCGTACACTTTGTCTCATAGTCGAATGATCTGCATTGCTAAGCAAATTGGTTGTTGAAATTGTCGAATGAATTTCAGAAGGTTCTATATAAAGGAAAGTAAAACAATCAAACGTTTTGCCTTGGCAGCATTTGTTAGACAATTTAATTACCCGATTCTGGATTGGATAGCTCCCGTGAATATGTTAAATATTTCTCATAGCGTTTTTTATAACGTTGATGGAGAACCAAACAGCCCACAGTGACTTGAAAGAGAACATAAGATAGATCCATTAGAAGAAATATGTTTTATATGTATTTTACTTGGATATGTATACTATATTCGTAAATATTCAGATTGAAAACTTAATGAAACATCACTGAAAGACTTGTAAAATTAGCCTTTTTTTGCTTAACTCGTCAAATGCGTTGATAAATTGTCGTCATTATATATTTATATAGACTAGACTAGAGAGAGCTGCATGAATGTATTCAAATCGACATCAATGAGACTGAATATTAATTTGAATGAGTACAAGTGCTGATCGTAGTAGTCGAACAGATTTTGACGTTTAATGCTGCTAATGACTGATGCATTCTAAAATGTTCGAGTACGCAACGATTAAGTTGAGATTAGTGCTCAAAGCGCAGAATATTTGGACTACTGGTGACTAAATGATTCAGTGATTCAATTATATTCATTCTGGCAGGTATAAATACTTGAAACACTGAATATTCTAAGAACTCTATGTTTTTGCATCATTTATTTAGCCATTCATTCGGTTCCAACAATTGATAGGAATGAATAACTCTTTTCGGATTAACTTTTTAAATTTGTATTCATGCAGCCCTCTTAGATATACTCAATTAGTAATTAACTAAGGATAACTTACCTATAAAGCACATGACAAGCATAAATACTGAAATGGCTGCCTGAGCATTGCCATATTGAAAACTTGGATTGTGCTTCTCCCCCGACATGACATTCGAATCAAAGGCCACCAATAGACCAGAGATCAGAGCTGGTGCACCCCAAGCAAATGTTAACTGCAAGCAAATATAATATTTATAAATGGTTGAGCAAGTCATTACAGTCTCTTACCATATAGGGCCACAATTTGAGTACAAAACATAGGCTACGACATTGTAGAAACAGCAATGTTATGGCCAATATGCCAGTCCACAGACGTGAGCTATATGTGCCAATGTTGAAGAGGAAGAATTGCAAGTATAATGTCCAACGTTCGACATGATTCAATTTTGACCATAATATAACGCCAATGCAGCACATTAATTGCGACAGAACCAAGCAGAAGGTAATCCTTTGGGGTAAACGTTTAAAACGTTTCGTCACTATCAACAGGGCCAAGACACAGCAACATGCAGCTGCTCCAGCACAACTTATATCAAATGAGAAGGCATCCAGTTCGTGTATATAATCCAAGGGTTTCAAATTTGTCAACGATATCATTTTTGCAGAGATAAACATCAAAGGTGCCGATATGAAAGTACACAAGACCATGCTACGAGCCACCTAAGGAGAAAACGAATCAATGTTCAATCAATGAATACCACAAGCTTTTTATTCCTTCTTACCAATTCCACTTCAATATTATATTGTGTGGCAATGACAAAGGCTCCCGGAGCAGCTGGAAATGTGCCATATAGAAAACCAAATGTGCTTAGCTCGGTTGTCTCATTGAAATTAGCACCAGCCTGCATAATATTCACAGTCTGGCGTGTCACCAAGGGTAAAACAAGGCTGTAGAATGAAATTCAAATGATTCAAATTATGATAGCCAAAAGGTTACTTTGTAGTTTCTTACATTTTGACAAGTATAAGTACACCGGGCAGTAAAAATCCATGACTTTTCCGTTCTGTACCTGTGCCGCCGACAATTTTCAAACCCAACAGGAAGAGGGCAGTGGCCGAAAAACTCTGACCAAGGACACGCAGTGTGCTAGAGACCATTTCGGGCAGACCATGGGGGAATAGAAATCCACCAGCCACACCCAGCAAGGTCATCAGGAGCAAAGGATTAAAGAAGAGGGGAGACAAGTGTGTTCAATACAAGAATTGTACGTTCGCCAAGGCAACGATTACGTTTGGCCATTTGCTCTGCCGGACATGTTTCCGGACACAATGGTGGATTTCGAGCCTACGAAAATGAAGATTTTTATCAGATGAAAATGTTCAAGAAATCTCCAAAACAAATTTCTCTTACCACATCCTCTTTGTTTTTGACAATTTTTGATATCTCCAAGAGAACCAGGCCAATGGGATTGAGTATGGCCAATGAAATGGGAGCCATGAGATATAAATATGATGCATATTCCGGATGAACATCCTTATAGAGAGCCATGACTACAAATCGCAAGTAAGAGAGAGAGTAAAGTAGAGATTAAAGATCTTAAAGATTGCTCCTTCTGGCCTTACTTACCTATGGGATAACCAATGGCAAAATCATTGCTCTGAGTGCAAAAGATGGCCATTAAGCCGGCTCTTGCATAGTTCAAGGGTCTTGCCACTAGGAGAGTAATGATTAGCACAGCAAAGAATACAACTGCCTTGGATACCAGCATGGCCAAAAGGAAGCTCCAATTGACGGCACTCCAATTCAATTCGACCAGTGACAAGAATATCAACGATGGCAAGGCAAAGGTTCCAACAAATGTGCCCAGACCTTTGGTTTCCGCATTGCTGATGATCTTAAAACGTCCGGCAATGTAACTAAAATGTAATCGGATATATACATGTAATCGGGTATTAACAACAAAAAGGAACTGAAAATGAAAGTAATCCCAGCCACGCCCCCATTTTTTGTTTTTCAAGTGTAATTTAAATGCAAATTGCCCCCCAGAGAGCCGCGCAAACAAACGAAAAGTGTGTAAATGTGAATTTAAATGCGGAAACTCGACTTTAATTAAAATGTATCTTATTTGTTTCAATATACATACATATATATATTAAAAGGTATGGCTAACAAAAGCATATATACAAATGTCACACGTGACCGAACCGGTCCGTGTTTCTATACCCTTTAGTCTGTTAAGACTCCAAGACAAGTTTATCCAACAGATGCAAACTATGGCGACTTATAGAGAATATTTATTTTTAAATTTGTTATCTACGATCACTAGACCACTATTTAATCTCGTTAAGCCAATGTCTGTGGGTTTTGAGAAGATTCAAACTGTATTTATAATCTCTAAACTATTAAGCAAACTTTTTATCGAGGACTTTCAATGATCCAAAGGATAAAGTGAACCAGTTGAATGCAGATATTCCAAGAACTTCAGGACACTAAATATATATATATGTCTAATTTACAATATTTTGACGATAGTTCATAATAAAGACAAAGGGGAAGACCGAGCACTTACAATGCCCTTGTAGCAGCACTAAACGGATGAACCAGTTAACTAGTTACAGGAGTTAGGAGTCTACAAGTTACTCACTTGTTTCCACACTAATTCACTTTAGATTAGGGAGGCTCAAAAGGGAAAGAGTCGAGCGACTAAATAAGTGAGTGAGTGAACAATTGATGAGATTAGTCTGTCAACAACGAATCAACCAGATCACCTACTCTCTCACTCACTTGTTTCCTCACCGACTCACTTGTTCCCTGAGTTAGTTGTCCGACATAAGCATAGAATCTCACTACTGAGCAAGTGATTGAGTGAACAATAGTTGGTCAGTGAATCTGTAAGCAATCGTTCTGCAGGGTATCTTCAAGTCGCTACTCTTTACCTACGCGGGTTTTTGTATTATAAACCAGTTGTTTAATTTAGATTTCGATGCCTCCTCTTGGCTAATAAATAAATAAATTTGTAAAATGTTTATCATTTACTTTTATTTTTATTTCTCTCACGCCCCAAAACTGAACAAAAAATGCCGCTGCACCGCCGCGTCGCAGTGTCTGGCTCTGGAGTACTTCCCCAAAAAAATGAAACAGAGAGAGAAAAAACTAGTCAAGTGACCTTAAATCGTGTGACTCAATGCAATTTATTGCATATTTCAAACATTTTCATGTTTTTCAACTTAGACGACAGAATGCAATAACTTGAATTTGATAATGTTCATAAATCTTTTTGAAAGTCTTAAAAAAAAAAACATTTTTTGGCGGGGAGAAACCAAAATGAAAAATTCCCCCAGCATCTGTGAACTGAGCTCTCTTAGTGATAAGTGCTAATTGCATTAGTCATAATGGCTGATTTTAGGAGTTACTGCAACAACAACAACAACATGTTAGGTAAAGAAAATACATGACATAACTGATAAGATTAAATACTTGAGAGAGAGAGAGAGAGGAAGAGGAGTTCTTGTAGTTAGTTTTATGACCTCTTACTAAATGTGGGGGAAAAATGATTGTAATAGCTGATAGTTGATTTATACATAAAGTAAATAACTTCTAAGAACAAAGCCAACCAAGTTAAATGACTAAGTTTAGTATTCGTTTCATCTCTTTCTCTTAGATATGCTAAGCTCTCAAGGCTAAGACTAACTTAACTTTCAATTGACGTAAAAAGTCTAACCTTCTGTGAGTTTCTCAAGCTCATAATATGTGTCGAATCTGTTTCTCTCGTTCTGTTGTGTCTAAAAGGTAAACAAACATTTCCTCTATTTACTCATTTAACTTGCTCGACAACAAGTGTTTCAGAATTGGTTGGAAAACAATGTTCGAAAAACAAATACACCACAACGATTACGAGGAGCCACAAGAGAGAAGTACTTCGCTTAGAGAGTAACACAAACTATTTACCCAGATTGTGGACTGTGTTGTTATCCTTAGACAATTGAGTCAAACCTTTAAAAGTCTATTTGGCCAAGCTTTCAACTTTTCTCTAACATCATCCCGTTATTAGCCCCACTAGAGCATTGAACATTCTACAAATAAAAATATTTGGAAAGGGATTTGTAATATAAATATAAATTACTTTGAAGAGGCAACGATTTGAAAATTAAGAATTCGACTCGAAATCGAAAACAAAAACTGGTCTCAAATACGTTTCCGATAAAATTTCTCGGAATCGAAATCGGAAACAAGAACAGGCCTGAGTGTTCAGTCGGTCTTAAAAGTGTTTCGCCTGCTCATTCATTTCCCTGTAAAGTTATTTTCATTTACTCTCCTCTCTGGTTTTTGCTATGGAATTCTTTTCAGTTGTTGATAAAAATAAAATGTAATCACTTCAATTAAAGCTTTCTAGCTATAAAACTGTGTGGATAAAGCCCTTTCCTTTTATAACCGCAAACGTTTCTGACCCCATGAAGTATATATATTCCTGATCAGCATGAGAAGCTGAGTCGATATAGCCATGTCCGTCCATTCGAGCCATTAAGGTGAAACTCGATATTTGAGCTACTTATAACCAGGCTAAGATAAAGTATGAAAATTGTCAGGATCGGATCACTATATCATATAGTTATAGAAGAAAACTAGTTAAAGAAATTGGAATATCCCAATGAAACTATACTAAAATAATAGTTTTTGATATAAAATATCAGATGCCGAAATTTTAACCAGATCGGATAATTAGAACACAAGTTATAGTCAATATAAATCGGCTCTGCTGTAACGCTGCCAGAATCGTTTCCATGATATTTGGAATGTTTTGTCCTCTCTGATCAAAAGAAAAGAGCTTGGAACATGTACAAACATATATGAACGTCAGACAGAGAGAGAGAGAGAGAGAGAGAGAGAGAGAGAGAGAGAGAATGAGCCTAGAAACTCTTCAATTAGATTTAAACAGCTGTGTCTTCCATCAGATAGTGAAATATATGAATATATTAAAAATATAATTTACATGATCTGGGAAGTGACCCAACAGAATGAACGCTAAGGCTTATCAGTAGTTCATTTGACATTATTCATCAAGTAAACACAATTTGAGTATACATAAAATGCAAACAATTGCAAACCGATTTTATATATACATTTTGCATTGCATTAGTTTTGGACATGATGCGGCAGTTTTCTAATTTTGTTTGTTAGCGAGAGGGAGGAGAATATTTCTGTAATTGTTGAATGGAAAAAACAGTTGTTGTTGTTGCACTATCTAATAACTATATCTATCTACATATATCTTAACATGAATATGGCAATTTCATTGTTCTATTGACGGGGCTCTGATAGTCAAATCAATAATCGTTCGCTCTCTGTCTCTCCCTCTCTCTCTCTCTCGTCTGTGTCTGTGAAGGGATTGCATAATTTAAATTACTATATTGCATCAATGCAAAGTTGATCGATTTTTGTTTTTGCTGCAGTTGTTGTTGTTGTTGTTGTTTGTTGCTACTAGTAGCAGACACAAGGTCATTTGTATAATTACAATTTAGTCGTTTTCTCGCACTCTCTAAACGTTTTTATTTTTTTGTTTTTACTTTCGATTATTGTTAATTGCCAATTAAATGCAGTTTAAACAATAAACAAAAAAAGCGTGCAACAACAAAAACTCAAAGGAAACTACAACAAAATTAGACTATAAATTATAATTCGTTGAGAGCCGAGGTGGAAGCGAGAAGGGAGATACTAAATTTATATGGATTTGCCGCCTATGTAATTTTAGTAATTTTTTCATTAGAACGCCTTTACGCTCTTCTGACCACAAAAATTGTCACAATTCCCTTTATCCATACATCTGTAAATACATATACATACATACGTATGTATGTATATGTAAGGTACGTTTCACAATTATAAAGACATCCGTATATTTCAATTTTTGGTCTAACGGTACAATTCTCGATGTTACAATGTCCCACTGAAATACTTGTTGGGGCACAACAACAACATATACTAACTTTGGGATTAATAGGAATAACGGTACTTTTCCATTACCGCAAATTTAATTTTGAGCTTGTTTCATAATTATAACGCCACTTTCAATCAATGCGTTTATTTACTACAAATGTTAATAGTTTGCTCTCCATTTTTGGAAATGACATTTCATGACATTCATTTTTCATTACATCTGACTCATCCTCCATCCAAGCCCCCTCTATCGCATCTTTCAGTTCTTGTACTGTGTTAAACTGCCGATTTTCCCTGTAAACCTTATGTACTAAGATGCTCCAGAGATTCTCCATCAGATTGAGGTCTAGGGATCCTGCTGGCCAGGATTATATTTCCTTGGAACAAAACCTTGACTTCGTCTCCCTTCTAACATAGATTGCGGCATTATCTTGTTGGAAAGTCCAGTCTCTAATGGGATGAGACTGTTCTCCACTACCTGGTTGTAATCTGCACACTTCATTCGTGAGGATACAAACTGTAGCTTTTACCATCCACCCGATGAAAAAGCTTCCAAACGATTACAATTCTAACGAATTGTTAATTTCATCGTTTGTATGGCATCTATATGATATAGTATTCTGATCCGTCAGATTCTGGCATATGAACTGTTTTTATCAATAACGAGTTTATATATCGGACCTTTATTCAAATATATGTAGTTATGATTTTAAATATCTAGTAGTGCGCCATTGTGCCCCATCCTTAGTTTTAGCATTTTAAACTGGAAATTTGAAAAGTGTGTGAGTTTTTTCAAGTAAACGAATTACACACTTTAAGTTAATACAAGTCGCAACCTGTTTTAGTTAACATCGATCAAAATTAAACATTTTATCAATGTTTTTGAAAACATTTCTTGGCGAAAAGAAATTGATTGATTGGGATTACAAAAATTTCAGATACTACGAATTGGATACGTCTAACAATAAGTTAATTATCCAAATATAGCCTACCAAAATGCGATCTTATGACACTTATCACTTGGATCGTGCTATTATATTTCTATATAATTCGATTGCCCCATGCGCCGATTAGCCCCACCCTCCCCTATATAAGTTTGGGTCTATTAAGTTTAGTTTTATTTTTCTACAATTTATGCCATTTGGTTTTTATTGAAGCGGATATGCAATCAATATGTTTGTTCTTTTTGTTGTTATTATGACTAAACGGAAATCTTTATGCAAAAGGGAGGAAAAACCTTTTTCTTTTGTTCGTCACAGAAAAACCGCAGCATAAATTAATTAATTGCGAAAACAAAAACGAGAAAATAATGCAAATATTTTATAACATCCTAAAAACATACAGACAATCGGAATTTAATGTTACTAAATACTTTTTGCAAGTATATTTTTCAAATATATTTCTTTGACTCATCCGATATATCATTTTTTGATATACTATTTACGATCTTTACGATTAACAATAAAACCGAATACTTAAACTATGTTATCGATCATTTAAAAAGCCGTTAATGATCGTTCCTGGCTTAGGTCGATAACATACATAGTGGTCCAAACCCAACAAACCTCTGAAACAGAAGTTAAAACCTTCGTCTTCAATGATTACACAGGCCGACATGTTTGAGGTCATGAAAAGTGTTTTATGTTCAATTGGTGTCCGATAGTAATTAAGGGGTGCTGATCCTGGCCCTGTACTTAGGTTTTGTCCCTCATGTCAGGATTTCGAGAAAAGTGTGTGGAACTTATTCAAATTGACCACATTTGCAACATTTTCTAGTACAATATAAACAAATTATTATACTAATTATTGTTAATAATCTATCTTCTTTTTTATATATCTATCTATATATATAAAATTCTCGTGTCACAGTCTTCGAAGTGATAATTCTCCGAAACGGCTTCACCGATTTTGATGAAATTTTTTGAGCTTTTCCAGTTTCAATGAGAAGCGGCCAACATCTATTTTGTATGTCGATCATTAAATACGAATTCTCCTGTTTCGGTTACAAACGAAATAATGCCTCCTAAAAAAACGAATTTGGGTCGTCGCACTCTCAGCGCAGAAATTTCTTCTGATTGTGTTTCGAATAGGCCTGAAGAAGAGCGGGAATTGTTACGGGAGACGGCTAAGGCAAAGGTAAAGGCAGAGGATTGTGGAACCAGCCTAAAGCCGTGCAGCCAGGCTTGAGCATGAGCGTTTGCGAACCACATCGGAAGGGTAGCTAAATCCCGCGCACAGACCGCGACTGGATCGACATGAGCAAGATGTCTACAGGTGTCACTTCTGACTCAGTAAACATCTAATGGCGAATCGGAGTTCGCCGGGTTTACTAGTATTAAGTATAATTTAATAGACATTTGCAAGATTTCAAACTTCTTTGTTATTATGCCTAATATCTTACACTTTGGATATGGTTCTAAAACGATTTAAATTTGAACCAAAAAGTATGCTATAGGGATTTCAAAAATTGTCTGCTTTTTAACTTAAAAGAATTATGGAACTCTCATGCATCTTATCAATTGTTTATTAGAAATGTTTGCAAACAAGAGCTATTTTTCTTACACAGGATATTCTGAAATTTGCTCAAAATGTTGAAAAAATGTTTTCTATAGTATACTTTTGGGTGCCTATTTGGCAACCCCAGATCCTCCCCTGATTTCTCTCCATCTGGACGTGATGGGCAGAAACCAAGTAAGCAGTTGGAATCAGCGTACTCGAATTAGTTAAGAACACCTCTCAAGTTAAGGTCATCAAAAATCTTATATGGCCAAAAATTCTTGATTTTTTTGAATATCAAAAGTTTTATAGACAATTTTATTCAAAGTATCCAAAAAAAACCCAATTGCTTGATAAAACAAAAATCAGAAAACTTTAAATTAATAAAACTCGCAGATTTTATGCAATTAATTAAACTAATTATAGTCCTATGGGAATTGAAGCCTCATAAAAACATAAATGTAACTAATAATAATTTGACACAAAATTTCCAAAAATAACAAAACAAAAAATACATTCGTTGATTATCTTTTTTATTTATTGCATGAAGTGGTTTGTGAAGTGAGTCGAGTATATTTATGAAAGCAAACACAATTAAATGTTTAAATTAACCGCCATCGCAGACAATGAGAAAGCAAATATTCTACTATACTCTCCTATATGTGTAGTATATATATATTAGTCAATTTGCGGAGTGGATAGGTAGATCTGATTTCAGATGGGACAAAGCAGCGTGTGGCTTCAAGTGCTGGGAATGAGAAACAGTTTGCATAGCCATTGAACAGGGGCATGATTAAGGAAAGCACGTAGTCACTGATAAGCTCTTTTGCGTACAGATATATATATATATATACCTATATATAGACGGATAGATAGGATAGTAAATGGTGTGTGGGTTTTTTTGTTTGAACTCTGAAAATGCAAATGTGTATGGGAGAGATAGTGAGTGTAAATGAACTCGAATTTAACCTCCCACTACTTACTACCAACCGCATTTAAGACCCCTAAACTCTGATAAGTCACGTTCAATACAATGCGTAGGCCTAACGACCTAAATAACAGCTGCAGGTTAGTTAGTTCTTCCTCCAAACTAAAGATAACTTGTAACGTAAATGAAATTTCAAAAGAATTTTAAAGTATTTTGTAGATCTAAAAACCCAGTTAAAGTTATATATATATATAAAGGAATGTAAATGTTCATGTTTCTTTCTATAGAAGATGTTGTTGTTTTACATAGACCATAAAATTGACATCTGATGATGATCCTCTCTCCTATCTACAAAACTAATCAATAACTCCTCTATGCCCTTACTTAACTTGTTGAATATTGACAAATTAAAGTGAGTTGAGCCTTTTCGGTCCCTTTAAACTACGCCCCTGGATACCCACACATTCATAAGTCTTCGAATTTCAACCCCGAATGTGCTCTCTAATTGAAAGTTTGATGTTTTTGCAAATTGCATGCATAAGAAATGGTTCCAGAGTAATGAATTATAGAGTTTGGGTTCGACTGTACCTCTTTGTTAACCAACTACCTTTCCCTCTGCAAATGTTTTTGGCTCTGACGCTTGTTTAGTGGGCGGCGGTCTCAAAGGGCAGGCGTGGGCGTGGGCGTTTGCGTGGCTTTTGTTGACGTCATAGATTACCAATACTACTCACCCACATATGATGATGCCAAAGCATTGAACCAATGCTGGATAGAAATTTGCCATCGAAACGCCGCCATCTTCGGCGCGTGGCATGCCAACAGCAAGAGGGCTGCTGCTGGCCGTGGTGGAGAGAAGGGGGGAGAGGCGGTTGTGAGAGCTGCAGCTGCTGCCACCTTTGCTGCCTTCTCTTTGGCATAGTACATGAAACTATCCATTTTCGATGATTTTTACTTATAAATTGTGTTAATACAAAAACATTATTTTATTTGCTATTTTTAATTCACTTCGTGTTGTGCTTGCTGCTTGCCTGCCCCCCTTTTCCAGCGCTTCTTACTCTATCCGATCAGCTGACGATGCGTTTGTGACGTCAAAAGGGCCACAGGGCGCAATTGGCGCTGTCTGGGGCAGCGCAATTATTGAATTTTCGCAAACAAGAGAAACAGCTTTCTTTGCACAGTAAACCAGATATACAAAAATTAAATATTATTTAATTGCTTTTTATTTACGCAGTTCTTGGCTCTTCTTCTGCTCTTTGCTCTAATTGTTGTTGATTTATATTTTTAGCACTAGATTTCATTTTCAAAGGCAAAACAAATGCCACTTAAGAAAGACTCTCTCACAGCAAATCATTTCCTTCTTTCTTTACTCTTTGGTGGCTTTCAACAAACACATAAAACACTCTCACACACTAACAAACATATTAATTTATTTAATGAACTTTTTGTATTTGGCTAGTTGAAGCGTTAAAAAGTTTACTTAAAAAAAACTAAAAATAAAATATCCCAGAATAATAAATGAACTGGCTTAAGCGCCGGCCAATGCGCTTCGTTTCAGCGTGACAACAAAACTAACTATCTTTCATTTAACCGATTTCTCATATACCCTCAGTCTGCATGTACGGTCACTCTAAAAGTGACCTCAAAGTATAAAGATCTTGTTTCTACACTGTAGATAATAAAAATACCAAAAAAAAAAAAAAAAAAAAAAAAATACTTTGCCTTGTTAGCTTTTTGAATGCTGCATTTTTTACCTTCGTGTAGTTCTTGAAAATATTTCACTTCAACTTTTAACAACAGTGCGATATAATAATACACCTAGACCTCGCTTTGCGTCGTTTCGGTTTGCGTTTTTTCGAACTTGCGTCGCTGATCAATTAGCACTAATTTTCATTATGCGTCGTTAGAGTTCGTTGTTGCGTTGCCCAAGAGTCGTTAGTTTTTTTAATACTTATTTTTTCCAAAAGGTGATTTTAAATTTAAACCATTTTTCATTTATCAATCAGAAACCCCTAGAGCTATGAAAGGATATTTAAAAGATTACCTTCCTGTCCACTGGCGCTCAAACAAAAAGCATGGATGACAGCATCTTTATTTCAAAACTGGGTTTCAATGTGCGCTATTCCAGAAATTAAATTTCATTGCGAAAAGGAAAATTTAAACTTCAAGGCTTTGGTTCTAGTAAATAATGCTCCTGGCCACCCAGTTTACGTTGATGAGTTGTCAGAAAACGTGAAATTTGTATTTCTACCACCTAACACGACATCCGTTATTCAGCCTATGGATCAGGGAGTTATATCGACTGTTAAAAGTTATTACCTTCGACGAACCTTTAAGCTTCTTATAAGTGAGACTGATGGACAAGATAAACCTACTATGCTACAGTTTTTAGATAAATTTCAACATTATGAAAGCCATAGAAATTATATCCGATTCGTGGCAGGAGATTAAACCATCTTGCATAAATAGTGTTTGGCGCAAAATATGGCCTGAATGTGTTCACAAAAAGACATACTGAGGAAATTGATGATACGCCAGCTATTTGTCATGAACTTTCGAATTGTGAAATTTTGAAGGTATGGAGGAGGCTGACATAAACGAATTGCTTGCCTCACACAACCAAGAATTCTCCAATGTTGAACTTTTCCAACTGGAATTGAATATCGCTAATGATAAAGATGACTGTGACCGCTTAGAAAACCCCAAAAACAAAACTTAAACTCCAAACAAATTTCCGAAGCAATGTGTTTGATTGACGAAGGTATGGAGGTTTTATTACAAAACGATCCTGACAGCGAAAGGAGTCTTAAAGTGTCCCAGGCGGTAGCTGTGAATATGAATTGCTACAAGGAATTGTATTTTAAGCTAAAAAAAGAAAGCTGGTCAGACAACACTGGACCAATTTTTTTTCAAGGAAAGGCGACGTAGGACTCCAGACACTCAAGCCTCATCCGATAGTGATTAATTCTAATTGTTTTTCTCATTATTGATTAGTTGAATTTATTATTTTGTTTTTACTGAATTACTTTCTTTTTGGTTTTATCTATGTATATCTATAACTTTGTTAAATTAAAAATGTAAGATTTTCACAACCTTGGAACCTATCTTCGATTTTTATATGGTTTGCTATAGAAAATCATAATTCACTTTGCGTTGTTTCGATTTGCGTTGTACTTTTTTGGAACGTATTCCCAACGCAAAGCGAGGTCTAGGTGTATATATAATGTAATAATTTCATGTGTTCTTGTTTTCTTCTATTATATACATATCTAGTGAAAGTGAATGAATTATATGCTGTTTGTGATCATTTCAAAAATTTGGCGAAACATAAACTTTTTATAATTTTCAGAAATTTTAAATAATTAAATATTCGATTTCTTATTGGAGCAAATTCGACATGTATTTTACATATTATCTACGTGAAAAGTAAAACTAAGGCCACACTGCATCACACAGCTGTTGTGTTTCTTACAAAAACCCCAAGGAAGAAGCAGAAACCAATAAAAATTAGTCATCAAACAAAATCAAAATTGAATTGAAGTTAACAAATATCAACTGTTAAATTTTACCTCAGGAAAAGCAATCAGAAAGCAATAAGAAAAATGAATCGTCTATTTGGACGCGGCAAGCCCAAAGAGCCTGGACCAAGCCTTAACGATTGCATCTCTGGTGTAAGTGAAAGAAAAACAAAGTTTCCAAACAAAGAGAAAATGTCTCGTCTTGAACATTTATACACACATAGGTCGATGCACGAGCCACCAATATTGAGGAGAAGATTGCCAAGCTGGAGACAGAGCTGCGTAAATATCGCGAACAAATGTCCAAGATGCGTGAGGGACCAGCAAAGAACTCTGTAAAGCAAAAGGCATTGCGGGTGCTCAAACAAAAGAAAGCGTATGTGTATTTGTAAAATCATTTTTTTCGAAGACACGCCCCAAGCAACCTACAATCAATCTTATAGATATGAACAACAGGCCGAATCTCTGCGCAATCAATCCTTCAACATGGAACAAGCTAATTATGCGGCACAATCTCTCAAGGATACTCAAGCCACAGTCGCGGCCATGAAGGATGGCGTCAAGCAAATGAAGAATGAATACAAAAAGATCAATATTGATCAAATTGAGGTAACTGTTGCAACAACTGCCATTCCCACACAACGATAGAAAGAAGTAATGAATATTTCTGTCTGTCTGATTAGGATATACAAGACGATATGGCCGATATGTTCGAACAGGCAGATGAAGTTCAAGAGGCCTTGGGACGCACCTATGGCATGCCCGAGGTGGATGATGATGATCTGCAGGCCGAACTGGATGCATTGGGTGATGAAATTGCCTTAGACGATGATTCCAGCTATTTGGATGATGTGGTCAAGGCTCCTGAGGCACCTGACAGAGAGCCAGGAGCCGATAGTATTGTTCAACCGGGAAAGGTAAAAACTAAATTTACTAATCTCGGATAATAGAGGTGATCTAGAATGTATCTTCTATTTTTAGAGCACCATTGAAACGGATGAATTTGGCCTTCCGAAAATTCCTACCTCTTTGAAGACCACATAAATGATAAATGATGTTTTTTTTTCGCATTAAATATGAATTAATTCATATGTCTAATATAGAAATGAAATCTTTAAGTCTTTTTTTTTTTTAATGCATGTCTTTTTTTTTTTTTTTGGTAAATTTTGTATATGCAAGCTTTTCTATTTTCGTTTTTGTTTAATAAATAAATAACAACACATGCACAAAATGAAAATTCAAAGATCACCGTTATTAGAAATGCCATACCTAAAACGAATCGTGTTGAAGCGACGCTAATCAATGAATTAGCTTGTAAAACGGCTAAAATTTGATGAGAAATTCTCTCTAGCGAGAATGAAATGAAAGTAAATCTGATTATATTGGGTATTCTGTTCGACTTGTTTGTTGGCCAAATTCTCTGGGCACAACTCTAGTCTCTTAAAATGATGGCCAACTTGCCATGAGGCAGACCCATTCATTAAATTCTAGCTATAAGGTGAAACTTCTTAATAAGATCAAGTTTTTATGTTTCAGGTGAATTGAATATTGATGTCCTGGAGTCTATATAAAATATATAACCTAATTTGGAAAAAATTGCATATATTGTAAGGAGTATCTATGTGGAAGACGGTACATCAGTAAATGTCCAATAATCAAATACAACAAAGTAAAACGTAAGGAGCTAGATGTATTAAATTTGATTTTAACGTATATTAACTGCATGAACTTTGGGAAGTTGTTAGAGTATTTCATTGTTTTCGCTCTTTACAGAGTTAGTCTATAGATTTAAAAAGCTAGTCTGTGGGCTTAAAATTAGTTAGTTAGGTAGGTTAGCTTACGTTCGGCTCAAAACTAATTAAAACCGTTTAAATTTTTTACGCTTGTTCCTGTTTGATTCGGTTACCAATACGGTAAATACCGTAACGCGTGGTTTACGAACAAAGCTCCAAATAAAAAGAGGAAAAAGAAAAGGAGATTCATTGAAAATTCTCTTTCGCAAGGACTCTCTCTCTCTCTCTCTCTCTCTCTCTCTCTCTCTCGCCCTTTTTAAGTGCAATATGCAATATTTCTCTTACTTGCCTGCTATCCCACACATACTCTCGCTTTTCAAGTAACTTCTCTTCCA
Organism: Drosophila equinoxialis; assembly: GCA_018150345.1. NCBI lineage: Eukaryota > Metazoa > Arthropoda > Insecta > Diptera > Drosophilidae > Drosophila > Drosophila equinoxialis. Next base: position 2,122,735 of record JAECWI010000089.1, on the reverse strand, counting down.
GCCTGAGCTCTCCCACTCATACACAATACTCTTTTTCTCTCTCGCTCTCTGATGGATAAGTGAGCTTTGAAGTTCATAGCATGAACTTGAGGCAGTCGCGCGTGTTGCTGCTATATCTCTCTTTCTCACTGTGTGCGAGTGTGTGTGTATGTGTGAGCAGTGCACTGTGCGCTGCTGGTTGCTGTTGGCGCTGCCGTTGCTTGTGTGCAAAAATACGTATACGTTCGCCGTTTAGTCTTCATTTGACTGCTGTAACGGACGGTCGCAAATTCCCCCCCAAACAAAAGAAAAATAAAGAAGAAACAAAACAAAGCAAACAAAATAGAAAAGCAAAATTGAATATAACTAAAAACAACAAAAAAACCTTCGCTTAACACACAAAAACAGCAACAACAAAAATCAATTGTAACAAAAACAAAAATACAAACAAAAACCGTAACTGTGACTGCAGCGTAGAACCGCGCGCGCTTTCCTTTTCCTCCTACTTCACCGCCTTTGAAAGAAAAACAAAAACAAACCAACAACTACAGCAAGTAACTGTTACCCCGTCCCGTTTTCCCCCTTCCGTCATCGCCATCGTCGTCGTCGTCGCCGTCGTCCCTCTTTTTTTTTTTGTTTTTATCTAACACTCTCTACGCCACCGCCGCCGTCACCGTCACCGTCACCGCCGACGCGTTGCTAATTAACGGAATTGCATTCGCTTTGCCCGAAAAGTGAATCGTCTGCATCCTTCTTCTTCTTCTTCTTCAACATCTTCGTCTTTAACTCGAATGTGAAAATGCGTTACAAAATCAAAACATGAAAGGAAAATGCGATCGATCCACCGATTGGCGAAATGGAAACACAAAAATTAAGCAACAACATTAACTAAAAGAAAAACAAACAATAATAATAACAACATTTGAAACCCCCTGCCCACCCGCCCCCTTGCTGCCCCCCTTGTAACGTAAGCTGCCAACCAATTTTCTACCTGCCTTTAATCCATTTTGTGCCTCAAAGTGTGCCTAAACAACAACAACAACAACAACAAAATATATAAAACAAAAAGTGTTTATCAATTTTTGGATAATCCTTCGTCTTTTTTTTTTTGCAAATTTTTTTTCTTGTTGATCGTTACAAAAGTTTACAATAATCGGAAACTATTCATTAACTATATAAATAATATTCATCTAAATATAACAATAAACAAATTATCAATGTGTGGTTGCTGCTAACACAATGGATATATCTCAAATTGGATTACTCTTACTTGAAATGGTAAGTGAGAAATTGCCATCGAGAATATTATAGAACAGATCACTCATACGCAACGTTGCATTCGCCATTATGGCGGAGTTGCTGCCGCCGAGCGGAGCCGAACCGAGTGCCTGAGTGAGCGAGAGAGCGAGAGAGCGAGCGAGCCAACTAGCTAGGGAGACTGCAAATAGAGGTAGAAGGAGGAAAGGCCGAGAGAGAAACGCAACAGATACAGGAAGCATAGACAGACGCATACCAAGAAAGCTTTTGATTTCGTCATCAAAAAGACAAAAACAACAAATTAAACATATTTATTGCAAATTGCAACTGCAACTTGTCAAATGGAACTGAACTCACTGGAGAAACTCCTTGTTAGAGGAGATCAAAAGAAAATCAGCAAAGATCTCAAATATGAGAGCTTTTCCTTTCTTTGTTTTCGAAATGAAATGAAAATATTGTTAATTTTAGGCCAAAAGTTTTAAGAAATTTCAATTTCTCTCATCCATTTCTCCCATGTTGCAATTTGAAAAGTAGTCAAAATGGGATTCAGCCATCAAAAACAATTGAAAAAATCGACTAGTTATAACTTTCTAATTCACAAATTTCACTCATTTTGCGTTAAATTGTTTGTTCTTTGTTTTATTCTGAAGAGCCTTGACTTAAAGAAATGCTTCGATTGAAGCCTCAGAATGCAATAATAAGAAATTTATCTACCCAAAATGGATTTTTCAATCTCTCTGGCTATAAATTGAACCTTTATTGAGTCACAAGTGCGTATACGTAATATTTCATTATGCAGTTTCTGTTGGCAAACATTTTGTTAGAATTCTCTTCTCGAGTCATTTTGAAATTACAATTAGAAAAAAAGAAAAAACTGTTTTTTTCTTAATGAGTCATTTAACAAAGGGTGGGGGGGGTATCATGGTGAATTTGCTGAATTTCTCAATTTTTGCAATTGAGTGAATTTTCGATAATTGCAATTTCTGATTACTTTTCGAAATACAAAAACCAAGTCTAGAATTTCAAGTCACAGAGAGCCAATGTCCCAGTTACAAGACGAAATGGAAGAAGAAGAAGAAAGAAGAAGCAGAAGGTGCTACATAAATTGATTTGTGTTTGGTTTGGTTTTTAAATTCGATACAATAAAACTGCTAAGACTAGCATAAATAAATAAATATAAAATAAATTATTGTCGTTTTTATTTATCAAGTCAATCAATTTGTTGTCTAGTTTGATTTTATGATTTTCACATGTATTTATGTGTGTGTGTGTGTGTGTGTGAGTGACCTTCGACATGAGTGATAGATGACCTGCAAAAAGACGAAAAAAAACCTGTGAAACTTCTTCTTCTTCTTCGAAGCCAAGACCCATTTCCCTTTATGCAAATGAAACACACACATACACACACACACACACAGGAAACACTGACCAACCTCAAATACACGAATTCTTCGTTTCCCCGCCAAATTTGCCAAATCAAAATTCATGAAAACAAGAAGAGAGGAGAAGAGCAGAGCAGAGTAGAAAAGAGAGTAGTACATTAGCCCTGAAATCGATTTGTTGATAAGAATCGTCATTTGAATCGTCAGAGTCTTCCCCAAGGCTCTTTAATGGGGAAGGGGAGGGAAATTCTTGCGTCGTTTTTTGTTTTTTGGCGGCATTCTTCCTTATCTAGCTCACACACACACACACTGACTCAATATCGCATCAAAATCGAATCAAATCAAATCAAAAAAGAGAGTCCCAGAGTCGAAAAAGAGACAAAATGAACAAAAAAAGAAAAAAAAAAAAAACTTTTGCAAAGGCAATGAACGCGAGCTTTTGGCATTTTCTTCCGATAACGGGCACTACTCATACTCGCTCTCTCTCTCTCGCTCACTCTCTCAAACACACACACACATGTGTCGTCTAGTTTGCTCAGTTTTTCCTCCCATGTCGCTTGACCCTGGCCTGCTATTGAGGCTCTCTAGACACATTCGGAGGCCAATACAAAGCGCAACCATTCAAAATATATACTAAGTATTATTATTATTATTATTGTATAGTATGGGTCGGTCTGTCGTTTGTCTCTATAGCTAGGCTCCTCTATGCATATGTGTGTGTGTGTGTGTGTGTGTGTGTGTGTGTGTCTGTTCGCCCATTATGTGTAGTTAGTTTCAGTTGTGTGAGTAATTGTTGTTGTTGTCAACTAAAACTAAAACTGTGGCGGGGTTTTTTAAGTTTAGGCTAGGTCGTACACACACACACACACACACAACCACCACCACCCCCCATCCCCCTTCTATCATGATGGTGTGTGGCGGCCTAGGTGAAAGGAGAAACGTATGAAAGGTTTTCTCAAAAAGAAAACTTGGTTATTGAAATGATCTAATAAGCTGCCTCAATGACAAACGATGCGAAATTCACACTGAATTAATTCCCTGTTTCCGAATTCCATTTAGACGACATGGAGACGACCTCAACTATATAGCAACTGAAACCTTTGACTTCATCTCAGATCTCCCACACCAAGTGCTTTCCATTGGGCATCGGCTTCAACTTCTTCGGAAGTCTCTTGGCGATCTCTTAATCAATTCGAAGAACTTTCATTTTACTTCGATTCAATCTCTCAATTTCAAGTATAATGACAATTTGATATAGTTTTTGTCTTCAAATCACACGATAGTTTGATCTATATTACCTAAACTAGTGAAGAAAAACACTGGGAATCTAAGAATCAATGAATCAACGCTACGAGATCGAGAGATGAATAAAACCGTGTGTTAGTCGATGTATCAGGAATTTTCGATCATTTGGGCTAAAAAGAGGCTCCTCCTCCTCCTCTTCCTTTTGTGTGAGATTCCTCTCAAGGATTTTCGGACTTGCTCGGTTAAAATCTGTTGTTAACACTAAGTTAAGGGAACATAACCATGATAACATGGCGTATACTTGATATTGCGTATATCTAGCCTTAGGGAAATATAACGTATACGTAATGAAGAAGAAGAAGAAGCATATAAGCTGTCTACACTCTGCTGTAAGGCAGGCAATAACAAACAAACCTTGACGTTCTCTCTCTCTCTCTCTCTCTCTCTCTATCTATTATTCTCTCCCTTTTTTGAGCCTTGTGCCCCTCTGCATAAGAAACAAGTTCTAAAAATTTGATATCGTATGTAAAATATGTGTGAGTTATATGGCATATCAGAACCCCCCTCTCCTTCCACACACACACACACAGATAGATATATTTCGTGCCAATGAAGTTTTTTGTTCGTTTTTCCATTGAAGAGACAAAACTCTTGTAAGTCTATCTCTTTTGCTCTTAGTTTAGGGCACTTGTCGTGGAGTTGAGGTTGGTTATACATATATATATATATATATTTCTGTGTGTTTTTTTTTTTTTTTTTTGGCTGTGTTTAACCTTAAGTCACGTTTGTATTTTTGTAGGTCTGCGACCGCTACTACGTTGATTTGTTGGCATTCTGTTTCGGTTTCTGTTTCTGTTTCGGTTGCTATTTTGCTGTGTTTTTTCTGTTTCTGTTTCTGTTTCTGTTTTTGTTTGCTGTGCTTGCGGCAAGTTCAACAAAACATTAACGATCCAAAAATCCAGCAAAAAGCACATACTGCTGGCTCAACTCTATCACAGTCAATCAGAGTCAGATGAGCGAGCACTTCTCTCCTCTCCCTTTCCCCCTACCACTGCTTCTTCTTCTTCTTCTTCTCTCTACCCACAACACACAATTCGGCACATTGAGGTTCAAGGCAAATTCACAAATTAAACGCAAACGCGCTCCAACTTCGTCGACTCCGCGCAAGGCCAAGTGCAAGCCCCGCCGCGCGAAGTGGAGTGGAGTGGAGTCGTGGCTATATTTGTTGTTTTTGTTGTTGTTAATTATGCATGCTTTGAGAGTCGACAACAACAACAACAGCAAAAAGGCTGGCCAACAAAGCAAAAAATTTACTGCATAGGCCTAAAATGGCAAGTGATTTCTATCAATAATGTCTCTGTGTTTCGTTTTCGGTTTCGCTTTCTGGGTGTGTACGTGTGTGTGTGTGTGGCCACTAGCACGTGCCCAGTTAAACATTTAACCATTTACAATATTAAAACGTCTATAAAAAATGATATATTATGAATATTGTGAGCAAGGTTAATTTAAAAACTTAACACATCGCTACAGAAACTCACTAAAAGATCTTTAGGCCAAAGCGATAATCTACCCAGTTATCAAAGAAACAAAACCCTTGCCATATCCCCAATAATTGCTTAGTATAAGAATTTACACTTATGTCAAGTTAGTTTTATCTATTTTGGCTATAGTTGAACTAAAAGTTTTCTAAAAGTCTCAAATCTATTAAATGACTCGGGAAGAAACCTCCAAAATGGGCACCAAAAACTAACATTTAAACCAAGAAACAATTGAAATACTAAACTGTATATTAACATTCTCTAGTTGGACTTAGTTGGCATATCGAGAACTCATAATCTAATCCCATGGCTTAAGTTAATACAACTCTTTGAAGAGGTTTAGAAAGGTGAAAGAAGCAGCAGCTACATATAAATAGTTATTACTATGAAAGAAATCGTATTGAATAATAAACAAAAAGTGTAAATATTTCTGGAAAACCAAAAACTGTTTTTTAAACAAGAAGAACAAGATGAAACTGAAAGAGTTTATGTAGTAAAATATACAAAAATTTTCAATCTTTTCATCATTTTCTACTCGACTCGGATTCTTCAGGAAATGAAATAAAGATACAGTCGAGTCTCGATAATTCGATAACTTCGTCCCTTGGGAAACCCGATAAATCGAAAACCTCGGCAATTCGTAAAAAATTCAGTTCCCTTGTCTCGACTCGAATGTATATTCTATTTGGTAAACTGCTAAAATTTTGGCATGCTAAACCTATTTATCCGCTGTAACAGTGGCACGGCACGGCCCATTCTCCGGACTAAGGCCTAGTTCTGCCGCAGCGCTGTCGTCTCACATACACTGCAAATGCTCGTGTAGGTTCGGCAACGGCACTTCGGAACCAATTCAAGTCGTGGTTGTTAAGAAAAAATGATTCTCAACAAAAGAAATTAGTCCTCATGTCACTTAAAAAATGTTTGTTGACAAATGACAAATGAAAAAATTCATTTTTTCTTTGTTGAAAAATTTGGATTTGATGAAATTCCTTTAAATCTGGTTATAATGCATTAAATAATCATTTTACATTACTTTTATTTCCTAGTTAAAATGCATTTAAACAATTTTCGAAACATTTAAATTGAATTATTTTAGCTAACAGTTTTTTTTTTTAGTGTAAAGCAAGGAAAAGTTTCGTATTTCCCCCATTTAAGATTGTGTGTGTGTGTGGGGGGGGGTGCATAATGACAATACAATGAACGAATATCTTGGGCAATGCAATTGATTGATAATGATTGAAAATGATCCATCCCAAAATAGAAACTAAACCGTTGCAACAACTGTTGATGGCATTGTTTATTGCTAAAATTGATCAAATTTAACAAACTTTAGACGAATATTTAAAGAAAACAAATAAATCCGGTATGTGAAATCGTTCTATATGGATACAATATGAATTATATTCCATTCCTAAATTCCTTTCTTAAATGACATTTGCAAATCAAAGCAAATGCACTGAAAATCGTGTTATCCATTCCTCCAGTCCTTATTAACGAGGCCAAAACACACAAAACCAAATGAATGCACTGAATATCGAATTTAGACGGCAAATTTGTGAATTATTAAAGAAATTAATTGAGAATTCAATTAAAAAGTTTACTAATCTCATAAATACAGTAGAATTCGGTTATAACGACGCTCCAGGGACCGCCGAGGATCCGCGGAAGACGTACTAACTGGAGGCCCCTTCATATAAGTTTGTATTGGGACCAATCACTCATCGAACGGACGGACGTTATAAGCGGATTCCACTGTATTGTAATACTAATCATATGCATGAGTTGTGGATAGAATTGAATGGAATTATGACATATTTATGTTTTACTGCCCTTGAACAAATCAAAAAGGTTCTGCGCCGAGTGAGTGAATTGATTAACGCTGTGTGAATGAGATTGCTATCAATGATATCTGAAAACAAAAAAACTAACGAAAATTCTTATCAGTTTTTGTTCAAGTTTGTTCAATTTGATTTGAATTGAAACGAAGACAACGACGAAGTGGACTGAAACTGAATAAAATATTTTTGTTTTTTTAATTTATTTTTGAAATTTTTTGCTAAACTATGTACATATATTAAGGTAGGCACTAGGCTAGTTTAGTCTTTCATATCATTCTTAATCAATTCTCTCACCCATAAAATGTATCTCTCTGTGCTTGTGTGTGTGTGTGTCTTTGTGTGAGCGCACGCAAAAATTCAAAGCAAGGAAATCAAATTCAGATTTTAGATTCGGCAAAAGCAGCAAATGCCAGCAAGTCAAGTCGACTCAGACACACACACAGACACACAGCCACACGCATACATTGGGACGCATACAAATAACCGAAAAAATCATGACCTTCCACAATGCCAGCAGCAGCAGCAGAGCGACAGCGGCAAGCAACAGTTGAGTGCCGTTCGCCGTTCTCCCTCTTTTTGTTGTTGTTGTTTGTTTTGCCTTTGCCTTTGCCTTCGTCGTGAGCGTAAGCAACTGTGGCTCTAGCTTTTTTTTTTTGGCAATGCGTGAGCGACACAGAGACAGAGACACAGCCATGCAGATATACAGAAGTACACTGAGAGAGTGACAGAGAGAGCGAGAGAGAGAGCAAGAGTAAGCGAGACAGAAAGTCTAAAGAGTGCGCTGCTCGAAAATAAGGCCAAGGTGACTCACCTTGATTAAGACGGAATGAAAAAAAAAGAAGAAAAAAAACTCATACACACACACACACACACACACATTCGCACTGAGAAACGAAACGAAAAGTAGAAGCAACGGCAACGGCAGGCAACAAGCAGAAGTTGCCGCCTGGCCAGCAACACCAACAACAACAACAACAATACGAACACCAACACCAACATGACCTTGCCCAAAAAAACAACAACAACAATAACAAGAACAACAACTTGAAGCATTATAATTAACAACATAAGAGCCGAACCAAGTCCAAGTAGAACCGAAAAATGAAACTGAACATTTTTTGTTCAAGTCATTGCCAAAAAAAAAACCAAAAAAACCGAAAACTGAAACTTTTAGCCAGCTGCTGCTGTTTGTTGTTGTTGCTGTTGTTGCTGCTGTTGCTGCTGCTGCTGCTGCTGTCGTCGGCCCTGCGCTCCAACAGAGAGGTCAACGTCAGGATCAGTGTCATTGCTTCTGTTGCCGTCGTCGTCGTCGTCATTTCATCGTCATTCCCAACTGACGTTCGGCGTGCATTGACGCCGTCGACCAAAAACTCAGAGTACGTTCACTTTATGCCGAAAAAAAAAACAGCGAAAGCAACAACAACAACAACAACGGCAACTCTGACTGAGGGAATTGCCTCCTCCAACGGCCTAGCCTGGCCAAAAACACAAAAAAAAAAAACTGGTCAAATACCTTAAATGCATAAAGAAGTATTTTTAGTATATAATTATTAACGCAAATTGTGTAATATTCTAGAACATGGCAAAAAATAAACACAATAATCAATGTTGCTATAGTTAATTGCTTTTAGTAACCTGTACTAAGAGAAGAATCTCTCCACTTTGATGAATTTCCCTAATCAAAGACCTTTGCGTCCCCTATGCAGATCTTTTAGATAGATTAAAGCCAAGGAAATGGAAAGAGACAACAAAGAATGCAAAAATAAACTCGAAATTTGTTGCACTTTTTCTTTTTATTCAGCATTGAACTTGTAAATTGTTTAAAAACCGATTAGAAAGTGGAAGAAAGAATATTAGAACCAAATCAAAGATAAGACAATCGATTATGAGTAAATTAATGTATTAAAACTTAGGAGAAAAGTGCCAAGAAGCAAAGCAATTTATAGATAGAAAATACAAAACACATTAAAAAGGATAGAAAAATGTAAATAACTATTAATTAGATTTTAAATTAAATAGTAAACTAAGTAAATTTCAATTTGCAAGTTTCGTTTTAATGATTCATTCAAAAATGTTGATGAATTTCCAATCATTATTCATTGATTTTATTTGTAAGATCATTTAGAATGGTTAAATATTGTGAATTAAAAGGTTTTCGTATTCTAATGATTCATGTTTAACCATGAATTCTTCTCCAGAACAAAAATCCTTATAGAATGATTCTTGATTTGTTGTTGTTTGTTGTGCTCTCTCTCGCTCTATCGGGCTCTCTACATGAGATTCTCAAACTGTAAACACGTGCCGTACTAAAGCCCCAAGGCTTTTTTACAGTTTGAGCTGCGACAAATTACGCGCCTATCTCAATAGCCCCCAAATGCGGCAGCGCCAATCACGCACACACACACACACACATACACAAACATACACAGACTAACAGTTGCACATTTAGATGCACTCACAAACACACAGACACACACACACACACACAAACGCATACACACGCGGCGTTTAGCCTTAGTTGAGGTCTTGCAATGCACCTCGAAATGCATAAAAACAACAATAACAACAACAAAATGGCAAAATGCATTACAAATAAAAATAAAACTAAAGCACAAAAAACAACAAAAAAAAATCAACTCCCGCGCTTTTCAGAGAGAGAGAGGAGCAACGGGAGAGAGTATGGATAAGCATTTAACAAAAGAGAGAGAGAGCGAGAGAGGGGCTAAATTTAGTTCAATGAATTTGCACATTTTTTGCGGTTCTCTTAAAATTTCACTCTCTCGCTCTTTCTCTTAAGCTGTCAGACTTTGTTTGTGTTTTGTTGTTATTGTTGTGCCGAGGAGTAGATGTTGTGGGGGTGGCGGAACTGCTGGCGGGGTGGTCGCGGTGGAAGGCGGCCTAGTGCATTGACTACTAGCCAGACGCAACACACTGCCAGCAGCGGCAGCGACAGCGACAGAGGCAGAAGTACACGCCAGAGCACGTTACTCGACTTGCTGCTGCTTGCTTGGATGGCGATAATGATGTTACGGACTCTGCAACAACTGCTGCAATGCTGCTGCTGCTGCTGCTGCTGCTGCCGATGATGATGACGTTGTGTTGTGGATGATGATGATGATGATGATGACGATGGTTATCGTACGAAGGTCTTTCACCCGAACTCGGTCATTGGCGTACATTTTGTGCTGCTGCTGCGAGTTTGCTGCTGTCGCTGCGCTGCTTTTGCTGGTGTTGTTTCTGGTGTTGTTGATGTTGCTGCTGCTGTTGGCTCTGCTCTGCTCGCAAATCCAGAGCTTTTCAAAGTGTACATGTCGCAATTTCTTAAGAAAGTTCAATTACCCCAAACAATCAGATTTACTGTCTGTTTTTTGATGCATACACTCGACGTCGATGCCGGCGCAGCACAGTGGGCCCCAACCCAAAAAGACAACTAACCCATCTAATATTTTTCTGCAATGGAAAGATAACTTGTACCTACTGTATCTATGTTTTGGTGGATCACTTAGAATGGTGAAATATTTTAAACTAACAAGTTTTGTGTTATAAATGTTTGTATATGGTAACTATAATCTCAATACATTTGAAGTAAAATCGAACTTTTGGAAATTTCTATCATTCAAATCAGTTATATATGTATATAGTTCAAAGTTTTTAACGATTTGAAGAAAATTGTAATAGAATAAAGTAAACAATCTTCATTTAGGGTCAAGTTGAATTTCCCAATATTTTATTGACCACTTTGCCATATTTTACTATCTCTCTTTTAGTTTGTTTTTAATTAGTCTCTTTTTGTGATATTACTTAAAAAAAGAAATGAATAATTTTCAACTTTGAAGGAGTCAGAATATCAAAGTTTGAGACCACTGTGCGTGCTGCTGCTATTGCTGCTTCGTTTTCGTTCATTCGCTTCTTTTGCTGCTGTTACTGCACTACTGCTGCAGCCGTTGTTGTTGTTGTTGTTGCTGCAACAGCAAGCGAGCTCTTGTTGGGTTGCAGTTTTCTAATGTTGCATGGCATGTTGGGAATGGGCATGGTTAGAGGTTGGCTGGGGGCCTATCCTATAGTTAGGAGAAGAAGCTGCTGCTGCTGCCGCTGCTGAGGCTGTTGGCGTTTGGCTAGTTTTATGGCGCATCTTCAAATGTTTGGCTTGCTCCATCTCGCTTCATGCATATATATATTTATATATATATATATATATATGTACATACATATGTATGTACATATGTGTGTATTTATGCTCTGCTCATGTTTATTTGCGTCGCTGCTACATTCAATTTCAATGAGAAATTGTTGCCAATGTTTTTGTGGTTGCTGCTGTTGTTCGCCGTTTGGATTCGCTTTTGTTTTTCGCCATGCAAACAAAATACATATATGTATCTATAGAAATATCTGCATATGTATGTATATATCGATTTGGTATGCCTTTTTGGGCAAAATGATCAGGAGAACTCTAATGCAGTTGCTGCAAATGCTTCGGGGCAACGTCTAATGCAACTTTCGCTTGCAAAACTATTTCATTATTTTGAAACAGAATTTTTGTTTTTGTATTTGATGAGTTTTATTATATATGTTTATTCTCAGTTGATCAAAAATTTCGAATTCGAATTTAAGTTGTTGGTTATTTTTGAGTATTTCGATAATTTTGAGATGTCTATCAGATCAAAAAAAGATTCAAAATGACTTCTTATCCTGAAATTTGTTGTTAGTTTAATTTTTTATTGAAAGTTTTTTTTTGGGGAAAGTTAAATCAAACTTGATTTGAGTTTGATCATTTGCTCGATCTGATATTAGAGCAAATTTTGCTTGCCCTATAGTCCTCTTTCTCTGTCTCGCCTTCTCTGTCTCGCTGCAATCCATAATTTCCAAAATAAGAAAAAAACGGAGAGAAATGAAATTACATTATTGCCAACAACTGCAGCAACTGCAGCAGCAGCAGCAGCCATCATCAGAGTCGGAGTCAGAGTCAGAGCAGCAGCAGGCGAAGTAGCGGGCTTCGCCTTATCGCCAATTGCAACTTTCAAACGAGTTTAGTACCTGAAGGCCCAAAGAGTCAGTCGACTGGCCAAAGTGCCGAGCCAAGTGCTGCAATGCATCCTCCTCATCCTCAATCTTCAACCTTAACTCCACCTTCTCCCCCTTCTCCTCCACCACCTCCAACTTCATTTCACCTCCTGCTATTTGCTCGGTCCGAAAGGAATTTTGTCGACACATTTTGCTTTTTTTTTTCGAGCTTATCTGCAGTTTTTCATGTTAGGCATTTTTTTGTTGTTGTTGGTTTTGTTTTTTTCGGCAACAAAATTTGTTCAATGTCTTTTTGGCTTTGCAACTTTCGTTGTCTGCCATATTTTACTTCATTACACTCTGCAATCAGACATAAAGTTCAAAAGGGGCATATTAGGCGGCTTCAAGGCAAGCTGCAGGTGCGAATTTCAAGAGATTTTCCCTACTAAACTTGTTAACTCAGTTTGAAAAGCTTTTCAGGGCAAATTTGTGAAGATCTCTTAAACGCAACATTTAAGAAACATTTAAGAAACATCCAAGATCAAAGAAACGTGCACAATGTTTGTCCGCTCTTTCACTTTCTTGAAAATGATGTTTTATTTCTTTCTTCTCAGGAATGTACAGTGTTGGAAAGTTGTCTAAGAAACACCAGTGTTGGAAAGGTTCATAATAAGTGTCCCAATAAGTGTTAACAATGAAAGACTCTTCCTCAATTGAAAGAACATAGCCAAGTTAAGTCCGTAGATATTGGTTTATTAGCAATTTCTCGTTGACTCAGTGTTGGAAATTTGTCTACGAAATACTAGTATTGGAAAGGTTCATAAACAAGAAGTGTTAACAATGAGAGACTCTTCCTCAATAAGTTCGTAGGTATTGCTTGAATCGGTATAAGCAAGTACAATCCAAGTGATGGTCTTATGTACTTAATGCCTTTGTGTACGAGTATAGGGTATCCAGTAGTTGTCTCTAAAACTTGCAACTGCATTTTTTCCTTTTTTTGCTGTCAATGACAAAACTTGCTGCGACTGCAGTTGCAGTTGCTGCTGGCGTCGTCGCTTGCATTTGTTAATTTTGTTTTTTTTTTTTTTTTTTATTGAATTTATTTAAAGTGAAAATTATTTAAATATAAAATCTAAATCGATGGCATTTTCTTTGATCAGTGAAAAAGTGAAAATAACCCCCCCCCACAAAAAACAAGAAAAGCTTAAAAAAAAGAAATACGTTACTCAATGAAATAAATTTTTGGTGTGTGTGTGTGTGTGTGTGTGTGTTTTCCATTTTATTATTTTGTTTGACTCAATTTTCCGCTGCTGACTGCATTTGAATTGCATTTTGTTGTGTTTCTGTACGTTTTTTGTGTGTGTTGTTGATTTTTTTTTTTTTTTTTTTGGGTGCATTAAACGGCAAATTGTTTCGTGGGATCAACACAAAGTGCGTTGATCTCGGCGCAGCTTACAAACACAAAAAAAAAAAAAAAAAAAACAACAAAAAACAAAAGTGAATGAATATGAATGCGCGAATGGGGCGAACGTTGCGTCAACGTCAGCGTGGCGTAGGCGTCGCGAGCGCTGCCTTGTTACGCATGGGCTTTTTTTTTCTTCACATGAAACAAAACAAAACAACGGGAACAACAACAAAATAGCTTAAATGTGACTAACAATTAATAAATTATTAATTGCTCTCCAAAGGCAGCAGCACCCGCACCCGCCCCCCGTGGCCCATAAGTGTTAAATGAATCATAATACACATTTCGAGGCATTCCAAGGCAAGTTGCGGCAGCGGCTTCTCATCTTTCTTCTTCTTTGTCGTCATCTTGGTTGGGTTTCTCTCCTTAGGAATCGCATGAGATGGTCGTCAATTGAGTTCCGGATTTCTTACTCAAGTTTTAGAATTTATATAGCATAGTTTTAGGTCCACTTAAAGAAGATAAAAGTCTAAATTGAATACAAAAAGGCAAGTTGCTTCTGTTTGTTTGGAGACTTGACAAAATCGATAATACTGAGAAAACAATCTATTCTCATTTCATTTCGATTTGCTACTTTGGAGACTTGGCGCAACACTTAAAACCATGTAAGACAAAAAGCTTTGGAGATTGTAGAATTCTATTTTCAATAATTTGGAGACTTTTTCAAACAGTCATTCAGGAGGGTCTTGTAATTGTTTTCTACCTTATGTGATACAAAAATTCGCCTTTTTTTTGGATAGATACATATATGATTCAAGAATACAGTGTACAAATTTCAAGTTGAAATCTGTACGATTACGAAAGTTATCGGCCGTTAAGTGGAGCGGTTTCTGCGTTTTTGGATCTCATGGAAGTCCTACAGGGCGCCAAAATGAAACTATCACTATGAAATTTTTACACTGGTTTCAATTTTGGTTTTAGGCTTCATTTGCGGATGGTAGGACTTCCATAAGGACGAAATGGGGATGCCCCCCTCCCTCCATCGCCGGCAAACAACTCTTATACGTAGAATAAACTTTTTCCAACAACTGTGGAAAATTATTTGCTGAAAAAACAGCTCCAACAAGGTAAAACCCCCTTAATAAGTTAATGTTTGGAGACTTTCGAATCCAATCCTGTCCTACATGAGTGAAAAATAACTAGAATTTCGTTGTTACATAATCTAATGGAGTTTTACTTTTTTTAGAGGTTTTCGTATTTGAATTAATAACTTTTTGTAAAGTTTTTGACGAATCAAGTTAAAGAATAATTTTATTGTAGAGTTTTTGAAAATTATTCTTTAAAAAAATGAAAGGACAATTGCCACTCTCTCTCTCCTATCCCCCCAAATTGTAGTGGATATTTTGGATACTGAACATTTTTCTCCTTTCTTTTTAAGCATTTAAATTTGGTTATTGTTTTGGAAATTTTCATTGTAATTTCCCATCTGATTGTATCGTATCTGATCGGTTTATGGATCGGAACAGCAGCAGGCCAATTGTGGTGATCTCCCTGGCAACGCTCACTCTCCACTTACAACACACTCTCTCCCGCTCTTTCTCTCTCTCCATTCGCTCATTTCACTTCACTCGACGCGAAAGCAAAAGCAAAACACAAATTTTTTTTTTATTTCGCCAGCCCGTTGGATATTTTTTGCGCTGCTGCTGCTCTGCTTGCTGCGCTGCGCTTGTCGTTCGTTGTAAGTGTGTGTTTGTGTGTGTGTCTGTGTATGAGTGTTCGTGTGAACTCTGCTTTTGACCGACGAGGCAATGTTGTTCGTTGACCTTTCTCAAGTGTTGTTGCCATGAAAGGAGTACGCGACGGCGACGACGACGTTGACGACGACGAAGGCGGCAGTGGCAGTGGCGGCGGTGGCGACGCACGCTGGAGGCGTAAGTTGTGGGCGCTGTGGCTACGAGTTGTTGTTGTTGTTGTTGTTATTGTTATTGGTTGCTGCTGCTTGCAGTTTACGCAGCGTCTCTAGTTGTTGTTGTTACTCGCACTCGCTTTTGTTTCATATTTCGGCAAAAAAAAAAAAAAAAAGTTTCCTTGGTCATTAAACTCTTTAATGCAACGACCTTCCATTGCGATCAACAGCAGCAACAACAACAGCAACGCGCATTTCAATTGAAAGAGATTAATGTGTGAGTGTGCGTATGTGCGTGTATGTGTGTGTGTGTGTGAGCGAGTCAGTGAGTAAGGGAATGAGTTGAAGGAGTTATCATCATCATCATCACTATTGACAGAGTAGAGTACCAAAAAAACAAGAAACAAAATACGGTTTTTTTTTTTTTTTTTGCCAGGTGTGCATTGAACCTGAGTTATTGAAGGTTTTATGCCAACAACGGCTCAAAGCAGGTTGAAGGCGAATACCCACAACAATTGAAGGAAAATGTTGAATGACTAAACTATTCAACACATCATACAGAGGGAGGAGGAAGAGAGAGAGAGAGGGACTCGAACAAAAGGCAATGTGTAATGGGTAATTTCCTTTGCCTAAAATTTTCAACATAGTTTTGACCCATTTGCCGCAAGGATTCAAAATGGTTGGTCAAGAAACATTCCTTGCCCATAAAACTTTTATTTTTGAAATCATTTCAAAATGAAAAGTAAAAATTGTTTGCTCTTCTCTGACGCAGCTGGCCGAGCTGTGGAGCTGGGGCTGGAGCTGGAGTTTCGGGGTTAGGCAACAATCATTTTGCGGTATTTGCACTTTTTGCGAATGCACACGACGACGAATGTTGAATGAAATCAGAGCGAGAGTTTTAAGAGAAATAACAAATCTGAAAACCAGGTACGAAATAAAGAGAAGAGTCACCATACACAGGAAAAGCTTGCTTGCTCTCGCTCTCTCCACTCTCTGTGAGAGAATGCCTGTGTGTGTGTGTGTGTGTGTGGGAGAGAGCGCGCGCAGTTAAATGCAACTGCAAGTGATCTCTCATGGACAATTGTTGTTGTTGTTGTTGATTGTTCGTTCTCTCTCTGTGTGTGCTTTACTGTAAATACATTTTTTTCTACTTTTTTTGCACTGCATTTTGCCGGGCGGGCTTTTCAAAGTTTATCTCTTTTAGTATGTGTGTGTGTGTGTGTGTCTAACTTGTTTGTGTTGTTGTTGTTGCCGTCGTCGTCGTCGTCGTCGCATTCGACTTTTTCAATGAGTCAATCCTTGAAATGTTGACTTCCTGATACGCATATGACTATTGAACAAGTTTGCTTTGTTAGATTTTTTTTGAAGGTTGCGTATTTTATACACACACACACACACACACAAACACCTATACACACATGCACTTGCTTGTGGCTAAATGTGTGTGTGTGTGTGTGTGTAAGACAGACACACATAAATTTTTCGTAGTAGGTAAGATATGCCTTTTGCTTCTTTTTTTTCTATTATTATTTCTATTTTTGTCTATGCTTAGTAGCGCTTGACTATTATTACTATTATTTCTTGTGATACTCTCTCGAATTTAGGCGGGGTATGCTTAATATGCCCCATTTGCCAAATATTTGGAGACTTTGTAGAGTTACTTTGAAAACATTTTTAGCTTTATTCATATACTTTTAATGATTTCATGTTGAAGTTGGTGGTCTAGGTAGTGGAGACTTTGCAAATGGTGTAGACTTTTTGTGGAGACTTGTCAACATAGTGTTGGTAGAAGGTTTTTATGACCCAGTGTAGACTTGTGATGAACACTTCAACTAGTGTAGACTGTTGGAGACTTCAAAGTCAGAATAGACTATTAGTGCAAACATTTCATCGATACTTTTGGAGACTTTCTAAACCACAAGCAGTTTGTGCCTTTTAAGAAAGTTTTCCTTGCTTCTTAACTTCTCTATATCAAATAATTTTGGAGACTCTGTAGAGTTTGTGCTAATCAAACCTTTTCTTGCAAAAGTAATCCTAAATGGTTTCAATTGTTCCCACATAGTTAGGCTTAGAATGGTTATGATGGGTTAAGTATTTGGGAAAACTTTTGGCTGAAAAGCAAGCGTATTAGAGACTTCGTTGTAGTAATTTCAAAAATATGTTCAATGTGTAGATTATTTGTTT